>BMAV01025067.1:116703-127966 GCA_019973955.1 Trichonephila inaurata madagascariensis | reverse complement strand
TATAATTTCAAACTAAAACTATTGTAATAAAGAATTCAAAATATTGTTTTCCTGTTCCTATATATTTTAAGCTGTATATTACACAAAACATGATTTCATATTAAAGTAATCTTAAATAATTAATTCTGTATTGCTCCATAGAGAATTCGTACAAGAAAATTAAAAAAATAATTGAATAATGATTTTAGTCTTAAGAATGTTTTAGTTGCAAGGCGACTTTTAACTCGGAATGAAACATATATTTCGATATAAGATGATAAATATCATTTGCCGTTCAATTTCATAAAAAGTTCGATAGTTCTTTTTTTTTTCCTTTTGTCTTTTTAAAAATAAGTTTTAAGAAAGAACAATCAAAAGCAATTACTTATAAAAAGATATTAAAAAGAAAAGATAAACCAAGACACATTAATCAAGAATTTGTAAGTGCTTGGATCGAATTGTATTTTTAATATTAACCAAAATGTATTTTAATCATAAATTATTTTTTTATATATAATAATATATTGTGCTTAATTTCTCTGCAATTATTATTATTATTTGCAATTTCTATTCATTATTTATTTTGTAAAAAATAACTATTTTTTGGCCATGCCATTTATCAACGCGATTGACTTTATTTATCTTTTGCACGATGGCAACATTTTGTTTGCTTTGTTGCAAATTTTTTCAATTCCTACTATTAGCTCGCACTCTATATATTTATTTATTTATTTTGGTGGAATTTTCAATCGTTAATAAAATACATTTTAAAGCGCTTAATTGAGCTGAAATTTTATGTACATGATTATTTTGGATGACAATACAGTAATTTAATTATAATTAATAAAAATTAATGGACTAAAACTAATTATTTAAAGAATTACAAATACACAATCACGTTGGCATCATTTTTGGCGACTTAGCGACTCTTTTGGCGTGTCAAAACGAAAATGTTTTTTTTTTGTCGTTTTAAAGCATTCAGCTGAACTGAAATTTTATATACACGGTTGTTTTGGACGACAATACGATACTTTAATGATAATTAATAAAAATTAATTACCACTTAATGTTGTGATTCTATCATATGTATATACATATTTATATTAATTGTAACTAATTAATAAAAATTAGCTAAAACGAAATTTTTTTTGTTGATCTAAGTAGGAATTGACTTAATTTTTTTTTCATATTACTTGTCGTGTATATAGTAAGAAACTATATAATAATCATTTGCTGTTTTGTCACTATCTAGGAAAGGTTCGCCGCACAAAGCCACTGGAACTTGTTTAAAAGCTTTGATCACTAAATTGAAATTGTTGAGTTTTAAAATTAAGAACGTTTTAACTTAGTGAGACAGCGAGAATTAGGATAGGAGAGTATCTAAAGTTTCTTATGCGAAGAATAAAAATATATTAATATTGAAATTTTAAAAAAATACAAGAATACGTTTCATAAGTGTATTTCAAGAATTGCATTAAAATGATATTAAAATTTAATAAATAAGAACGTGCAACGTCAGAATGAGTAAAAAGCTCTAATTACATTGAACACCAATACTCAACGACGGCATGTGATCTAAAATAAATATCAATATAAAACACATTTGTGTGGAAGCCGTAAAACTTCCTCTCTCTCTCATTTTTTTACATAAATCCATTTGGTTATGACAGGTAGGCATATTTACTGAAATGAGCCCTTAATGTTTTGAATTATTTCATAAAAGAACCATTTTTTAACAGGTAAAGTTAAATAGGAATTGTACAAACATATATAAGATACGAACTACAGTGCAAGAGTTAAAAATTTGTTTTGAGTAGAAATGAGAAAAATATATTGTATAAAATTCGATTCTCTTTTTATAAAATGAAATGCAATATAATTGTAGCATTTATATATCTGTCTGAAAAATGCGTATGGATGCATGTCCTGTTTTTTTAACGTTTGACGATAACTACCTGAAGACAATTCGAACATTTGCGGAACTGGTAAAAACAGCACATTCAAACGGAAAAGAAAACAGTTTGCTGTATTTTATTGGTATGTACCTCATCAGAAATATTGAAATAACTGAATCATAATACTTTGAAGTTGAATAAATGAAAATAAATACTTCAGAAAGTTTATAAAATTAGTATGGAAATTTATAGATCAGTATTTTCGTCATTGGAGCTTCGAAGACAGCGAGAAACAAAATTTATCTTTAGATAAAACGAATTAATTGACTGAGGGGTGAAAACCAGAGGGTTGTCGGTAGCTGCATTGCCCAAGGGTATTTGTTTGATTGTTACTTTTCATCCCCTTCATGCTACACTTCCCAGGAGAGATGGAGAAATTTCTTTAGAAGAAAGTCTATTTCCAAATGCTACTTCTTTAACTATTTTATCAAATGGTTTCTTTATTTACCCAATGAAACGTTATTATTTCTATTTATTTTTCAAAACTAATTTCGTTTTTTAAAACTTATAAACTATTTTGTTTTGTAAGAAATTGATTCCACGAATACAAGAAATTTTTAAGTTCACAACCTGTTTTCGACATGTAGTCCCATTTCTAATTACTTGAAAAGCATTTTTACATATTTCATACACACATAAAATAGGGAGCTTAAAATTAATGCATATGTTTATACAGATTCATTAAAAACCTGATAATAACTCTGTCAGAAAGTATAAAAATTATTAGTGCAAGCTATTTCAATTTGTTTTCAAAATTTTCTAACTAAAGTTATTATACTGATAATATTTAAAAGTCAACCACTAATTTTCATTTAACAATCCTTTTTTAGATATAGAATAACCTATTTATATAATTAGAAATTTTTCTGGAAAAAAGAAAAATTGCATATTTTATTACGATTTTGTATTTCAAAAACTATAAAATTAAATTATTTCTCTATTTATAAGATGTATAAAAATGTTTAATGTGTTTTTATTAACAGACTTGAATAACAAAAATAATTTTTTTTCTTATATATAATGAGTTGGTTATACTTCGGAATGATACATTATTTTAATTACGCTTTCCCTGAACAGTCCCTCTTAAAATATAAAATAGGTTGATAATTATTATATATAACTATTAACTGATAATTTTCACTATTAATATATAGGGAAAAAGAGTTACAAAATCACTATAATGTTGTTTCTTTATGTTGAGAGTAAGTGTTTATTATTATTAGTTTTGCTGTGTTTCGTATTACTTATAGTGCAGGCAGAAATCTCTAAATAGAATAATGAAGCTTTTAAACACTGAAACATTTCCTCAAATACTGAAAGTATTACAGCGTTTTCAAAATATGTCTTTCTTTACAGCTAAAGTAAGTAAACAAAAAAAATTAATTTATTTATCTGAGAATATTTTAAGAGCACTATCCTTTTATATTATATATATAATATCTAACGGTTATACTTTTACCGGTTGTAAGGGTTTTATAGGTTTTTCAAAAAATAAATTAAATATGCAGGTGGACAAGAAATATTTCATTTTGACTTCTTTTTACTTTTTCCAACTTTTCAAATTTATGTTTCAATTCCGTGAGAGAGAGTTCTAAAGAATATTTATGGATTTCTTCTGGAAAGCACACCTTATGCATTTCAAAACAAAATCTGGCCTTGTTTTTCTCAATTCTTAGAGTTTCGATTACAGTTTTATGTATTTCTAACAGGCGCTTTTATATTTTGTATTCGAGCTTGAAAAAGGCTTTAGAGCTTTTTTGTGGAATTACATATATTTCTTCTTTCTTCTTTTCAAAGGTTTTTTTACCTTCCAATGGATCTTAATGCAACCAAGCTTTTAAACCTACGCGTTAAAAGAAGTTCAAATTACTTTACAAAAAGTCATAATAGCTGACTGATGCTTATAAAATGTGTTTTAATCTACTTCACATAACTCCATAATTTACTTAAGTTTTTCTATTTTTCATTTTCAGAGTTATTTTTTTTAATTCACAAGCATTGAAATTTCCTGAAATTAAAATTAGACTTAATATTTTGCATTTTTCAAATGTAACGATTAAATCAAACAAATAAATTAATTTGTTATTCATACATTAAAACAAATGTTCATAAAACTTTCGTTGTTGTTTCTAATCTCTAGTTGGGCTATCTAAAACTAGACCGCACACAGTTCGATTACTTTAAAAAAAATCCAAGAATAAAAGAGAAGAACACCACATTCAAGTTAAGATTTAAGCTCTGTAAAATGTGTTCGGTTGATGCCTGAGCAGCATCACACTTCGTACAGATTCTCTTAACCCCTATTCATAGGTGAGAGATTTAAAGTATCCATTGGCAAATCGAGATATGCAAGTCTGCTTGGCTCTATGACCTTCAAAGGGAAAAGCATCATCAGGGCGCTTTCGTGAGTACCAGACACGTTCAGGAAGGATTCTCTAAAGCAGTGCTTCTCAAACTTTCAATGTTCGCGACCCAATATTCAATCATAATTTGCATCGCACCCCCTCTCTATACACAAAAGATGTATTAAATTCAATGCTATATTTTGAAGCTAAACCTACAATACGACTTTAACCTCTTAAGTCCCCTTCCAACGTATATAAACGTCTCGCTCAGCCAATGTGTTAATTGCCCCCAGACGTATATATACGTCTTTATGAAGTTATATCTTTTCTGTGAACTGCTATCCATAAAATTATGCAGAAGACTTTGGAAAATGACCTTGACAGTGTTTGCAAAGGATTCACTTATTTCAGAGGATTTAATTATTTATCCTTTTTCTCTACCACTCACTCCCCTCACAATACACCACATTTATCTATGTGCTAAACGGTGGCATTGGGAAGCGTAATTTTTAATCGGTATTTAAGGGATTATAATTATAAACCGTACAAATCATCAAAATAAGTATTAATGTTGGCATATAATTTTATGCATGACAAATCCATGGGGTCACTGGTAATTATTAAACTTGTCCTTAACTTAGTATTGTTAACCCGCGGTCACTCGCGCCTGTTTTTACTACCGTCGTTACTCGCGGAGTGTAGAGAACACCCCAAACATTTAACACGTGTATTTAATTATGAAAATAAAATTAAGTTATTATGATACATATTTATAAAGTACAAGATGTTTTTTGTATTATACAAATAAAATTATTAAATTTATTCCATACAAATGAGACTAACATTAGTTTAAGCTAAACATACAAAATTTTCATTTTAAAACACATAATTTTATAATTCTTCATAAACCAGTATATATATAAAACGTATATACCAGTAATAAATATACTTTATAATTAATGAGATAATGATAGTAGAATGTAGAAAAATAATATTTTAATCATTTTCCAAACATTCAGAGCATACTGTATACAAATGCTCAACTTCTCGCGGGAGTACTTAGCCCCCCAGATAAACTTTTGAAGGTCATTACATTCCAATCGTTCGAGAAAGAAGGATTGTATCAGGCCTAAAGGTTGAAGGACCTAAAATGTGCAGCTACAGAAAAAATCGGGGTTCTGAGCATCCTTTTTAGAATCCTGGGAGGATTTTCTTGTTGCTGGGGTGTACAGAACACCGCGCGCGAGTGATCGCGGGTTAAGTTAATTATAAAACAGATTGTGCAGTTTGATACATTTATAAGTGTATTATAGTGTAAATGAGTATTTCATCTTTTATTATGCCAGAATGTATTTGTTTACTTTCAGTAAGTTAATAATTTTTTAAATAATCTTTTATTTTTGACTTTTCAATATGGTCGCGCCCCCCTTGTAAGGGTTATCCCACCCCCAAAGGGGGCACGCCCCACAGTTTGAGAAACACTGCTCTAAAGATCTCTTTGCTTCTTTTCTTGATATCGAAGAACACCTCTCTGAAAGTAGAAGACATAACAAGTTGGGGAGAATCCAAAGAGGCAGCTTTTTCCAGTGATTCTGCTATCTCGTTACCAATAATTCCAACACAGGATGGAATCCACTGATTTTGGAATTCAAAGTTTGCAGATAATTTGTCAATCATCCTTAAGATAAACATTCTAACATTGTCACATCCTCCTTCCAATTACTTAAATGTTGGATAAAGGAACGTCTATCAATCAATATCCAAACGCTTTTAAAATCAGGTTCAGCAAGAATGTCAACCTGCTTAAGACCCTTTTCAATAGCAATTTTAGTTCTAATCTGAAAACAGAACAAGAGTTTCAATTTCTGTATTTGAAACTGAGAGTAGAAGCAGAGGGCTTAATGTAGATACAACTGCTAACATAGCTTTGATCAGTCTTGCTGCCTTCAATACAAATTTGAAGAGCGTCATAAAGTATATTCCTAAAAGTTTCAAGGACCGTTTGTCTCACAAAATCAGGATTGTCATAAGCTTTTTAAGCTGGGTAGTAAAGTCCCGAATGGAAGTGGATGACACACGTATATCTAACTAAATTAAAATACACATATATAAGAAAAATAAATCAGTTCAATGAAAACTTATCAATCATTTTATTAACTAAAGTAATAATGTAATAAAATTTATTTTCCATATTTCACCTAAAAACAACTGCTTCCTTGTTCAAAAACAAGAAATATATACTACACAAACACGTCTTTCTGTAGATATACCCATTATTATTTTTAAAAAAAATGGCTGTCAGGTCTAAATGAATTTTTTTTTTCTTTCAAATGGAATTGATATGTATATGTAAACAGAGAGAGAGAGAGAGTAGTATGCATTGTAGGGAAAATACGATAGAAACAATTTTTAAAATTATATGAAATATTTGTTATCGATAATTCGATAAAAACATGCATTGCATTCAAAACTCTCGAAATACTGCCTACGTAATTTTCGAAATATTTTAATTTCAATGTTTGGCTTATAAAAATAAGTAAAATTAAAGGAATGGAATTAGCCGTTTTTCATTCAAAAATAACTTTAAAGAAACCCTTTTAGTTCTTTGTTTTTTTATCCAATGGGGCTGAGGATCGGTATTTTTACCATTGCAGACTTAGTACATCCTCAGGAGCTGGTATCACTCTTTAGTGCGGCACCATATAGGCGATACCAATTACCGCAAGTAATTTTGACATCCAGTTTCCTCCCCAGAGAGAGGCACATAAGCTTTGACGATGCGAACCTATACTAGGATTTAATTTTGCCGAGAGCGCCCAAGTCAAACAGACACTCTAGTGATCTTTAACATGCCGTGCAATCATACAACATGGCCGCAGGTCTATTTTCTGTATCAGGAAAATCCACCGACTTGGGCCGAGGTCGAATCTGCAACCTTCCAGCAACAAACCAACCACGCCACCTAGCCGGTACCCAGCACAATTTCAATTATTTAGATATAAAAAAAACTATATTTAATTTATCAATTTAATTTACCGAAAAAGTATCATTTCACTGTTAGTGGAAGAAATCCGTATTTAGCTCGAGAGTATAAAAATTTAATTAATATGAATTCCAGTACTTTTTCCTAATATATAAATCTTTTGTGTTCATATTTTAATTTATTTTCGTATATATTATAATAATTTCATATAAATTATTACGTTATGAAAGTGAAAAAAAAAATTCTGTTCGTATTTTTTATTCAAATCACCATTAAAAATTTTAATTCTTCCTTAATGCAATAAAGATTCGGAATTGACACTTAATCATTTAATGAAAGTAATTTTTAGCCATAGTTAACCACCGTCAGTTCCCCTTTAATTGTTAGTAAAATTGCTAATTCTGAAAAATATAGTCTGTCCATTACTTCAATTTCAATATGTTTTAGTATATTGAATTTTTTTCGCTTATAATATACATTTCTTTTAATTATAACGTACTTGCTTTGCTTGAAAATTGTTTTTAATTTTTAAGTATTAATATCTCATATTGAGTATAATATTAATAGTGAAATATTAATGCGTGGGTAAGTTTTTCATTTTTTTATATAAACTTTGGTTAAAGAATCTATATATCTGAAGGTCTGGGTGGACATCTGGTACAGTGAGTGAATATTAACGTCGCATTGTTCAGCTACACGAGGGCTTTTGGCGACGGACCATGTAATTTTGAAACATGGTCAAGTGACGTGGACGACACCTGAGCTGGCACACCCTCTCCTAACTACCACACCACACGAATGGGAGGACGTTTTAGCCTTCGACAGATTTAACGTGCATCGCTGCCCTACACGGCGGATCTTTAGTGGTACTGGGCTCGAACTCATGACATGCCTGCCATGATCCGATACCTTGACCACTGAGCTACCGCAGCCCAGCATCTGATAGAACCTGTAACATGTAAAATTAATTCTTTATTCAAAAACAAGCATTAAAAAGAGAAAATATTCAATCCTCTAACTAAAATCCAGTTTATTTAAATTTATTATTTTTACTTGGTAGAGATGAAAAGAGCTTGTAAATTTTATTTTTATGCCCACTCAAGTTTTCCACTTGTCAGCGCCAAAATAATTTTCAGATAGGGGATGGAGGATCTATTGCAGATCCATATCCCTGTGACGTGAAGAAACGTGATTTTTATGCCTATTTTAATTCATAAACTTCTTTCAGTTGATAAAGGCGGACCAAGAATGTTTAAGGCGTCCATAAAAAGTTTTATAAACTAAATAAAATGTCATAAAGTCCTTTTGTTTTTATCTTCAGCGTATGCGAGATGCTTACACTTGTAAAACATAATTATTTAGTAATTCCTAATATATTTAAGGATTTAACTATAGTTAACATTTATCTACTATTTTATTAACTAACTATCTATTTATTTATATATATTTTTTGTTAGGTATGATACGTGTGATTTGCATCATTAGAAAAAAATTATTTTTAACATTTATTTTAATTCAACGAGCAGAAAGCAACACCTCTTTCCAATTAGTTATGAAATGCACATAGAATTATGAAACTCAACTATGGTTACAAAACATTCCCAGTCATTATAAAATCCAAATGATATGTCTGGTACAACATTTAAGAGAGAGAGAAAGAAAAAAACACTGCATAAAATATTGATATAACCAAAAATATCGCCTAAACCTTTCACCGCGATAATTTCAAATATATCATTTATTATTTTTCTGTGGCAACACTTATTTTAACCGTCAAAGGAAATGTATACGATCATATCGAAATTAATACCAACTTTCTAAGCATCGAAGAACAATCTGCAATTAGATTTTACTTCTGAGAAAATACCTGATGCAATGGCTCTTTTGATAAAAGAAAAGACTAATATTTCTCTGACGTCGCTCGTCTGTATCCACTGGCAGTGTTTACTGATGAGAATTTCATGAAAACTTTTCCTGTTGATTTACAGGACGTGTCAAGCCACGTGTAATCCTGGTTACGAGTTTCCCGATGGCAGTCGACAAGCTACATCTACTTGCCATGACAGAGATGGACGATGGACTCCGAAGAAGGATTTTGACAGTTGTAGACGTAAGTAAAGTCTATTATTCATGTCAACTGAGTATTAACTTAGTTTCTCAAGCATTTCTTTGTGGCAGTGTTAGAAATATATATATTTGCTTATATTTACTCTTTGAAGAATTTTAAATTGCTAAAATTTAAACTGTGAAGTATATTTTGCTTTATAACATTCGGAATGAACAACATTCTTTTTTTATTTCATATTGGAGATTTAACATGATTTAATAACGTACTTTATTGGAATTATTCATAAATAAGCAACACAAACACACACTTAGATTTAGAATAATTTAGTATGTAATTCATGATCATATATATATATATATATAACTTCATGATAAACAATAAAAAGTATACCAGTACAGTAAATCTCATAGTAGAATGGCAACAGTATTATACTAGCAAACAGTCCTAGGAACTAAGACTGTATGGTTAAACATTTTTTGAAGGCGCCAACCTTTCCCTAAATCTGTTTGTATTTCTCTGCTAAAAAGAAGAGTAAGTAGCATATGGAAAATTTATGTCTAAGATTAAAAATATTTTCAAAAATTATAAAATCCTTAGTACTATTTTAATAACAGAAATCCATATATCGATGGATGAAATAAAATACAAAATAAAACAAAACAAAAAAAGAAAGGATATAGATAATGATTCACGTTAAATCTGTCGAAACCTTAAACATACTTTCGATGGTGGGGTGTAGAAGTTAAGAGTGGGAGAAGCAGCTCAGGCGTCGTTTTTGTCACCCGACAATGGATCAAAATTACGAGGCCTGTCGCCCAAAACCCTCGAGTAGCTGAATAGTGGGACGTTAATATTCACTCACTCCTTATCAGTTCTAGCATCATTCAACCAAACACTCACTCATTAACACCTTGTCAACTTTTTGACCCTACCATTGAATTATAATAAATAAAATGAGTTAAACTCATCAATTATTTACGCGATTAAATGTTTGTGATCACAGTCAACCTTCCTGGAACATATCAAATATTGGTAGTATGCTCACCAATACATATGATTTACCAAATTTAAAGAGGGAAATGCGATCGGACTTCTGTGCGAAAATGTAAAGTAGTTCGTGGTCTGTAAAAGCAATCAATGCTTGTCCTTTTCACTCGAATTGAATTCCGTTTGGTGACCGGAGTAGAATAGTCCCAACGTAAGCTCATGAGTGTCGTAAATGCGACTAAAATGAGCAGAATTCCAACCTCTAAGGCTCTGGCAACCCTCAATTATGACAAGTGCACCTCTGCGCTTGGTCATACACGACAACTCGAATTGAAAATGGTTAACAACTGAATATACTGCCAAAAGTTAGAGATAGAATATGTTGCACATAGTTTCAGCTTGATTTAACAAGTAAAAAAATACTAGTGATTATTTCCTTCCCGTCATATGTTTTTTTGCAAGTAAGCACTTATGACCTTCTCATACGCAACAACTGTCAATGATGACTTAACTCCTTTTTTGGGATAACATAATAATATAGCTAGAGAGATCATCGTTTAAGGTATCCGACTACTTGTGACAACTGTTTTTTTTAAAAAAAATTGAGATATGGGGATTTTTTTGAGTTTTACATTTATTTAGTATATTTTAAGGAAAAAACCTTAAAATTGAAAACAGAAAAAAAAATTATTGTTAAAATGGGAAAAACTGATAAAGGTGTACAAAAAATTACAAAAACGGGGCTCGTTCATTACAAAAATTTTATGAACAAATTCTCAATTTTTCAATTTTGATGTGTTACTTTGTTATTCATGTTTGAAATGACCTTCAGGATAAGAGATATTTTAATTTTTACAAAAACTAGAGCACTTTATCTAAGTTATTATACAAAATTGCTTAAAAAAACAGTGATTCTATTCACATAAAGAACTGTAAAATTTGTAAT
>BMAV01025067.1:84446-104463 GCA_019973955.1 Trichonephila inaurata madagascariensis | reverse complement strand
TATGAAGGCGCAAACTTAATAGTATGAAGGCGCAAACTTAATAGTATGAAGGCGCAAACTTAATAGTATGAAGGCGCAAACTTAATAGTATGAAGGCGCAAACTTAATAGTATTAAGTTGTGTAAATATTATTTAGTGTTAAAAAAGTTATAATTAAAAGGGATGAATCGGAATGCAAAAATATTTTGGATAACGATGTATGTCTTCTCTTATTTAATTAGAAGAACAAAGTGATGTATAATATATCCATACAAAGGAATATTTTAAAACAATTGTTTTAATTAATGTTAATCTTATAAGCAGGGTTTAAAATAATAAGACTACTTGTGTGCGCATTCCCCTTATATTGAAGTAATATATAAATGATGCATATAGGGTGGATTTATATGCATCCAAAATCAATATTTTCTGAAACATAAGAATTAATACGAACCTCTGAATTTTTTTTCTAATTTTTTGAATCTTAAGTTAAAAATTTTATTAAGCAACTTTGTATTTAAAATATTTAAGGAGAAATTTGTCTTTTTTTCTGTCATTTTTATATATCGTGACTTAATATGTACCTTTTTCGATTAAAATTACACAATGCTGGTCCCCCAAAGTGTGACACCAGGAAGAAAGTATTCAAACAACGCGCGCGTGAAATCTTCACCATACGTACACAGCAATGCAGTTTTTAAATGATTAGCATGTAGCATACACATATAGCATGGATGCTTGGGGGGTCCACCAACAAACAGAAAGAAAAACAGAATGCCGTTTTGAAGTACTGGAATGTTTTCAGTTGTTATTGAACGTGAGTAATTTCAATATACCTCGAAGAATATAAGTCATATGAGTTCCAACGAGGCAAGATTATTACCTTCAAAATATGTAGATTATCTTTTCATCAAATCGGTAATCCTGTCTGGCATAACCCTGTAACATTAGTACGGATCTATAATAAAGGGACGTATGAGAGAACAACTGACCGATGGTAGTTATTGCTCCAACTTCGTTGCATTACTACACGTAATAACCAGCATATTTTGGGCATGACAGTAATGGATTTCTCCATCATATCAAGTACATACAATGAATTGTATACACGCATTAATCAACGTCCGCATTGTTGAGTTTGCCTCAATCCCCTGTTTACGTCTACAAATGACCAATAACCCGTCCGTTTAGTTTTGGCGGGGGATTGGGGAAATTTTCGTTCTTCCTACACAGTTGGCTCGCAACGTTGTGATTCTAAAACCTTTGCAAGGTCATACTCGAATGGCACGACATTGTCTTTATATTCGAAGATAGAGAAGTAGAGTCTGAAGATATCATGGAGAGAAGTTGCTTAAAGGTGCCCTCATGCACAGATCCTGCACCCGAAATTAAGGTTTGAAATGGAGGTTTAAGGTAAGGATTGTACTGCACACCCCAGTATGCATTTCTTGCAAAAATATCCAGCCACAGCTATATGTTTAAGGTATATGGAACTTGTTGTCCTTCCTTTCTATTTGTGATCATATGCCAACGGGACAATATATGATCACACACATTAAACAATCTACAGGACATCTTCGCCCACCAAATTGCATAGTCCTTGACCTGTCCATTCTCTCCTGATCTATTAAATAGTGAACATGTCTGATTGATGATTAGAGAACAACTGTCCTGGCATAGAACACCCACTAATACACTTGATCGAACCTGACAAATATTAGAGGCAACATGGGCACTCATTCTCCAAAATTTATCTAAAGCCTCTATATCCAATGTCGAGACCTGTAACTGTGGTTATCCCCAAACGAGTCAGAAGCATTCAATTCTAATTTCCTTGCCTAGCAGTAGGATGTATTTTGTGTGAATCATTTTACCTTTGTATTTTGTTATAACTAAAATGACTATGGCAGGGATGGCGAACCAGTGGCACGCGTGCCATTGATGGCACGTGACACAATATTTTGGGCACGCCACCGATCAAAAAGGTTTGCATTTTAGTCTAAAATAACAAAGTTCACTGCGAAGTAATCCTCATAAGAGATCTCATTCGTGCTTTTGACGCTAATCTGCATGCTTTCATAAACGATATCATTACAAGAAACTACAAATACTTCCCAAACTTGAAAAAAAAATATCACAGATTAAGGTATACATTAGAAACCAGACGAAGAAAACATTATAGAAGAATTTATTTCAGGTAATTGATTCTTCGATCGAGAAATTATCAGCGATATGTTCTCAGTTCAAATAATTATCGGAAACGCTCAATTTTATTTTGTCCCCTGATGTGATTTCGTTTGATAAACTAAAATTGTCCCAATTAGATTGGTTGGAAATTGGAGAATTTAAATGCAGTTGATTGATTTCAAGGGTAGTTCAATATGGATTCAAAAATTTATTGAATCAAGAAAAAAGTCACACTTGATACATAGTAAAAATGTCAGTAATCAAAGTTTGGAAACATGTAAATTATTCATTTAACTCTTTGCAGAAACTGACTCCTACTATTATAACCACATTTTCATCTGCCTATGCCTGCGAGTACTTATTTTCAGATATGAACAACATTAAAGACTCGTTTGGAAACCGTTTTACAGATGACTCCAATTCAGTATGCACTCTACTAAAAGTAACAAGTTACTATCCTATTATAAGTGTTTTGCTACTTAATTCGCAACAACAGAAGTCACATTAATGTTACTTTATTTTGAATTACACGTATAACCAAAACATTTACTACTATACAGTGCAAACTGTATTTTTTCGTAATGAATAAAGAGTTTTGAGTTAGAAATTAGTTTATTATTTTCCCAATAATTACAAGTTAAAATTATTTAATGGCACGTCTATACCTCATGAAACATTTCTTTAGAAAAAATGGCACGTTGATCTATAAAGGTCCGCCACCCCTGGACTTTGGTTTTGATATCGCTTTTTGGTGCTGAATGTTGATTGGGTTGATGTCTAATTACATCGCCTTTTCTGATAGCTCCCGGTTTCGTGTAGAATAAGAACTAAAACGAGTTAACACTCTGTCCTCTACACACACACATATATATGAGATTATCTCTTTTATCCACCATATTAAAACACTATCAATATAACACCCTTTTTAAATTCAAGAGATTTAAGAAACCTCGTATATGCCAATAGAAGATCCATTTCAAGTTAAGCTTTTCAGAATTAAAATGTGCCCCTGGCGTGGTAATTTTCAATCTTCTGATACAAAACTTTAAATCCTGTAATCAAAAAGTCAGTCGAATATTTTGGAATACCTCAGAATTAAGGTATACGAGTACGTTCGAAACCGTGATTTTGCAAAAGCGCATAAATGGATAATTTTCATGATATTTAGTATCACTTAGATTAGAATACATATATACAATTGTTTTAAGGACACTCTGACAAAATTTATTTAAATACAATATTTTGGCAAAAAATTAACTTAGAATAATGTTTTTTCAAAATGTTTTCCTTTTGTGAAAAATGCTTCTATTATAATATTTTGCCTGTCTTTAGCTCAGACCTCTGTACAGAGGCTCAACTAGAATTTTTGAAATATATAACTTAGAAGTGAGTTTATCCATATTTTATACGACAACAGAGGGGAGCACAATTTTAAGAAAAAAATTTCGATAATTATATTTCAATGGGTTGTAACTCTGAAAATGTGAATTTTTCAAAAATCCTATTTGAGCCTCTGTAAAGAGGTCTGAGCCATATACAGGCAAAATATTATAATAGAAACATTTTTCACAAAAGGAGAACATTTTGAAAAAAGGTTGTTCTAAGTTAATATTTTTCCGAAATATTGTATTTAAATAATTGTTTTTGTCACAATGTCCTTAAAACTATTTTATACATGTATTCTAATCTAAGTGACACTAAATATCATACATATTATCCATTTATATGCTTTTGCAAAATCATGGTTCCGAACGTATTCGGATACCTTAAGTTACAGCATGATGCAAAGTTACTCTTGCAATACTATATTTTTCCACCCTTAGAGGGGAGAAAATTAATCCTATACCACTTCTATCATGTAGTCGAGACGGACTATTATTGTAAAATGTATATGTGAGGAAACTTATGCTATTAATCCTCTTAGAAAGGCTTAGCATTATCCCATCTCCATTATTATCCGATACCTTAGAAGAGTTTTGAAAGGAAAGTAAGCAGTTTGTGTGCTTTTGTTAACTTAATGATGAAATTCTTCTAAATTGTTCCTTTGGGACGAGCTCAACAGATGCATTTTCCATTAACTTCGGTGCTTGCGCTCGCGAGTAAATATAATGTGTTACATGTAAAACAAATTTACTTAGTTTGTGCTTAGGAAATATTTTGAAATGCTTACTTTCGAGATAAACTTTTCCACTCATCCAGGAATTTAAGTAAGTAATGCCATGGAATAAAATATTTGCTTCAGTTTTAGGTTGTAATTAAATTAAAACTTTTTGTTGGCCTAACTAAACAATAAGTATAGTAGTATGCCAATTTTTAGTTAGCTGACTAAGTTATTATTTTTAATCAATAAAATATCTCTACAGAGAGAGAGACTAAACTGTTAAAATTTCAAATTAAAAACGAATTTAAATTCTCAACTAAAATTCTTGTCATAAATGCAATTATTATAAACTTTAATTTCATGCTGAAAATCTCTTGAATATAAATCAAAAGCCGTCATAAATTCAAAAATTTCGCCAAAACTTGCCATCGCTAATATTGTTACGTGTGTTTGAACTTTGCGTTGGAACGGGTTTCTACTATAATATTTATACCAATGCATTTGGCAACGTCTTTTGATTTGACGAAATTAATCAATTTTGCCATACCTAAGCACAATTAATTTGTTTTAATTAAAAGATAGTTTGAAATGTATATTTGGATCAAACTTAAACTTTGATTTTATTAAATGCGTTAAAAATTATGAAATAAATTTACTATTGAAAATAAATGTAATTTCTTACAGAAAAGCATCGGAGAAAAATATAAAATTGAAATAAATAAAGTCTACATTAAATATAAATAAGAATTTTCTTAAATTATATTATTAAAATTACATGATATAATTACTCAGAACCCATGATAACTTGGAAACAGGAAGCAAAATAAAGAGAAGAGGTAATTTATAATGCGAACTGGAAATTGTTTTTAAGTTTCTAGTAGAATAGTAACCTCTCAGGAAAGAGATGGAGATGCAAATTAAATTAACCACAATCACACACATACAGTTCGATGAAACGAATTTTTGACGGGATATCTTTTTCAAAATTCACCCTTTGTACTAACATCCAAAACACAAGAGATAAATTGCCAATATTAGGGAAAACTATAAGTATAAATAGAGTATAGAAACACACACACACAAAATTCAGCTCAGTACTCTCAATTAATACGGGATACATAACAATATTCTTTTTTGACATGATTGAAGTATTGTTTTTAATTAAGTTCATTATTGTTACCTTTTCTAAAATTTAAAAGACATTTACATTATTCGCTTTCTCTGATTCCAAGCATTCTGTAATAAAATAAAAAACATTTATATATTATAAATGTATATTTAAAATATATAAGTTATACATTTTACAATAGATATGTAATATATGTAATTTGGTATATTTATTTATTTTACAATAGATATATTATTAGTTTAATACACAATATATTTCAAATGATTATGGAAATGGCAATGTTCAAATTAATAATGTAATAAGCTTCCTTTATTTTGAAAAAGAAATGCGGTTTTGAGCATTTTCGATCCGATAACTTACTCTGAAAAGTTTCTCAATCTTAGAACCACCAGAAATAATAAGGCTGAAATCTTCCCTCTTTTTTTTAGCATGATTTTATAAAACAGGCATTTCTCATATTTTGAAAATAGATCATGTTGTAAATGAAACAAAATAAATTCAAATTATAAGCAAGAAAATATTTAATTTTAATGAAAGCTTAGCCTTCCACAGTTAATTTCAATATTTAACAACATGAAAGAGTTTCTGCGATTAGTGTTCTTTACTTTATTTTTTTAAAAAAAAGATGGCTTTTAAACTCTTTTTTGAAAATCCTTCTAGGCACATTCTTTGTTTTTTATGGAATTCAATATTAATGGATGAGAATAGTTCTAATAATATTTCAAGAATTGAATAAAATAAGCCGATGATTTAGATGTTTTTTTTTTCCTTTTATATATATGCATTGACATTACTTCTTTTAAATTCACACCTTATAATAGATAATCTAAATGAATTTCAACAAAGCAAGACGTACTTGCAATAAACTATGGTAGAATAGTTGTTAATGAGCTTTATAACTGGGGATATTCAATTCGTGAGTCGAAGTTTGATTATATCATAAAACCATGTGGGAAATTATGTAAAGTTTCGCTAGTAACTTGAATAGTAACCACTAAGTCCGCAAATGATGTAGAATGCAAATTTGGTGGAATTAATGCAGATAACTTCTTCGTCCCCTGATCAATGACCAATTAGGAATTTCGTTGCATTGTTTTCTCGAAAAAGCCTATTTTCAAATTCAAGCTAAATTCGAATTATCCTTCATTCCTAAACACGTATCATTCAACATATTTCACTTTCCTATTCTTAGCAGCCTTGTTTTCATGGTTGCTCTTTCAGCACAATTATTTTACTCCGATTAACCAGAGAGCGTTATTCCATGACTTCTTGGTCATAGTTTCCTGAAAATAATGTGACTATTACAGTCGAATGACCATGGTCGTTAACTCGTGATTGCTGCTATTTCTGTAGAATCAAAGGTGCGCTTTATGTTTTTACTCAAATTCCAACGTGTTGATAAACTGTTGCACATTAAGTCTGTTATGGCTTAAACACGTTTGTGTAGTGTAGAAGATTGGACAATGAGGTGCCAGTTCAGGTGTTACCCTCGTCACTTGACTGAGATTGAAAATTACTAAGTCCATCGCCAATAGCTTATGTGTTGCTTTGAAGTGTACATTAATAAACAATAAATTAATTAAAAAATAATTTCCAATAATCTCGATTAAACCCCTCCAAATTAAGTCAAAAGTTTTTTGTTTTTTTTAATACAAAAAATATTATATTTTATAGGGAATTTTCAGTGTTTTTATGTCATGTCAACCAGCACACATACACAGAATATGTGATGCTGTACTTTGAAATGTACAAATGCAGACACATTTCTATTAATAGTTAATATCTTTATTAGGGATTTAGAGCAACAAAGGCTATTATCCCTATTTATATTAAAAATTCTTCATTATTTTCCCGTATTAAAAAGGTGAATGAAAAACTGAAATTTCAGATTCCCTTAGAAACGTACTTTTATTCAATTTATGATACATATTTTTTTCGTCTAATGTAATATTAGAGAGTTGTACAATGGTTTCTAGTATGTCTTATAATCGTTTTCAAAAAAAAAAAAAACTCCCGTAGAGATATTTTATTTTAAGATGATTGATAAAATAGCAAATATATATATAAAATAAATGGAGCCTTTTCATTACATACTTAAAATGTTTTTAAATTATTTTGGTACTTTACGTAGAACGACGAAAAATTCCGCCAAATTTTAAAATAAACTACCACCTAATACTTTTATCGCATGTGTGAACGTGATTATTGTGTTTATACAAGCGTAAGTATAGTATTCGGAGATCTTTTCTCATTCAACAAATTAGGCTATGGTATAATACTTAAGTTACATTATATTTAGATAATTAGACTGAATTATTAAATAAAGATTAAAAGAATTAAATTTATCACAATAATTGCAAAGAATATTTGATTTAGATTAAGAATTTTCATCAAGATATATAAATGTATCCTACAAGGTAACATAAATAGTCTAGTACGGTATTTATTTAAAAATAAAACAAGGTACTTGTGCAGCTAAGAATACATTTACAATTCCCTGTTTCAACTATCTTCAGGTTTTAAAATCATTTTCATAAGTTCTACCATAAGGCTCTAAATTCTCATAGAATAAATATAAATCAAAATGAGATTTCATCCACAGCTAGTTTTGAATCAAGAGTAAAAAAAATTTTAAACTAACAACCACAATCATTGTTGATAATTTAAATGTATTTTATGTACTATAAGCTTATTATATTTGCATGTTTGAATTCATATGCTAAGTATTATTTATTAAACAAGACTTTAAATAGAATAATAATAAATTTACTAGACCTAATAATCTCTAAGTTTAGTTCTTTATCAAAACATATAAAAATTTCATAACATATATAAATTCTCTCTATATCTTAAATCGTACTAATATGAAAAAAATATGTATTACATATTAATAGATTATACGAGAGTAACTCTGAAATTTTTAAAATACGCGCAGATGAAAAGTTACAAAAAAGTTATAAATAACGGTTTAGTTTTTAATACAGCAGACGATTTTTTTTTATAACGACTTACTTCAAACTGTTTTGTGTAGAATAAATTTTAGACAGAAGAGAAAATGGAGCTGTGACGAGAAAACCTTATTGTTCTACGATTTTATGTATAAAGCGGGATTATAAATCAAGACAAATGCGCGTTCAACGGCTGCAGTTATTTGTTGATGAATCTCTATGTTGTGCTACTGTATTCAGATGGTTTACAGAATTTTGCAGAGGTCGCAATTTTCTTCATGCTGAAGAACACAAGAAGGACGCGGTCGGCAGTATTCCCGGTTAATGTGTCTGGCATACGAAAAATATTAATGGATGAGAATATCTGTACCTACCAAATAAAACCGAAGGAACTTCGCATTGGATCCGGAGCCATACAAAAAATTATTCATGAAAAATAATTTTGAAGAATAATTGAAGGTTTCCCCATAATCTTATTGAGCACCAAAAAGAGGAGAGTGTCAGAATCAGTAAAGAAACCTTTAAATTGTGTGTGTGTGCTAAATGATGGTGGCCACCACGCCTTATTTCTAAAATTGTAACAGGTGATAAAACGAACGTATCATTTTTTGATGTTCCAACACGTCAAAAAAGCAAAGTATACCACTAAATGTCTTCTTGAAATTCTCCAAGAAGTGAATTTTAGGAGAATAATACTTCACCATGACAGTGCATCTACCCATACAGCCGAATTAACAGTTGAGTTTCTTAAGAAAAAGCAAATTAATGTGATAGAACATCCACCTCTTATTCGGCTGATCTAGCAATGTGTTATTTTTGGTTACTTTTTAATCTAAAAAAGAACTTGTGTGTGCGTGAACGCGCGCGCGCGTAGTTTTCATTTAGAAGAAGATTGATGTAGCTATAAATGCATTTTTTTCATCAATTTCAAGAAGTTTAAGGCATTTAATCTGTTGAATATTCGTTTTCAAAAGTGCTTTGATGCTGAAGGGAACTACTTTGAACACTTGTAAAATTTTCTAAGAATAACTAAAAAATTTCAGAATGACAGTCGTATGATAAATGACGAATCTTATTCATTTATAGTTTGTAGGGATATGTTTCAGAATTTATTGATGTTTTGTATTAGTTAAATATACCGCAAAAAACTAGGTTTAGCTTCGTATTTGTTTAAAAATTTTAAATTCATAATAGTAGTAACGTGCAGTAGTACTTTGGTAATAAATAAAAAATACGTGATTTTATGAAATGAAACAGCTAAAATCAATTTGTAGTTAATTGGAAAAATAGCGTATACATAAGAACTATTTGTATTATATTATTACATTTTTATATTACTCTTTCTACAAAAATAAAACTAAGCTATTTTAAGACTTCATACCTTCAAAATATTTATATATGTATCAAAAATAAACATTGTCTAGAAAGACAAGGTGTTGGATATATCTATTCAATCTTTCAGAAATAAATTTTTGCTGTTGATAATGGGATTCTAAAACAATCGCTTTTTAATACTGCTACTTTTATAGGTTTTCTTTTTTACGAATAATGTTGCAATCGTTTTCTACTTTACATGCACGCGGGGTTACGTTATGCAAAAATTTCAATCGGGTACTATTTTTCGTTCTTTCTCTCAATAAAGTATTCCCTGCGCAATTTGAAAACCTGTATATTTTTGTTGCATTTTGTATAAAATAATTTCACTCGACATAATTCTGATCGAAATTTTCTACAATTCGAGAAATTGCAAATTATTACAATACCGAATGTTTTTTTTCCAATTTCTAGCAGGAATTTGTTATTAAACCATCTATATAAGAAATCTGGCTATCTTCAAAAAAATTTTCTCTATTGTTTCGTTAGTTTAATTAAAAAATAATAGTTTAATGATATTTACAAAAATACATATTAGCCAATGATAAATTAAATTGAAACTGCTTTTAAAAAATTTGGTTGTTATAAACGAAAGGAATTACTATAAATTAATAGTTCTCTGAACGATATAATCGTGTACTAACTTGATTTCTCAATTTACCATGTTAAGGTATCCGACTACGTTCGGAACCGTGATTTTGCAACAGCGTATAAATGGGTAATATTTATGATATTTAGTGTTACTTCGATTAGAAATTGTATAGAAAATTGTTTTAAGAATAGGATTACAATAAAAAAATTATTTAAGTAAAATATTTTGACAAAAAATGTACATAGAATGACCCATTTTCAAAATATTCTCCTTTTGCGAAAAATGCTTCTATTATAATAATATTTTGCATGTCTATAGCTGATACCTCTGTACAGAGGCTTAACTAGAATTTTTGAGATATATAATTTAGAAGTGAGTTTATCCATGTTTTATGTCTACAGAGGGGAGAAAAATTTTAAGAAAAAAACGCCGATAATTATATATATATATATATATATATATATATATGTTGCAATTGGTTGTAACTCTGAAAATGTGAATTTTTTAAACATCATAGTTGAACCTCTGTACAGAGGTCTGAGCTATATACAGGCAAAATATTTTTATAATAGAAGCATGTTTCACAACAGGAGAACATTTTGAAAAAAGATTATTCTAAGTTAATTTTTTGCCGAAATTTTATGCGCTTTTTTTTAAAATCACGTTTCCGAACGTAGTCGGATACCTTAAAGAAATAGTACTTATTTGCTTTAACCTAGCATTTCAAATTTCCTTAAGTAAAGGAAATATTCAATTTATATAAATTTCCACTTAAATAATTCTGAAATTACTAACAAAAACTAAAAGGAATTATGAAAATTAGAAACAACATTCTTCCCATAATGAGAAAATTTTGTTTCCAACTTCCCCCATTTCATCAAGGAAAACAAAAGCAGTAATTAAATATGAACAAAAACACTACTAAAGTCAAAAAGTTGTCAGAATAGTCCCCTACGTCCACGCAAGAGTTCCTTGGTGGGAAAATATCTGCTTCGGGGGTTGGCAGCACTAATAAGGAAAACATACAGCCATCTGGAATTTATTTCCTGTACTACTGGCGTTAGCTGCAGATAATTTCTTACAAAGCTAATTTTTTCTTCGTCGAATTTTGCAATGTCGTCTTTGGAGAAGCGTTCAAACATCAAATTCTTCATTTTGCTCGAGAAATCACCTGAGATGCTGAAGAAAGTATACGGAAAAGATTCCAGCACAAAAGAGGTTTTGTTTGTTTCCATTGCTGAAAACTAAACTGAAGGGACATCGTTTTGTGGATTTAGATGATGTGGTCCAAAATGCACTGAAAGACCTCTCAACTAAAGGAACAGTTATACAGTTTTGAACAGGGTGGTTACAGGAGGGAAATACCTTGAAAGCCAATAAGATTAAATTTTTATACTGTTTTTTTTAAAAATTAGTAATTGACCTATTCCGGAAACTCGTTGACTTACCTGTGTGTTATGTGCATTTTGTATGATATTTAAATATGTTCAAGTTGTAAACTTATTTTACCTCGGAAAGATATCCATATTTAGAAATGACAATATCACGAGAGGACTTAGGCTCGACGGTTAAAGTACCCCCATTCCGCGAAGGCTCTATAAATTTACAAACATCCATGCCTTCTCTGGGATTCAAATCCAGGCCCCACGTCACCGCAGTCAGCGCCACTAACCTCTATACCAGATGGGTTGGTGGAACGGGAAGAGAGGCAGGAGGCCCCTGACAAGCCCCAGGGTGTTCTCCCTCAAAATTGAGGTGGATTCGAGCAAAATCGTACTGTCACCTGCATGGTCCTCAAAGCTAAACCTAACGACAGGCGTACAAATTTAGTCGTTAGCCGCGATAAATTTCGTGCGTTTTCATCTGATATTACTGTTGATCAGGTGACTTAAGTAACAACAATAACAAGTGCCAATATTAATATTCTACTATTACATTTCTTCTGTTGCTAAATTACTTATCTTGAAACTGACAAAATGAACGTGAAAACAGTTATTCTTTAGAATAAATTATTTGATTTTCTTATGGAATTGCCAATATATGTATTCTCTATATCCACTCCAAGCCAAAAAAATGGGGTGCCAACCTCACCTCCGTAGTTCCTAAGTATAATACACTCCCCTCTCTAATTGGTGAACAAAGATTACCTGGATTTAATGATAGCGTAATCACATTTTATGTGTGTGTGACAGAGAATATCCTAACAACTTACAAAATGAAACAGCAAAACACTTGGAAAAATTACATCCTTCAGTTGAATGGTAAAGAACTTTTTTCCGTATATTCCTTCCCAAAATGTAAGCGCCTAAAACTACATCTTGGTTATAGGAACGTTAATTGAAATAATTCTAATTCACGAAACTAGTAAACGAAACATTTGAAATTAATATTTAGGTGAAAGTGTTCAAAAATGCCCAGCATATTTCTAGACAATCATTCATATTATACTTAAATTACTTTAAAATTAAAGTTGTCCCTTACATTATTATTATATTGTTCAAATTTTGAATCCTTAATAAAATACTTTTTATTCATCCATTGAAATCCAAATACATTTTTTGAACTTGTACTGGATGGCACTTTGTTATTCAGTTTTTTTCAAATATTAATTCATCAATTACATTTTATTTTTAATTTTCAATTAATTCTGCGTTATTTTTGACAAAGTTAGATTTATCTGCAATTGATGGTGCAAGTAGGTTTTTTTCTAATGAAGGAATTCATTTTAAAAATTTTTCGTCACCTTAGTACATGTATTTAATATAAAAAGTCCAGCATGTTCTGTAAGAAACAAGAAATTTAAAATGTAATAAAATTATAGGGGCTCCATGCATAGATTTTAAAAAATACCACATAATATCTAACATAAGCATAAGTAACCATTGCAGATTTGTTTCTTTAAGATTAATTCAATTAACATAGAGAATTTTCAAAAGTAAGATCTTTACAAGAAAACACTGAGGAATGCTCTAAGAACTTAATGGCGAGTGAAGACCTTTGCGTAATACTAATAGTAACAATAACTGTTAACATCACTATTTTGATAGCATTCGTAACAACTGAAATATATCAAATTTTTTCGTCTATTTACAGGTCATGTATAGGTACGTGTAACCCTGGTTATGAATTTCCAGATGGCTCTCGACAGACCACATTAGGTTGCCACGATAGAGATGGACGTTGGTCTCCTAAAAAAGATTTTGATGACTGCAGAGGTAAGTTAATTTTCTCTATTCAAAATCATATTTTGTGATAATATTGATGCGTATATTTACCCAATTGAGGGAGCGATATAATTATTTAGCTTACTTGTTTATCTTGTCAGCTCTGTGGCTTAAGGTCCCTGCTTTATAAGCCATCTCCTTGAATTCAATTCATTGTTAAGATATCTAGCAATCTGAATTTGAACCTGATCTGTGTTAAGTATCCCGAAGATTTTCCACCTAATTTCATTATCCAAGGAAATTAATCTTTAGAGCAATTTGTTCTTGAATTTCGCCAAATGTTGCCAAAATACTCCATGAAAGAATACGAAGGAATGAAATACAAAATTTAGTACACATAAATGTACAAAATATTGTTCATAAATGCATAGGTTACACGCTTGTGTAAATTTTCGTAATCAACACTTAAAACGTGCACCTTTGTTGGGAAACATTAGATTTACCTTTAATTCAATACTTTTCAAAAAAATCGATGCAATATTCAAATTCTTTTAAGCACCATTTCTTTACATTGTATTGCATGAGATATATTAATGGTAAATAATGGATCAAGAAGGTTATCTTTGGAAATATTCCATTTTTCTCCTCTTTTAACAATAATTATATTGATGATTGCACAGTCCTCAAACATTTCTTTAAAAAAAGGTGAGCACGTGTAAAGGACTGTATTTAAAATGTTAAGAAGGAAATTAACTTCTGAAGTTTTATTTTTATTTGTATAAGAGGAATTTACAATCGAAACGCATGCCCTATATTAATGGTCATTTGAAAGCCAAAAGGTTAAATAAAAAGTAATTTTCATAGGCTATTTCTCTTATTCATATCTCTATTATTTAAGCAATAAAAATCATTTTCTATGTTTAGATTTAAACTGCCATGCTTCAAATAAACTAAAAGAAATAATTTTCTTGAAAATGCATATTTAGTCTAACATATGTGTGTTTTTAGTATTTTATTATTAATTTTTACTTTAAATAATATTATTTGTATTATTCAGTCACTAAGGTTTCGAAAAAAATACTTCCGAAACAAAAATGTAAGTTGTACATTCTAATATTTATTATATATAAATAAAATAATAAAATTACCAAGATTCATAGGTTAAAACCAAACAGCTAATCAAAATCCACTTTCCATTGCTCACACAATGAAAAATACAAGCATCATCCATAACAGTAATATTCAAATACAAAAAATAAAAAAACAAAAAAATCGAAGTTTAAAATATTTTTTCTATTTTTTTTTCAAAAAAAATTTCAGATAAACTAATTGATTGGGCCTATATAACACTTTAAACGAATGAAAATATATTTTAAAATTTAAAGCTCAAATTTACATATGTAAATACATTTTCACAGCTAAGTTCTTTACAAAATCAAAAAGTAAAATAATTCATTTTAAAAGCTTTTAACACCGATGCAAATCCTTTTTAAAAATTACAATCATTTTCAAATAAGTAAAAACTCGAATTAAGAAATAGAAAAGAACAATAACAGTTAATGAGTAAAAAGGGTTTTTTTTATTTAATTTCTTTCTTCACATAACACGATATAGAATATTATTGAATGACAGGAGCACGATATGCAATCCACATTAACAGAATAATTATCATATTAAAAAGATGATAAGGGAGGTATTAACGACTGAAATATCCCATCGAAGCATTAGATGAGCTAACGAGAACACGTGGAAAATTAAATAATGAGGAAAAAACTAAACATCTTGGGAATAGATTCATTCAAAATGCATGAAGTTCCATAATCTGTACTCCGTAAGATATTCTTCAATTAGTCACGTAAAGCTAAAATCCATTACGGGCTTAATTGTTATGTGATGTTAAGTGAGACTGAAGATAATGAATGAGTAAATACTTTTTGAATGACCTTTACAATATCTGATGTTTTAGAGGAAGATAGATTGGAAAATCCATTGTTTCGATTAAAGGCGAATCATGACAAGTTGCTTGAGATAATGATTTATTAACATCGAATCGTTCAAAATCTATTAAACGATGAACAGATTTAATGCCACTTTAAGGAAGGGATTTATTATATTCAACCTATATTGCTCATTAATAATACTTATCAATGCAACGACGTCATAACAAATGTAATTAGTGATTGTTCTATTCCTCTTTTTGGTTCCATATGTCATACAGTTATGAAATGCTTAAAAGTAGTATAAATTTATTCAGTTCTTGCTATTAGCTCACTCTATCCCTAATATATATAATCTTGTTCAACTACTTTCTATAAATAAAATATTTTTTATATTATCCATTCAAGTTTAAGTATATTTTTTTAAAACTTGTAGTAGAAGACACTTGATGTTAATACAAATATTAATCCATTTTAGTTTTTTTCAAATATTAATTCGTTAATAAGATTTAAAAATGAATAAACAAGAGAAACACACACACACACACACAAAAGTAAAATAGTCCAACAGCCTAAAAAGAAAGGAAAATCTTTCGATGTATCCCTGTAGCGCTTTGGAGTTCTAATCCAAAGGTCGTGTGTTTGAATCCCACCTAGGATGGCCTAATTTCTGAGAGAGAATGTGATTTCTTTTTTACCGTACAATTTTATTAGAAAAATTTAATTAATGAATATATAGTAACAAACAAAAAATAGTCCACCACCATATATAGAAAGGAAAATGGAAAATTGCAAGGAGAATCACTTTCTACTTTGTCACTTAACATTGTGATTCTGCCATACGTATACATATATTTATATAATTTGTAACTATTTAATAAAAAGTAGCTAAAATAAAATTTTTCTTTGTTGACCTAAGTAGTAATTGTGACTTAATTTTTTATATATTACTTATTTAGAACTGAGACATTGATTTTCATCACTTAAAAAAATTATAAATAGAATGGTATCAAGTCAGCTTATAGAAATTTAGTTCGGATAAAAAAAACAAAACTTTGAGAATTCAACTGTTTCATAGCAATTGTATGAAAGAGTTGAAATATTTCGTAGATTCAAATATTGCAAGCAGTTTTAAAAAGTAGAGTTAAATATTTTTTAATTGTTTGCAACATTTCTATAAAAATAATTAGTAAGTCGAATAAGTTTTTAATTTATTTTGGTGCTATTATATATTATCAATAGATTAAAATAAACGGAAGCAATTATTTTCAAGGATACACATTTTTTTTTTTTCAAAATTTCAAAGTCCTTCTGCGAATTATGACTGTCAATATGCTATTTGAAAAGTTTCAAAATTTTCAATAGAAATTATTTCAGACGATAATTTCTTCACGGATTCTATTAAACACGAATATTTTATTTTGTTCCTCTCGACTACTAAACAAATTTCTGTAAAAGTTACAAAATTCATTAAGGAAATCTATATTTTTTTTACAACCGGCAAATTTTTTCCCATTGCAGTTAAGTTTTATTTTTAAGTATATCATGGTGTTTATAAAGTCATAACGCGAAAATTGTTTCGAAATAAAGGAATATGTGGTAACGGCATAGCAAATACTCCTAATAAACTAAACGTGAATTATACTGATTATTATTTATGATAATTACTGTTTATTTATGAGATTTACACTATACATATTTATACTCTCATAATATAATTAATTTTATGGAGTGTATAATAAAAAAAAATTTACTAAAATTCAAATAAAATCAAAAAAATATCATATATCGGTAGATAAAAAGATAGTTACGTCTTAAAAGAATCTCACATTTCCAATATTGTTTCACACTCGATTTAATTTATGAAAATTTTTTCACCAAACAGCTTATGAAGAATTAGACGGGCGAAAAATTTATTTTTTAGAATTGGAAGTTGTATTTTTAAATCAAGATTTATAATTTAATTTTCCATTTGATTTTTTTAATGAAAAGTTTAAGGATACATGTTTCAATTTTGCGCTTAAAAAAGAACATAATTGTAAAATTTTTTTACGACAAATGTGTATTATGACTGTCAGAGTCAGCCATTGTGCCATCAGAATTATAGGTCAATAGAAGTTCATGGAACAATATCGTCGTTGTACTTTTGTCAAAAGTTTGTTTTAAATTCCTATTTATTTCTTTTTTACCTACTACACACAAAATAATCTATAAATTATAATTTTTTATCGTTCTCCAATTTGCACTTATAAAATGAACCATAAAAAATTAGACTCTTCCAACTTTGCTTCCTCCATCTACGATCAGACATTGTAACCGTCAACAAATTTTTCTTGTCGAAAAGGAAAAGGTAAATCTTTGTAATTAATAAATATTGAAAAGATCCTTTTGTTGCTAGGAATTTGCGGGGAAAATGCGCTTTTTTGTTAATACAGTTATACATCTGTATTACTTTAAAAACTATAAGCTAAAAATAAGTAGATAAATACATCATAAACGCCTATTTCTTTCTGAATTAAAGCAATGAAAATAATTATTACGAAAATTTTGTTCAATTTATGATATTTTTGTGTGTTTGCTCTACAGTTCTATGTCATCCACCGTGTGAAAATGGAGGCCGTTGTGATGTTCATAACCTATGCCAATGCCCTGAAACTCATCGCGGAAACAGATGTCAATACGGTAATATATTTTTGGATCTTTCCTTTACAAAAATAAGTTTTGTAATTTCATTTGCTTATGTCAATTGTTCTAAATATGAATAATATTTTAGCGAAAAGTATTTTAGAATCCAAAATGTGTTGAAATTTCATTATGTAAAACATTTTCTTTTTTTTAGATTATTCATGAGAAACACCTTAAGGTATCTGACTACGTTCGGAACCGTAATCTTGCAAAAGCGTATAAATGGATAATATTTATGATATTTAGTGTCCCTTAGATTAGAAAATGTATATAAAACTCTTTTAAGAATAATATTACAATAAAAAAATTATTTAAGTACAATATTTCGGCTAAAAATTAACTTAGAATAACCATTTTTCAAAATGTCCTCCTTTTGTGAAACATGCTTCTATTATAATAATATTTCGCCTATATATAGCTCAGACCTCTGTACAGAGGCTTAACTAGAATTTTTGAAATATATAACTTAGAAGTGGGTTTATCTATGTCTTACGAGACAAAAGAAGGGAGAAATTATAAGAAAAAACGCCGATAATTTCAATGGGTTGTAACTCTGAAAATGTGAATTCTTCAAAATTCATAGTTGAGCCTCTGTACAGAGGTCTGAGCTATATACAGACAAAATATTATAATAGAAACATTTTTCACAAAAGAACATTTTGAAAAAAGGTTATTCTAAGTTAATTTTTTCCGGAATATTGTATTTATATATATAAATAGGGTTGTTTTGTCAAAATGTCCTTAAAACAATTTTATATATGTATTCTAATTTAAGTGATACTAAATATCATGAAAATTATCCATGTATGCGCTTTTTTAAAATCACGGTTCTGAACGTAGTCGGATACCTTAATCATATGAGAACTAAATGCTCTTTCAGCATAATTATTCACTCTGAATAACATTTCAGCTAATCTTATGGCAATTCAAAACATTGTAATATATTACACATAAGGTAGGAAGTTTGTAAATATAACTTTTATTAATAACCCAAATTCTCCAAAAAAACATGAAACATTTTATTTTTCAGTATTTATATAAGTCTCTTGATAAATGAATACCTCCAAGATTAAAAATGAAGTTTATAGAAAGCGTAAAACATTTTTTCTCTCATGTTTTCTTTTTGATTTAACCAATCTATTTTTATGTTCGAAAGCTCAGAAATTATGCAATTTATTTTCTTTTGAAATGTCGATACCATCCAATATAAATCCATTCACTCGATATTAATTTTTCTCCCAACGACTTTGGCTTATACGTTTTGAATATAAAAAAATTCAAGATCAGAAGAGACATGAATACCATCGAAAAATCAAATAATAAAATTCTATCTGTAAAATTAAGATTAAAAGAAGTACTGAAAATTTCTTCATAAATCAAAAAGTGAATGAAGTGTTGAAGGACCATGAAAATATATAAAGAAACACAGATGGACTTGAATGGGGAAAAATTCTTTGTTTTTAAAGTGTTAGTTTCATCACCATGAGCCTTTAATAAATGATATTCTGAGAAATTTCACTAAAAAATCTGTTTCATGCTTGAACTAAAATTTTAATTCTGAAATGTTATGGTTAGTTTTAGAGAGATTAAAGTAAAATATTATAAGAAATGGAGTTTAAAAAAATGAAAGAAATGAACTTGTGTCATAAAAAAAACGAATCCCATGAAATATGTAAGCCTGTAAACATGCCACAATACTATGTTTTTATTCGTAAATCTTTTTTTTTCAAATTTAGCTCAGATATTTAACTCTAGCTATAATACCATTAAAATCTGATCTTGAAAGCAAGCGATCAATTTAGAGAGAATATTTCAAAACACAAAGCAGATGAGATACAATGTGATAGATAATTTTGCTTTTGAAGCAATTAATAAAGTAAGAAATATATAATCTGAAATTTTATTCATTCAGTATATCAAG
>BMAV01025067.1:50490-84046 GCA_019973955.1 Trichonephila inaurata madagascariensis | reverse complement strand
CCCTCCAATAAATTTCAAAATGAAAAAACTTTAAAAACCTGATATTTAAAAAATTTTTAGAGTTGGTGGGCTGCAACTCCCTGGCGGGCCACGAGTTGGACACCCCTGGTCTACAGTCTAAAGATAATGCTAGTAAAAAGTATAAAACAGGCTGATTGACTAGAATGACGCTTGATGTTGTGAGTCGATAGGTGACGTTCCCTGAAAAGCCACTACGCACGTCCTCTAATGTCATTCCTCCATAAGCAAAACCAGGTTTCATTTCAAAAAAATATTAGATTTTTATTCGTTGATCAAGTTGTGATAACGTTAAAACCGAAATATTTTTTTCAATGTATTTTGTAAAATATTGAAAACAAATTAATATGATCGTACGAAAGTAATCTAAATACATGATGTTACACACTTCCATTGATGAGTGTTTCAAAAGTAAGAAAGGAAATCGTGTTATTTCATGCAAATTCTGCTTCATGTTGTGTTGCTTTATTTATATTTAATTATACTCTTGATTAAAAGTGTTCTGTATTTTATGCTTACATTACCTTTAGATGTTAGTTTTTCTGCGGTTGTGCATTTCATCTTTTCTACACACATAAGACATTTATTTTTAAGGCGGAACAATGCATTCAGTTTCTAAATATTATAATACAAAAGGCTAATTATGATGTTAACTACATTATCTAGTTAATTAATTTTAAATTATTCTTCAAAAAAATCCAAGAAAAATTTATTTACAACAATGGCTGTGAAATTTAAAAAAGAAATTTAAATGTATGACATTTAAATTTAATAAAATTTTATTATTAATGATATGAAATTTAAATTTAATAAATTTTTATTATTAATGTGTATGAAATTTAAAATTAATAAAATTTTATTACTAATGTATATAAAATTCAAATAATAAATTATATATACTATGATTTCAATACATTATATATACAGACGAATATTTACAAACATATATTTCAAAAAATAAAAGCTTACCCAAGTACAATTCTGGCAATATTATTCTACTTATTATAAATACGTGATATTTGATAGAAATTAATCCAGTTACCATACTTAAAACTCTGTAGTAAAAATTAACAGCAAATTAAGCAATTAAACATTCTTTAAAAATGTACATCAATGGTTAATTTCAATTCCCAAACTTTCAACAAATTCACGAAGAAATATAAAAGTTTCAAATTTGAATTCAACATATCCAAATAAACTTATATAAACTACAGAAAAAAAATATACTTGTAAACGTAACTTTAATTAAAATACCCCTTTACTTGAATTCCCTATTTCCTGTAGTTGAAATTCTAAACATTACATAAATCGATCTAAAGTTTGTTTACATTTTTTTCTTACGTTCTCTGGAGTATTTACACGCAGAGAATCACGTATTCCGCCACAAAACTTTCCAGCAGATGAGAACAATTACGAAATTACTTATGTCGGTCATCTGAAGCTGCATAAACAAGTCAAAGTTCAAATCCCTCTTGTCAGATGTCTAAATTAAAATGCACAGAAGCCCGAAGCGAAGGCGCAAACTGAATTTCTAAAGAGAACTTCCAGAAACTAATGAGTTCCAGTGGAACTCTGATGAACGGATCAAATTTAAACTAGGGCACCAAGTTCTAGGAAAACAATTTCCCGGTCAAAGTGTAATCCAATTTAATTCCCACATTTTGAGGAGCATTTCGAGGAATGTAGGTGTAATAAATAATCAGTGAAAAAGGTTCGAGAATTCACACAAGTTATGTAGAAAAACTTGTGTTGTTTTGGTAATTGCTTTTGTCTAGGTTTTTCAGAATAATAAGTTGCAAAATTTTAGTTTAAGAATGTATTGGAAAATATTTGTTATTTTTTTCACGATAGAAAAACAGAATAGTAAAGAATATAATTTTGCTTCATTTAAATAACTATTTCCGAGCACATTTCAAATTTTAAGTTTTTAATAAAATATGCAGAGACTTGTTTATGTCAATTATATCTTTTTTTTATTCCAGAATGATATATATAGTCAGTAAATTATACTTTATAATTAGTCAGTTAAGATGTTAAAAAGAAAGAAAATCGTGATAAATTAGCAGTTTTAGTTATTATCCAGTATAAATACGTGTATCATACAGTAGTGATTGACGAATACAGTTTATAAGGGGAAATATTTAGTTTTCAAAAAAGGAAAATTACATTACTCAACCATATTTCCTATGCACTTTCGTCATTTGGAGGAGTGTTTCTAGATGGCTGTTGCGAATCCTTCCGTGGGTATGTTGCTGCACCATTTAGAACGATAGATTCCGAATCTCCATCCATTTCAATAGTTGCCTTCGCATAGCGCTCTTTATTTTGTCGTAATCCGGAGAAACCATATTGGGTGAGTATAAGTGTGACAACACTGTGAAATCGAATTTCTTGGGGATGTCGTGAGGAAAAGGGCATTGTTTAGAATGCTGAAGCATAAAGGCGTCGTTGCTGTTTTCTTGAACGACTCAATTTAATACGATGTCCCAGCTTACTTGCAGTCTCACAATACCTCTCTATCAACAGTACTTCCAGAAGGAAACTCTTTCTCCAAAAGAAGGCTTTCGGCATTCCAAAGACTGTTGAAAGCTGTTCATTTTTTTAGGGTGTTCCATTCGGGAGTTATGACACACCACATATAACCAGTCCCACAAAAATTTCAGTTTTGATCTTCATCGTGCAATTCGAACACTATTTTGCATCTGGTGACGTGTTTCTCGTTCTACTAAATCCAGGGGTGGGCAGACTTTTACATGGCACGCGCGCGGTCTACTTTTAATTTTTTCAAAGTATTGCGGTCCACCTTGTGACGTAGGTGTGATAAGCAAAAAAAAAAAGCTCAACAATATTTGGGTTTTAACAATAATAAGTACAGAATATGTGTACTTACCTACGTAACTAAAGTAGGAAAATTTATTCTCTTAAAACTCTCTATGATTAAGTAAAACGCAAAATACAAACATAATAAATATACCCATAAATTTAATAATATCAAATGATGCATTTTCAAACAATTCACAAAACATCAAAACCTCAAAAAATAAATAATTTTCACTTAAAATTAGTTCTCTTAGCAATAGTCTCATAAAATGACTTAGACTTCATATTATCCGCCCCCAATCTTGAATACCTCTGTATATAATTACTAACTGCTAATCTTACACTGGATTCTAATTAGTCTGTGAAACGAGAATGATTCGTTGTCTTAATTTTATGTTCTTCGTTCAAAATGTAGATTCACACAGATAGGTAGAGAGAAAAACAATGTTAAATGAATTGCAGCTTTTGTAAAATTGGGACACTTTTTTTTTTACTTCGTGTATTAGATTCCAAAAGTTATTCTTTACAAATTACGTCCTTTTGAAGGAGAAACAAAAGCTTCGTTTTCCTCGAGAACATAAAACATTTTTAGTTATATTTTTCCCATCAACATTGCCAAATGGATAACCCATGAAAGCGACTTTTGGTTCTAGTCTAGTAAATTCTTGAAAACGTCTCTCAAATTTGGGTTGCAGTGTTATTCACACACACGGTGACTTTTATTCACGGGTGTTTCCATTATCTTGATAACCTCACCAGTGTTTCTTTTAGTAAGCGCGTCTAATGTTTTATGTGAAGGCAGTCACCCCAAAATGCCTAGGCTGTCCACCAATCGATCGCGATCGACTTATTGCTCACTCCGGTACTAAATCGTCAGTATGCACAACACCCATACACCTCAACTCCGGATTGCTGTGAACAATTGACCCCAAAATTTTGCACGTAATGTTTTGCAAATATTCTCAGCAAATATTCGTCAAAATTAATCTCGGTACGGCATCCATATTTGCCACTATACCCCATATTGAAAGTCATCTTACGTGTGAACTGTGTGTCTCAGTCTCCTGGCCATTACTCTACGTTTCCAAACAACGCAATACAGTTCACCACGAGAAACTTTTGTCTTATGATGCCAGCATGATTAGATGAAGGAGATCACTTTCAAAAAACCTATCTTTCTAAAAAAAATCATATTAATTTCTAACCATTATAATTGCTTTCCATCTTTTCTTCCGATCCTTACCGTGAAACCCGGCGTATAACGCGCAGTTTTAGCACAAAAAATAAGATTGAAATTTACGGGTGCACGTTATACGCCGGGTATAAAAATGATAGCTTTAGAAATAGATAAAAAAAAAGATGAGCATACAAAAAAATTGGACTTCTACTTGTATTAAAATACTGTTTATTTAAAAACAAATGTGTGTGTGTGTGTGTGTCATTCCTTGTGAAATTAAAGGGTTATAGTTCTAGAAGTATATTATTTTTTTTTTCGAAAAACTTGGAATAGAGTACCTCGAATAAATGACTGCAAAACATCAGAGCATTGCATTCATACATTTCATGTTTCTTCGTAAAAAACAGGGCGCGCGTTATACGGCGAATGTACCTAAAAATTAAAAATTGCAGCTTGAAAGTATGGGTGCGTGTTATGCGCCGGATTTTACGTTAGTTGCAATGAAGGTAACTGGAAGAATAACCATTATTTTTATACATTTGGCAATTGGAAGACCAGTACCGAATCCTATATATCCCACGACACCTTGTTATTGATTTCTTGTTATTTTGATATCGATTGAATTTTCGTTACAACATTAAAAGGCTTTTGTGTCAATCATTTCTGTACAGTTCAAGTATATAATCATTGTGGAGTTGATTTCATTATTCAAAAAAAAAATAACCACTTATTCCTAAAAAAATTATTGATTTTTTTTTTAAATTGAGTAAAATTTCATTTTTTTATTTGAATTAATACAGTTTTAAAAAGTTTTAAAGTTAAAATGTTTTTTTAATGTATATATATCACATGAGGAAACTTTATCATGCAAGAATTGGGATTCGGAGAAAAACAATAGCAATATAACATAAATAGTGTCATTAGGAATATTTTTAATACTCTTAGAATTTTGTTATAGTTTTTATAAATTTTTGAACTTGAATATGATGCATGCGATAGTGTGGTTCGAATATTAAAACATTTTTATTCCCGACTGGTGATTAATTATAGGGGACATTAACAATGGCAGTTTCACCTGTAGTTGCTAAGAGGTTAATCAAAAAAAAATGTACTCAATCATATGTAATGAAAAAGTTGATTAAATCATTGATTAATTCAGAGTAAAAACTTCACAAAACCATTATAAATTAACACTGTCGTTTCCTTATTTTTATCAATATATTCATAACGGGAACGTAAGGAGTAATAGATTAAATAATTTCCTATAAAGCAGTAAAATATATGAAAATTTTTTTTCTCCTGTTTTTAATACGCCAACATGATCGCCATAGTCGCCAACTTGGTCGCCAAAAATGATGTCAACTTAGCTCTACCGCCATTATTTCGCCAAGTTGTCATTCAATCGCCATTATAACGTAAGGGTCGGCATTACTTGTGAAGGGTACAATTTTAGCATGAAATAAACATAACATAGAGTAATATAAATGCATTAAACATTCAAATACAAGTTATTTACACTATTTACACAAAATTCGTAACAATATATTGTCGCTACAATATAGTATTAAAATTTAGATTTCTTTAAAGAAGTAAGATAAAATCATAAGTGTAAAAATCAATAAGTGAGAATTACTTTTTGGCCGAAAAAAGCAAACAAATGTAATAAAATTGAATACTTTATATGCTTACCACAACTTTTTTTAATGGTACATGTTGTAAAACTGATGTATTTGGATCACAAGCAGTTGTTGTACTGAACAGTAAACTTAAAAGACTCCAAAGCAAAACAGCTTTTCTTAGTGGGCTGTATAAACAATATTTCTGACATAATATGATCTCAAAGCCATGTGGCCACCGTAGCATTGTGATTATAGTTGCGAACTCGCGGTCGGAGTGTCATGAGTTCGAGCCTAGTACTACTGAAGAACTGCCGTGTAGGGGGGTGATGCATGTTAAATTAGTCAATGCTCAGACGTTCTCCCCTTGGTGTGGTGCGAATGTTAGGAGAGGGTAAAGCCAGCTCAGGTGTCATCCTTGTCACTGGACAATGGCTCAAAATTACGAGCTTCATCGCGAAAAGCCTAGAGTAGCTGAATAGTGCGACATTACTGCTCACTCTCACACACACTTACCACTGTAGATCCACCGTGTAGACGAGTTTAAACACTTTAATTTTGTCGTGGTTCAAAGTCCTCTAGTTGGTGTGGTGTGTTAGTTAAGAGAGGAAGGTGCCAGTTCAGATGTAATTCTCGTCACTTGATCATGATTCGAAATTACAAGGATTTTCGCCAAGTCTTGTTACTTTACAGTACAATGTTAATAAACACTCCCTCTTTCATTCTATTTGTCCTTTTTTGGCCCGTGACCTCGCACTTCCTGCGATTGGAGGGACTATCCATTGGAGCCCCACTCTGGAATGGGAAAAGTGGTAGAACCCGTGTGTAAACTTCTATTTTTTTTTTCACTCAACTATTTCATATGTGTTTTACTTTTTTTCTATATGGTTGCGAAATAAGAAAATCATAAGGGCCGAGTATTGAATCCAAAATAAAAATAATTAACTATGATCAATAGGAGTACGATTTGTGTGTGTGTGTTACATTTCCATTAAAGTACTTTTTAAGTTCTATAATTATCTAGGTGTAGATCTTGTAAAACTGAGCCAAGATTAGACGACGAAAAACCACCAAAATTAGTAAATTTCACTCTTCTAAATTTCACACTTCCCACGTGTACCCAATTAATTTTTAACTACAGCAGCTATAAGTATTTCATACGAAGGTTTTCTGAATAAAGTAAAATCCTAACTCAAATTTAAAAAAGAAATTGACTTCAATCGTTAATGCTTCTTTATTCTATTTTTAAGCACTACAGCCTGTTGCAGGCCGTGTCACAAATCTTCTCCGTCTGCCCTTATCTGGCAAAATAGCTTCTATAGGTTTGCTCCAATTATCCTTTAATCATTTTCAACACTATCCGACCACCTCTAGTGGGTGATCTTTCTTTCGTTTTTCGTAACCCTTGAAAAAGTTTTTTGTTGAAAATGAGTCATTATATCTAAATATAAGACCCAGCCATATAATGCGTGGTGTTTTGGCTATTTTCTCAATGTTAAGTTCACCATATTTTTTATTTCAGTCGAACCTCTATAAAACACGAAGTCACTAAATCCCAGAAAAAGAGTTCGTTATTTTGAAAATTCGTTACATAGAGGTTCATCTTTTAATATACTTTATAAAGCACATAAGACAAATTTTAAATTCAAAAGCACTATATATAAAGTAATTATTCACATCTTTTTTAAATTAATATATTTTTATTTTGTATATCTTACCCACATCACACAAAAAGAAAGAAAAACTGCAAGGAAAACAAGAAAAAAGAATGTCGAAGAATTCACTGTATTTTCAATTTTAAGAAAATAATTTTATTCTAAAAACAATTAATTTTATAGACATTTTATAATTTAAGGCATACAGGTAATATTAAGCAACATTATTTTATAATTATAATACAAGGACACGAGATAACTCCAATGAGGGTGAAAGAGGATATCGAAGATGTTTCTAGTGAACTAGAGGCAATGGGTATTAAAGGTTGCACTTCTTGCATGAAACTTCCAGAAATCTATTACTCTCGACGAGTTAGGATCTAACAAAACCAGTTCAAGATTTATGACCACCATAAAATGTGTTAGAGAATAACTTAAATTTTTTTTTCAGATATACTTTAAAAAAAAGGAGAACAAAGATTGAATCACAAAAGGAAAAGTTCGTTTTATAGAAAATGCACTTCGCTATAGAGAGGTTATTTTACGGAGAAAATCGTAAAATATTCAAGGTTCCAGAAAAAAGTTCGCTGTATAGAATAATTCGCAATACAGAGGTTCGTAAAACGGAGGTTCGAGTATATGTAATTGTATAATTATTCTCCACACATCATTATGTTTTACTGGTCCAAAGATCTTCATCAGTATTTTCCTTTCAAAGATCATATCGTGTCCGTTTATGTTTTGTAAAGGGTTTTTTTTCTGTTTTGTTCACTTGCGGAAAGGACAACTGACCTTATCAAAGTTTTACAAAAGTTTATTTTGGTCGTTAAAGCTATTAACTCTAATTTTATTTGATTTTTAAAGCCATAGGAACATCCATCAGCCATTGATAAAATATTTTTTATTTCAATTGTTATACCATTGCAGCTTGAAAACATCCTTCCTTCGAAATTTAAATTGGTTCACAATCTCAAAAGTATAGTAGTTATCTTTAGAGAGGACTTTTCCACAATTTTATTTGATATTATATGTTCAGTTTTATAATTCTGATGGTCAGACCCACTTTCGCTGCTGCTTTCTCAAGCGAGACAAATGCCTATTTAGTGCGATCAATGATATCTATATATAATCAGCAAAAAATCCAGCATTTGAATTCTTTGTAGAATAGTTCTGCTTATATTTAATTCAGAGTTTCTTATGATTTTAATGCATCTTTAGGATAAAATAAAATATAAAACAATAAAAATAAATTATAAAACATCTGGCACATTTTAATGTTATTTCTCCCTTGTTTCAAGTACTAGTTATGATTTAATACGTCCATCATTTAATTGTAAATATTTTACGAAAGAAAAATTAATAGGTTGGCATTGTCACCAAATGAATAGCAAACTTTTTTTATTACAAGCTACTCTCAGTATTATTATCAAGTTAAGGCTCATGATACAAACTTCTCTTTTTTCAAAAAACAGCGATGTTTGAATAACAAATTTTATAACTAAAGCATGGATTATACTTACGATCCAAAATTCTCTTTCTTCTAGTAATTCAATTTGAAAGAAAGTAAGTCCATTAAGACATGAGAGAAGAAATCTCCAAAGTAGTTGTCTTTTGTTTGCTTTTTTCTTTTGGAAACTTTTTTCAATGCCATTCTTTTTATTCGCGTTATTTTCCTGTTTCCCGTAGTTTGTCTTCAAATCTTTTCTGCGAATAGTTACAAGGATTACCCCGAAATCTCCTTATCTAATGCAGTCACAAAACTCTGTGTTCTCTTTCAGAAAATAGAAAAAAACAGGTATAATCGTGAGATCGATCTTTCTTCCGAAAGAATTTTATTCTTAGGATAAAATTTTGAGACCGATGGCGACAATTCACAACATTGTTTCTGTTTTAACATATGTGCCTGTCATTTCCATTTTCCTATGTATGCATGTAGACGTAATAAATAAGAGGTACGGAAAGTATTTTCATTTTAAAGAATGGACTTGCATTTATCGATGACTCAGTTGATTGTGCGTTGTCGGAGTAAGTGAATGAATTTCTTTTATGACAACTTGTAATCGGTTTTATAGAACCAGTATTGAAGGAAATACAATGCATTTAATTATTTTTCTTTAAATGCTTTTGTATAATATATAGATGCAAATACATATAAGTTTGCGCAGTGTCGAATTTTTTTTAAAAAATAATTCTCATTAATTTGGTATTAAAAGAAAATTATGTATTACATAACGAATATCAATGTAAACAAAGAAGTTATGAATTGATAACAAGGTGGATATTCTAGAAAGCTTATGCTGATATTTCTGTGATAATAACCATAATGAAAATAAATGCTATTGCCTACATTGTTATTTTTAACATTTAACAATTTTTGATGAAATTAGTGAATTTAAAAGTTTTCCATATTATCTATCACATTTAAAAATTCCAATATTTCACTCATTTAAGGCTAAATTCTTGGTATCTTAGTTTCTTGTCTAATTAAAGATAACACTCTGTATAGCAAAATTTATGACAAGAGAGATGCATTTAAGGTATCCGACAACGTTCGGAACCGTGATTTTGCAAAATCGCAGAAATGGATAATTTTCATGATATTTAGTGCACTTAGAATAGAAAAAGTATATAAAATTGTTTTAAGAATAGTATTACAATAATTATTTAAGTACAATATTTTGACAAAAAAGGAACATGGAATGACCCCTTTTCAAAACATTCTCCTTTTATTAAAAATGCTTCTATTATAATAATATTTTGCCTGTATATAGATCAGACATCTCTACAGAGGCTCAATTAGAATTTTTGAAATATATAACTTAGAAGGGGGTTTATCCGTATTTTACGACAACAGAGGGAGAAACCTTTTAAGAAAAAAACACCGATAATTAATTCAATGGGTGGTAACACTGAAAATGTGAATCTTTCAAAAGTTCTAGTTGAGCCTTTGAAGAGAGAACTGAGCTATTTACAGACAAAATATTATTATAATAGAAGTATTTTTCACAAAAGGAGAACATTTTGAAAAAAGATTATTCTAAGTTATTTTTTGCCGAAATACTGTATTTAAATATTTTTTTCGTCATAATGTCGTTAAAACAATTTTATGCATGTATTCTAATCTGAGTGACACTAAATATCATGAAAACTATCCATTTATGCGCTTTTTTAAAATCACGGTTCCGTACGTAGTCGGATACCTAATATTTTATTATTAAAGCTTCCTTCAGGAAGAGTATCTTTCATATTTTTATTTATAAAAATACAAGTTGTTTAATGATAATAGCTTAGTAAATAACAAAATGGACTTAAAAAAAGTAATCTCATACTAGGCAAAATGTGACGAATTTCACTTTTTTTATTTTTAAAAGACACATGCCTATCATAGGATACCAATATACCAATGATAATTAGAAATAAATTACTTATAACAAAAAAATATTCTCCTTTATCCCTCCTGAAGAATAGATGGCCTACTCATGTTTAAACAAATTCGTGCACAATTTAATCTTAACATATTTTAATTCTTATTTAAATTTCATATTCCGGAATACTAAACATTCGAAATTTCTAAAATTTTTAAAATGAAAATTCTTTTGCAATTCTTAGTAAATTTATCTTGAGTAAAATTTTTACCATGCAAATTCCAATTTTATATATTTAGTTTCTCTGTACTATTTCTCTTTACTCGTTACTTTCAGAATAATTCATACATTATCTACACTGGTATAATTCTTATTTTGATATACGCCTTTTTGTCATTTGTTAATGGATTTTGTTTCTCTTTTCTCTATTATTAAATGAAGAAATCCATATCTTTGTGCCCTTTAATATTGAGAGAAAAGGAAAAATTTGGTACTTTGAACCGTGTATTTAACTTGCAACTCTCAATCCTGAGCTTGGAGAAGCTCATTAAGGTATCCGACTACGTTCGGAACCGTGATTTTAAAAAAAGCACATAAATGGATAATATTTGATATTTAGTGTCACTTAGATTAGAAAATGTATATAAAATTGTTTTAAGAATAGTATTACAATAAAAAATTATTTAAGTACAATATTTTAACAAAAAATGAACACAGAATGACCAATTTTCAAAAAATTCTCTTGTGAAAAATGCTTCTATTATAATAATATTTTTTGCCTGTATATAGCGCAGACCTCTGTACAGAGACTCAACTAGAATTTTTGAAATATATCACTTAGAAGTGGATTTATCCATGTTTTACGACAACAGAGGGGAGAAATTTGAAGAAAAAAACGCCGATAATTATTTCAAATGGTTGTAACTCTGGAAATGTGAATTTTTCAAAAACCTTAGTTTAGCCTCTGTACAGAGGTCTGAGCTATATACAGGCAAAATATTATAATGGAAGTATTTTTCACAAAAGGAGAACATTTTGAAAAAAGGTTATTCTAAGTTAATTTTTTCCTGAAATATTGTATTTACATAATTTCTTTTTGTCAAAATGTCCATCAAACAATTTTATACATGTATTCTAATCTAAGTGACACTAAATATCATGAAAATTGTTCATTTATGCGCCTTTTTAAAGAAAAAACGATTCCGAACGTAGTCGGATACCTTAAAGGCTTGGCTCCATGTGAGATTCGAATTTGCTTTTTCGAAATTGATTTTCTCACTTATGGATAAGTCTTATTTATTTCTTGTATTTGAATTAGTAGACGGACATTATCGGAAAAAAATATTTTCAAAATACTCAATATTAAGATATTATGTAGGATATTTTTTTTTAAATTTGACTACGTTTACCAATATGAAAAATCTCTGCATTAAACTGTCTCATAAGGTAGAAGTACTTTTCAATTCAGAAATATAAGGATATCGATTGAGGATTCTTTGATAAAAATCGTACTCTAAAGCTGTACCAGCAATTGCAGATACAACTCGTGTATTTGAACTATAACCAAACAAAGAGAACAACAACTCAGCTAGTATCCCACCCTCAATTTTTTCCAACTTACATTAACATTGAGTCTTCGCAGATCAAAGAAGCATCAGTCCTACACGTCGGGCCTTCAATGGTGCCAGGATTCGAAACCATTATTCAACACGAACAACGCATGCCATGAGTTCCCATCTATTCAAATATAACGGCCATATCGTCGGCCTAATTATCAGACTGCGTAACTCCACCGGTGTTACTAATTTAATATAGGAGGGCAACGCGCCAAGCGCTTTTCGGCGCGATTCCTTAATCCTTTTGTTTTGTCTACGCCATGCCTCAGTGCGCGCTCTGCTTTTAATTTATTCCTCGATTAGTGTAATCACTACTTTTTTATTTCATATTAAAACGAGATTTCGAAGTGAAAGGAGGTGGCAAGATTTTAACATAAAATATAAATACAACAGAAAGTAATATTAATGTATTACACTTCCAGATATAATTAATTTACAATATTTTAAGCGTTCATTACACAAAATTTATAACAATGTGTTACTTTTGCTGAGCAGAGATCCCGCTTGCAAAAAACCAAAAAAAAAAAAACTATCACTAATATACGTTATCCCAATGGCAACCGCATTATCGTACGATAAGAACATCAAAGCAAACCATTTTGTAATATTATCGCCTATCTTGGCGAACATAAACAACAACTTGGCGCCTAGCCCTACTGTATCAAATTAGCATCCCAGATGGAGTTACGTAGTCTGATAATTAGACCGACGATATGAGAAGACCAATCATGGAGCAGATGAGCGCATTCTCCCAATTATTATCAAGCTATTGCTTTTAAATGTTATTTCGTACTCAAAGGCATTGTTTCAATGTATTAAAAATTTAAATATTTGAAAAAAAAAACTCCATTTCTCCACGACGATCATTCAGACCCTACCATGGATCTGGTAGAGTAAACATTATATAAATTATTACTTTGTGGTAAAGTATTAGTATGGGTAAAAAACTAAACTGCTTGAACGTAATACATAAACCCTATAGTTCATTTTTTTAAAAGTTATTATTTTTTTCTTTCACATGGGCAGCATTTTGGCATGTTTTGGTTTTGTAAACACAGCAAGTCCCAAAGTGTGAGAGTCATTTCATTGATAGCACCCACTAGTGGTGGCTCTCGTTACGAAATTTTTAGCGCTTGAATGTTTCTCTTTAAGCTCTCGTCTGATGTTAAATATTATCTTGATTCAATTTTGACGAGAGTACCAGAGCCAAATTGATACTTAAGGGATCTTTTACATGCCACATAATCATATGGCATACGTGACTACGATTTTCGCATCCAGAAAATCTATCGACTCCGGCTGAGATTGAACCCGCAGCCGCAGACTAAGTTATTACCATCGACTTCCCAAAATAATCTTCAGTTGAAAGGGAAAAAGGCTTTGAATACATTTCTTTTTCAGAATTTATGTACATTTGAAATAAAACGTTTCTTAGTATCATTCTTGCAACATAAGAATTTTTACTAGCTGGTGGATTTTATTTTTTACGGTTCATTTTCATTGAAATATTCCAATTTAGTTGAATTTTATAGAAGTATATTTAAAAACTTAAAACTGTATGGTAGATATGCATCCAACTGGGTGTCCTAGCTCAGTTGTTATTAACAAGCGACATGAAAACGAAGAACTCAGTTAAAGAGAAATGCATTGCTCGGCGTGAGAGGCTATGGGTTTAAAAGGAAATAGAATATTTGGAAAAATTTAGACCAAAAACCGTAATTTGGAGCTTTATGGCAGTGTTCAAAGAGACGACATGGATATATTTATATAAATGAGAGTTTCTGCACCCCTCAATATATGTAAATATACATGATCCCTGCTCTTGAATAAATGTAAATTATTAAGTATGAAAAATAATATACCCTCAAAAATAAACCGTAATACCTCTTTTGGGGCATAAAACATAAATAACGCAATTATTACTTAATATGGATCCTTTCTTTTATAGCTAAATATCTATGCGATTCGAAGCGCATGTTTTTTGGTTCTGTATATTCTGATTGCCAACACTACGGAGAATACACTGAATGTAAAATTTCCTGCCCACCTGGTATGACCTTTGACCCACCCTCCTCATCTGTATACAGATGTACCGTGGATGGACTTTGGAACCCTCCAACAGCTCCTATATGCGTCATGGGTAAGTATTTCTTTTAAATAAAAATATGTGTTTTAAAGCAAACTTAACAAACAACTTAATATTTTCCTTAGAATATATTGTAAATACTGTTTAAATATTTGTTTGAATAGAATAACTAATCCATCCTTTCTTAAGTTACTGTTAATTATGTTCCAAAGCCTATTCGGTATGCCAAATCTTGGAAACAAAAATTGCAAAGGTCCGGATGTGCTTTTTGACTTCTCCTCGTATATAAACGATAGTTATACCAAACACTGTTTTGTCATACATTAACAATGGATGTGTATTGATTGTTTACTTTTTGAAAGTTAATTTTAACAAAATCTCTCTAATATTGCATTTTATTTTATATATGTTATATTTTTGCAGATTCGTTTTGTGAGCAGCCTCCAAATCCTAGTAACGGTCACGTCAGTTGTCAAGGAAACGCAGAAATTATGTAAGGTGTAGATTATTACGAAATCTAGATTTTATTTATTTCGCGTTTGAATCATAAATTATAAAAATATGTCATAAGATTAGTATTATAATATGATGGAATTATAAGGTGACTATAATTTTTAAAAATCAAGGAGGAATTAATTTTACAATTGACTTAAGATTATTAAGTTATATTTTTCCTAAAAAATAGGGGGAGCGATTGTGTGTGATGGTAAATGAAAAAGGTAAAAGAGTTATTACAAATACTTCCCAATTATGTTTTGATCTTGGCGATTTTATAATACATTATATAGAAAATAATTCTTAATGCTTAAATTATATGAATTCTTAATTCTGAAATTCTTAAAAGAACATAAAATATATTACTGTACATAGAGTGTACATACTGTGTAAAGAGTACACACACTAAATATACTTTATTTATTTAATTATAATTAAATTATTATTTCGACATCTGTATATAGTTTATAATTATTTAAAACAGAAAAATTAATAATTACACTCGAATAAATAAGTAATAATTTGTGTGTAATTACACTTCGTAAGAGTATAATTACACAAAAGTAATAAGACTTCTTTTTAAATATTTCCGAATTTAGCAATTCTTCTAAATATACACTCATATGCATTGATGAATTTGAATGTAGTAATTGAATTTCTTATAATCCAAGACTTTTCTGAATCTTTTTCAAAAAGTATTATCAGTTTAATTATTGTATAATAAATAATGAACACATCCATACAAAAAATATTTCAAAGCTAGGGAGCTTCAATCGGTGTAGATGAAAGCAATAAAAATTACATTTGAAACGTCTTTTTTTCGACATTTTATATACATTTGTTTATGAAAAACAAATCTGAAAACTGTTAGGAATGTGTAAGATTCTAATATTTTCAAAATTTAGACATTCAGCTCGCAGATAATCAGACTGTTATGTACATAAAGTCTTTCTCAACAACAAAAAAAATATTTTATTAATATGTTAAAATATTCTAGGGATAGCGTGCAATATTCGTTATATCTTTCTATAACGATCAAAATTCTCATACTTAAAAGTTCATATAAAACAAAAAGTTATTCAAAGCTTATTCAGTAGAGTCCTTAAATATCGGTCTGATGAGGATGAAAGGGTGGCCAAATTTGTAAAAAAGCTAAGTTATCGAGAATGGGATTAAAAAGAAGTACAAGTGCTTCCTCAGAAAATCTTGTACTACACTTGTATGTATTGTTTGCTGGAGAATACAGCTGCAAATGAACTGCTCAAACACCCTTAAGCAAAGAAAAAGTACGTATTTTATGAAGGCATATAGAATTTACTACATGAACATGAAAGTTAATGATTAAGTCAGACACACTTCAGAAAACCCTGTTAGAAATACCAGTCAGACACACTTCAGAAAAATACTATATGAAAACATAAAGCTCTCTGTAATGAAAATTAAGTAGCACACTTTGCAAAAACTGGTTATTTTTTTAAAGAAATGCGTAATACCCGTTGTCTTCCATGCTGCACTTTGCGTTTTGCTGCTTCTTCACGAAGACTACGAAAGAAGAAAGAATAGTATGTCCACACTACCTATGAGCCTTGTTGTTCAAAACACTTAAGGTATCCGAATACGTTCGGAACCTTGATTTTAAAAAAGCGCATAAATGTATAATTTTCATGATATTTAGTGTCACTTAGATTAGAATACACGTATAAAATTGTTTTAAGGACATTATGACAAAAAAAATTACTTAAATACACTATTTTGGCAAAGAATTAACTTCGAATAACCTTTTTTCCAAATGTTCTCCTTTCGTAAAAAATGCTTCTATTGTATTAATATTTTGCCTGTATATAGCTCGGACCTCTGTACAGAGGCTCAGCTATGACTTTTGAAAAATTCACATTATTTTCAGAGTTACAACCATTTGAAATAATTATCGGTGTATTTTCTTAAAATTTCTCCCTTCCGTTTTCGTATAACAAGAATAAACCGACTTCCAAGTTATGCATTTCAAAAATTCTAGTTGAGCCTCAGTACAGAGGTCTGAGCTGAATACAGGCAAAATATTAATACAATCGAAGCATTTTTACAAAATGAGAACATTTGGAAAAAAGGTTATTCTAAGTTAATTTTTTGCCAAAATATTGTAATTAAACAATTTTTTTGTCATAATGTCCTTAAAACAATTTTATACATGCATTCTAATCTAAGGGACACTAAATATCATAAATATTATCCATTTACACGCTTTTGCAAAATCACAGTTCCGAACGTAGTCGGATACCTTAAGAGTGATTCTGACAGCCTTTAGTCCCTCACACACTGTGTTACATTTTAGGAGTTTGTGCGGTGTCCTCAGCGTTAACGTCTTCATCATTTTCTGGCATTTTTTTCACCAACCGTGATAACAATGATAATTTCCACTTCGGATATATGTCTTGCTTGGCCGGATTATCCGGACTGTCAAGTTATCGAATGCCAAGTTTTCGGGACTCTACATAATTAAAAAAAATTTAATTTATGTTTAAAAGTTTGCCTTATATAATGTTTTAAAAAGTTTAACGTAAAATGACTTGCTTGAATAAGTAATTTAATTAAAAAGTTTATAAAAATAAATGTTCTGCATATCACCCAAAATATTAATAATTTAATACTCTTTAATCAAATTACTGTATTATGCTACTGGTATATACAATATAGTATTGACTTAATGGTTTTTCTTTTTTATTCGGAGCATCTTTTGTTTCTGAATAATTATTTGCAGGGCAAAATTCATATAATTCCATTATTTTTGTTTTCAGTTGAAGTTCAAAATTGGATATTTCTTGAACTTGCATACATTATCATATCCCAAATATTAAACAGTAAAAAACATATCAATTGGTTTTATAAAAATTGTAAGAGTTGTGGGTTTATAACCAAGACTGTTTATGATGCTCATAAAATACGAACTAAAATGTTACACATTTCCGGAATATGGATAAATTAAAATGAAATACTTTCCTTCATGAGGAAATAAGCAATTACACTTATTCAAAATCACTCGAGCTCAATGGCATGTGGCGAGTCTTAAAGTTTACTCCTCTTGTCCAAATTTCAATGTGACTCAAGCCATCCCTGACCGCATCTTGGCTTGTATTGGTTGCCATAAAAGCCAGCTGCTCTCAAGTCCTGCTAGAGTTCTTCAAAGTTTAAAAACTTACGGGTTCATGGACTTGATTTAAATGTTTCTGTCGATCAAATGGGATAAGAAACAACAACACTTATTCAAAATTCTTAAATAACTTCTCATGGACGATATCTTAATGTTAAAGGCTTGAAATTCATGTGAACGTGTGAGTAATATAAGCCAAGAGTAGTAGGAGAATTTGTATAAGGATTAAGTATAAAGTATATGAGGATTATTTCATTAATTAAACTGAAGTCTTCGTATTGAAAATTGACTTCGTGATTAAAATCTAATAATAAATTTTTAAAAAAATTCTATGCTAAAATAAAATTAAAAGAATTATATGAGAAATATCGGAGAATACTTATATCTTAAGGACGAATTTTTTCGTCAATCTTTGGTGGCAACTGTATATATACAGGGTGTCCCGAAATTTAACCATAATCTGGCACAAGGTGAAAAGTGGGGTCATATCTGTTCTAGAAAAATATTTAAAAAATTATCCTGCACTAGGTTAATTGAGAACGAAAACATTTTCGAAAATGTAAGAAATTGACACCCTCCATCACATTATGAGCTTCTGCGACCACAAATTCCTCACCTTTACGATGAGTTTTTCACTAGCATCACCTTATATACCCGTACTATTAACCACGGTTACAAGTCGGTGAAACACTTTGCTGGTTCAGTTAAAATTAATGTAATTTGTGTGGGCCTATAGGGGTACCCTGCCTATTGCTAGAACTCATCTGGTGTCTGCAAACTCATATGATTGTTAAAGCGTGAAATCTGGAGTGTTTTTCTCATTTAAATTAGAATAAAACTTACTTCTAATGAACTTTACGAATTAATTTCTCCTATTAAAACTTTCGGAGCCAGTCTTGCCCACTTAGAATGGCAGTCCGTGAATGAGAAATAACCCCAAAACTAAAAGAAGTGTTCTCCTTGATTGAGTTAAATTTTAGTCTTCCGCTTCATAAAAATAAAGTTGTCATAATATTTCAAATAATTGTTTTGTTTTTTTTCTTGAATTTAAAGATTGATAGAAACAATCTTTCAGGATATGCACTGGAACATGCCAGACTGGTTATGTATTTAAAGATGGATTTAGTGAGCTTGCGATCCAGTGTGTTAGAAGAACTGGTGAATGGACTCCAACAGTAGGTTTTCCGGATTGCGAACGTAAGAAAAAATATTTAATGAAACTTAAATAGCAGTTTCATATAATATAGGTTGAGCAATGCATCATCAATTATAGTATTAAGTTGTTTAATTCGCATTTAGATATCGTATTTCCTTACTTTGAAACTAAATGAATAGAATAAATTGTTTGTTCTATTTAGTTTTTAAACTTTTTAGCTGTATATAAATAAAATGATCATTTTTTTAGGGATTTTTAATGTAATCACAAAGCTTTCAGAATACATACTAGAGTAGAATATTGTCTGCCATGTTATATTTAATGGGGCCATATATCTTACGCGAAATAATGTTTAATGAATGGATGCTGTTTTTAAATAAAATAATTGCCAAATAGTTCCTTTAATAATTTATTCACGCACTTTATTTTGACCATTACTTACTTTTAGCTCTCCTTAAACCAAGAGGGATTTCCCTCATAAAAGAAATCAATATAAAAATTCGGTCCCCGGTCATTAAGTGTATCATCATATCTGTTTTATCATATTAATTCTATAATTTTATGTTTTGTTAACTCATCTTTAAAACATCTATTGTGTTATAAATATCAGAGTTGCTTGTTAAAAGCTAAAAAGTTTAAAAGAATTAATTTTTTTTTTAAGAAACCGAATTAACAGGGTTTTTTTTTTTTACCTTTTAAATTAAATATTTATGTTTGATGCAAAGATTTATTCATCAAATTTTGTTTCCAGCTAAAATTTATACTTAACTATAATGCACGCTTCACTCGTATCAATAGTTCAAATGACATTTTTCTTATAAGCCATGCTTATATTCAAATTACAGAAAAATTAAATGATTCACTATTTGTTATATTTATAATTCATTCATATTGACTCATTAAGGTATATATAGTGCATTGTATTTGTATAATTTCAAGATCACTGTGGTTGTAGTTATATACAGAGTAAACTTGGCAAATAGGGCACCCCCCAATACACTTAATAAAAAAAAAACTTGAAACTTGAAAATAAACTGCATTAAAACACTTTTCATTTTCCTGAAATTAAGATATTTCAAACTTCAGAGTTTGGGTTTTCTAATGGTATATGAACAAACCTCTAACCCTTATTGCTATGTGTATAAAGAAGCACCGAATCAAATTCTGCAATTGTTCATATTTCACTAATATAGTTAATTTGGGCGATTCCCTGAAATATGGGCATATAGCATTAAATGAAACCGATACATTAACTTAGAGAAACAGTCATCTCAACCTTTATTTTCTCCAAACAGAAATGTATTTTTATACAAATTACATGTTTGGCAAATGATAAGAAGTAAAACTGAAACTTCGTTATCGAACAAATTGTATCACAAAAAAAATGTTAAAATTTCTATCTATGAAATAAAAAGGATTAAATGGGGAAAATATTCGAAGCTATTAAATTAACACAAATTATTAAAAACTTTAAAAAAAAACGAAACTAAATGAGGATTTGCACTTGTATCACATGCTACACTCACATTACAATAGGAGTTTCCCTCTAACTCGACACATTCCTCATGGAACCAGGAGGAATAAAAGCCATAACATCGCACCCATTCCTGTCAATTTTCATCATAATAGTTAGCACCATACACAAGACAAATGCAGGATATATTGTGTTGGCAGGCCTTTTCTGTTTTGCGTTTTGCCCTTACACTTTCTATACGAACTCAGCTGGTAACTCTTCTGCAAGAAAGCCAGACCTTTTGCACTTTTCAGCTCTCTTATAATGATCTTACGTCTTCCACGATTTCCGCATGATGTTTTCAGTGTTTCTAGAAGTGATGCTGCTGACTGCGAGGATTCCGTTGCGGTAATAGATGGGCCAGGTGCTGTTGTAACTTGGCCTAAATTATTATAATCAGAAGGTTTATGGAAGGAAAATGAACACAAAGGACTTGTAGAACGAGAGTATGATCTGTGCAGGGGCGTAGCTACCGCCGTATCAATGATACGGAGTCCCCGAGCTACAACGGCACCAACATGTGTAAGCAAAAAATCGTAAAATGCTCTCTATCAATAGTCCCAATAACAGAGCTCCCATTTCCAAAAAAGGGCCTCCAAACAATTCTGATACAGGGCCCATTCAGGACTAGCTACGCCAGTGGGTCCGGGAGTAGGTTTGGAAAGCCTTCATCAAATTTCGGTGCTGCCATTGTTAACCTTAAGGTATCCGACTACGTTCGGAACCCTGATTTAAAAAAAGGCGCATAAATGGTTAATTTTCATGATACCCAGTGTCACTTAGATTAGAATACATGTATAAAATTGTTTTAAGGACATTTTGACAAAAAAAAATTATTTAAATACAATATTTCGGCTAAAAATTAACTTAGAATAACCTTTTTTCAAAATGTTCTCCTTATGGAAAACATTTTTCTATAATAATATTTTGGCTGTATACAGCTCAGACCTCTGTAAAGAGGCTCAACTATGATTTTTTAAAACCTCACATTATTTTCAGAGTTACAACCATTTGAAATAATTATCGGCGTTTTTTTCATAAAACTTCTCCCCTCTGTTGTCGAAAAACATGGATAAACCCACTTCTAAGTTATATATTTCAAAAATTCTAATTGAGCCTCGGTACAGAGGTCTGAGCTATATGCAGGCAATATATTATTATAATAGAAGCATTTTTCAAAAAATGAGAATATTTTGAAAATGGGTCATTCTATGTTCATTTTTTGTCAAAATATTGTAAAGTAATTTTTTATTGTAATACTATTCTTAAAACAATTTTATGTACATTTTCTAATCTAAGTGACACTAAATATCATAAATATTATCCATTTATACGCTTTTGCAAAATCACGGTTCCCAAAGTAGTCGGATACCTTAAGGTATCCGACTACATTCGGAACTGCTATTTTGTAAAATCCTATAAATGGATAATTTTTATAATATTTTTGGTGTCACTTAGATAAGAATGCATGTATAAAATTGTTTTAAAAATATTATTACTGTAAAAATTTATTTAAATGCAATATTTTTGCAAAAGATGAACATAGAATAACCTAATTTTTAACATTCTCCTTTTATGGAAAATACTTCTATAACAATAATATTTTACCTGAATATAGCTCAGACCTCTGTACAGAGTCTGATTTAGGATTTTTGAAATATATATAATATATAGGTGGATTCATCTATATTTTAATGCAAAACAGTGGAGAAATTTTAAGAAAAAAACACCGAAGATTTTTAGTAACTCTGAAAATGTGAATTTTTCAAAAATCCTAGTTCAGGCTCTCTGAAAATTCTCTGCTTTATGTAAGCAAAATAGTATTATTAGAGAAACATTTTTCATCAAAGGAGAATGTTTTGAAAATAGGTGCTTCTAAGTTTATTTTTTGACAAAATATTATATTTAAATAATTTTTTACTCTTATAATATTCTCAAAACATTTTTAAGCATGCATTCTAATACAAATGACACTAAATATCATGAAAATTATCCATTTATACTCTACTTTTAAGTCACGGTTCCGAACGTAGTCGGATACCTTAATTTTACTGCCCATACTTGCTCAAATAACATTATTCAATATTTGACATTACTGCTGTCGGAGGGAGAAAGAACGAAACCACCCGCTTTCGCCAATGGATACTACACTCACATTAGATTGCAGCCATTTATAGGTTTCATGTAAAATTATAATTACTTTTTCGTGTTCAAACTTAAATAAGATGTAACAACAAACCCTATTTGATGTATCAGGTAGCTGTACTTGCATTAGAAATGGTCTGTTTTCACTTTTGTTTGAACCACACAAACACACCTTACCATGACACTTGAGCATTGCTAACGCCACAATAGGAATTCACCAACTCAAACCTATTATGTGTAGTATGGGTATTTGCTTAAATGTTCCCATATTACCTTAGTATCCATATTGTGGTCAAGTTTACCCTATTTATATATATGTACAAGGTTTGGGGCAAAAGTCATAGCAACTGCTTTTGTTTTCTTGAAGATACCAGTGCGGTTGGAAAATGTGACTTATACAGACGAAAGTTAAAGGTGTGAACTACATGTGTGGACAATGAATAACACTGAAATATCGTAACACACCAATTTATTACGGTAGTATATATATATATATATATATATATATATAATATATACAGGGCAATATGGTCTTCACGGTGCAAAAGTATGACAACACAGTACACCCACCGTGCTACTGTACAGTATGGTAAGACATTATTTCCAAGGGCTCCCACTAATTTACTGTGATATTCCATCGCATTTTGCCCTAGGAGAACGGCTATTTTGATGTAAGAACGCTGCTCAACACGGGTTACTTCCATCACACGACACTCACCAACTGACTGATTTCACAGCCCTCGCTGCGATACTACCAGCTATCACTGAACCATCTGTTCTTTTGTATACACACTATGCCTTCAGAACTTCCACACGACACATATACGTTTGTGATCCATTCACATATATACAAGAAAAAAATAGTTGCCATGACTTATGCCCCAACCCTCGTGTGTGTGTATATATATATAAATATATATATACTTTTCAGGTATTATAATTTCGTAAATAAAATTATATTTCTTATTGAGAGTAACGAATTTTTGGTGTGGCTGATATAAAAAACGTATTGTCGAATTATGTATCATATTGAAATAATCTGTCAAAACTAAACAAAAAATCAGTTGTAAATGAAAAATTACAATGAACTAAGAAATTGTTTTTAGGAGGCAAGAAACGTGTTTTGAGAACGAATGTTTTTAAAAAATTCTTGATCCCGTTTTAATGATCAGATATCAGTTCAAAATAATTTTTTACATTCATTCTTTTATTCAATATTTTCAAAGTATTTTGTTATCAGTTTTAGAATCTATTTCTTATTTTATTAAACAGAAAATACAAAAAAATTATTTTATTAACTTCAAAAAAGGCAGCTAAAAAAATACTTTAGTTATTAAAGTGAATTAATTAAAAAGTTAATCTCTTTTTTTTTTCACCAGGTTTAAATTATGTTTATTGAAAATATGTTTGTTTCAAACTATTTTTTTTTAAATTGCTATTTATATTTTTTAATTTATACATTTGGTTTGGATTTCTTCCGAGAATGTAAATAACTGATTTCATTAAATTACTTAAAAAAAAAAACTAATTTTACAGAGATACAAAAAAAAAAACAGTGACATTTGTTTATTTAAAACATTAATAACATCGAAAGTATTGAAGGTTTCTAAGAGCATCGAATGTTCTTCGCAATCCAAGTTGTTATCAATAGTGTTACTTTACTGCAGATGTTTAGGTAATAAAAAATAAACTTAAAGATAAAAAAATACGAAATAATTTAAATATTAATTCATGTTTATAAAAAAATAAAAAGTTTTAAAAAGCATATTAATTATAAATAAATATTTTTAAATAATAATAAGTTGTGTTTTTTTTTAAATAAGATAAAACATTTTTCTGTTTTTCGGCATCATTTCCTTTTATTGCATTCTACGTTGATAAAGACAATGACATAATAGTATCTTTGAAAATTTAATTCCAAAACTTGAATCAAAAGCAGTTATAAAATATATAAATTAATAAAAGACAAATTCAATTTGGAAGATTCACTGTCTAATTTCAACAGAATGCGTAACAGAATTCTTATTTTAAAAATTTAACTACTAATTCAATTTTCATCGAAATATGTATTATAATTTCACAATCAAAAGTAGCTTTTTTCTTCAGCTATATGCAGTCCAGAATGTTTGAATGGTGGAAGATGCATTGGTCACAATTCATGCCTTTGTCCCAAAGAATACCGAGGAAGTCGATGTGAATATGGTAAGAAAGTTTATTTTTATTCAATCAGTAGCATTGATTGTGTGATTTGGTGAACAAGATATATATTCTTCCACAAATGGTTATTTTTCAATTAATGACTGATTTTAGTACAATAAAAAGCCCTTTAAAAAAAGAATTATAGTCCTAACAAACCTCCACCTAATAAAAACACAATCATACATTTTAAACCGAAGCTGATTTTTCTTGTTTTTGGAGGCTTATTTCTGATACTCATTTTTTGGAATTTTAGGTCTTAAAAATTTTAATTGTTACTTATATAGTACTCTGAAATCAAACTATGTCTATATTTGAACGAATTTTTTAACATAATTAAGTTGAAATGGAGTTTTTAAAATAGGATTTTAGAGTTTTCTAAATATGTTTTGAAAATATAAAGAAGCCGCAGAAAACCAGTTTTAATAAAGTGCATTACCTGAATCAACATGATCAGGAAATAGAGTGTAGCAATTTCGTCGCACAAGTTTAATGTACACTTTAAATCCTTACCTTGTTTTTGAATCCAATGTTATATACTTTTAAAGGATAAAGGGTTCCTAGTTGTAAATAAAACACTGCTATTAATAATTGTGTGCTCTTAAGGTATCCGACTAGGTTCGGAGACAAATTTTTCAAAAATTGATTTTCTGAATAATTTTATTGTTTTAAAGTGCATAAATAGGCTTAAAAAGTTATAATTATTAAATAACATGTATCGCCCTTTTTTTGAAAAAGAAATTAATTTTTTTAGGAAAATTTAGCAAAATTTTTGAAGTTAAATAAACGTGATAAATAAAAATAAATTGCACATTATGCAATTTTAACATCATTGATATACTTGATCCTTCTGAAGTGTCACAAACCGCAGGATAAAAAATATTTTAAGAAATAAATATTTTATTAGCATTTAAATTTGATGGTCATGATTTTTCGTCAAAATTACTGCATGTTCTAAGCTAAAAATGGCTGTAAAATTTGATTACATGTAGCTGTCTTAAGACCTGCGGTTTGTTACACTCTGAAGGACTCATACCATATATTTTATAAATTTCATTGCATTTGATTGGATAATTGAGAAGATATCCCATTTTTCGTGCACATATCATGAAAAGTTCATTCTCCTAAAAACGAATTAAAAAAATATATTTATTAGTTAGATAAAGTAAATGCTATAAAAAGAACTTAAAAATCTCTCTAGTGTTATGTATTAGTCCTTCTTCCTCAATAGTTAATATTTGTTTTCCCTAATGACCCAAACAACACCAAACATCAAACACCTAAAAAGCACTTTTTCAACCTAGTCGGATACCTTAATATTACATTTTTAAATGATACGCTTTCTTTTAAATTTTAATTATGTTTTTGCTTTCTAATATTACAAATAATTGTGTATAAAAGTATCCAGAATTGTGTAAAAATTTTAATAAATTCTCTCTCGAAATACTGAATGTGTAAAATGAACTAATGAAATGTAAAAATTATTAATTTATTCCGCTTTTTAACATTACACAGCATATTCCAACTGTGATGGGCATGATCGTTTTGCATCTGTTGGCTGGAAGTGTGAAATGACTCAAAAAGAAACTATTTGTAACGTCAGTTGTCCTGCTAGGTCTACAAAACTACAACCTTCACAACCAACAACCTATACCTGCAGTTTGGATGGTACTTGGCAGCCGGATCTCAAGCCTATTTGTGTGCAAGGTACTTGTAATCTTAAATTATTAGTCTCTATTGTTATCTAGTTTTTAGTAAAAATTTGTTAAATTAAACACATGATGCTTATTAGATATCTAATTACTGAATTATATGCAACAAGTATAAATCTAAACGTTACTTTTAAATTACAGCTTTATTACAAACTCTTATATTAAAATATGAAGGTTAATTCTACTTGAAATAAGCCGAAGTTCGTATCAATATAGTTAAGAGACGAATCAAGAGACGCGTTGCATAAATCTCAGCAACTTTTTTTTAAACCTAAGCAAAGTTTTTTAATGTTAAATATATATATATTCCATGAGGACGAAATAAACCTCGAATCCTAGCCAATAGCTATAAAAATTTCCTTAACTGACACAAGAAATTTTGAAAAACATCCACTCAAGTTCCAACTTGAACAAGTCTGGAAACAAGCTGTTCGTAAGTTCAAGAGCAGCAGTTTCTTTTTAAAAATTCAATAATCAATAATCTCCTCTTACAACCGTCAATACATTTTTTACAGTTATTATCTAGTGTTCCTACCTCAAACATCCTTAAACAGCAATTATAATCTGCGTAAATCACGGTTCTTTAAAAGAAGGGACTCAAAAGAATAATTCATTAAAATATAGATTTCTCAAGAATTTAGTTGAAACGCATTAGAAAAAGAGTCAGAACTCGCTGCATACTTCAGCCAGTAAATAAACTATATAATCAATATAGCAACTATAACAATATAACTATGTAACAGAAGTAGGGAAAACAAATACCAGCTGCAATTAAATGTATTACTGAACTCAGTGGTGCAACAGCCCATGAGGGTCAAGGCCTACTGTGCCTATCTCTGTTTATGTCATCTTAGGCAATGAGATGCATGTGCAAATGTTTCGATCCAGTGGTCAGTCTGAAGAGAAACCCTCAGAGTTTAGTTCCCAAACAAACTTGGTACTCATTTATCGAGACCCACTGAAGAGATGAAAGGCTGAGTCAACCTTGCCCAGCCCAGGATTTGAACTTCGGACCTGTGGCGCGGAAGCGGGATGCACTACCACTCAGCGACTGAGCTGCATTAAATGCATTAACTAATCATAATAATTCAAGATAATTTGATTAATAACTCCCATTTTAGTTGAATGTCACTGAAAATAAGTACAATCGTACTTATTTCTCTTGTTTTTAATGGGTTATCTTAACCTTTCCTTTCGATTATTTTCAAAACAGTGCTTATAGTGTATGTAAAATTAAATGATACAGTTTACTGATTCATTTCTGAAAAAACTTGCATAATCTACTTTAGAAAATGAACGCTACAACAATGAAAGGAGTAAAACGTATAGAACAGAGTAAAATCTTACTTTGAATAATCCAATCAAGAAAAGCTGAAAATCTACAAAATATACACAGAAAATATTGAACTTTTTCTCATAATGTCAAAGTAGTCTAATGTCTTTATAATGAGATAGTTTGGTATAATCGATTTTCTTTTGCTAAAAGTAGGATTAATAACAAAAGATCTCCCAGGTTATCAAATACAACCCTCTAAATTGTTCCAAACTGCTGATAGGGTTGCGTAATTGGTTTGGCGCTGGCCTTGTACGATTAAGTTTGTGGATTCGAACCATCCCAAGACGGTGGAATTTTATAATGCAGTGCTTCTTAAACTTTCAATATTTGCGACACACTTTTCAATCATAATTTTCATCGCCCTCCCCATACAATAACAATGTATTGAATTGAATAATACTATACTTTGAAACTAAAGCTACAATACGACTTTTTAAGTGCCACCTATATATATATAAACATCTCGCTCAACCAAAGCATCAATTGCCCCGGACGTATATATAACTCTTCCCAAAATACGATCTTTTCTGTACACTGCTATCTATGCAATTATTAAGAAGCCTTTGGAATGCAATAAAAGTATCTTAACAGTGTCTGCTAAGGATTTACTTATTTCAGAGGATTTGCTTATTTGTTCCTTTTCTACTCCCCCCCCCCTATGCACCACATACGCTAGCCTACGTGTAAAACGATGACAATAGGGAGTGAATCACGTGATTTTTAATCGGTATTTAAGGAATTAATTATAAACCGTACAAATTATCAAGAAAAGTGTTAATATCTGTATATAATTTTGTATATAAAATGCCGATGGGGTCACCGGTAATTATTAAACGTTCTTAACTTAGTATTGTTTAGTTAACTGTAAAATACATTGCGCAGTGCTGATATATTTATAAATGTATTATATCAGTGTAAATGTGTATTTTATTTTTTATTGCAGAATGTATTTTATTTGTTTACTTTTAGAAAGTTACTAATTTCGTTAAATCTCTCTTCTGTTTTCGACTTTTCAATATGCTTGCACCCCCTCCCCCTCGTAGGGTTATCACCCCCTAGGGGGGGCGCCTCACAGTTTGAGAAACGCTGTTATAATGCAAAAAAATCGGCAAAGTTTATTTTGTATTGTTATACGCCATTCAAAAGATCGCCTGAGTGTATTTGGCTTGAATGCTCTTGACAAAATTAAATTTTTAGCACGGTTTTTCATCGTCAGAGCTCATGTGCCTCCCTCTGGGGAGGAAACTGGACGTCGAAATTAATTGTGCTATCCGTATACCACCTATATGGTGCCACATTATAAAAAAGAGATACCACCCCACGTAGACAATGTATAAGTATTGCAATGGTAAAACACAACTCCGCAGTTTCATTACAAATTTTTAAAAAAATGTTTCAAACTTTGAAACGAAATTTCCTTTTGATTCTATTAACATTTTTTTTGGTAAATTTGGTTCGTCAAAAAAATTTATTGATGATGATTTATTGATTGATTGATTTTAGTCATATATATTCATGGTAAAAATATCCGCGTGAGAGTTATTTACTCTTAATTCGTTCTGTGATCTTGTTTTCATTCCTTTTGATTACAATATACTAAAATTTCTTTAAATAAGACTTCTTGTCAGCTGAGGTCATGATGATTCTAAAATTAATATCCATTATAGATCGCTGTGAAAGCAATTTTTAAAAGTTCTTACTAAAAGTTTTTCATTTTTTTTATGTTGTGCCTTAATTATACTACATGTACACTCGAGTGACTTTTGCATATTGAAAGACTCATTACTGATTAAAGCAATTTTGATACATCGGAAAGTGATTTGGGCAGTATACAAATGATGTAGAAATATTATATAGTAGTATATTTGTTTATGAAAAAAATTATCAGAATTTTAAAACCTACCTATCTTGGAAAGATGTTCTCTGGGGTACAAATGAAAGGATAAATAAAATTATAAAATTTATTTTTATTACTGCCACAAAGGGAATAAAGTAAAGTCTGTTTGGTCTTCTGCATGGTAAAAGGTCAAAGTAATTATTTTAAAAATAAACAAGTATATTTTCGTACTTTTCATTTACTACGGGGAGAGGATACCTACTAAATTATTCCAAGAAAAAATACCATTTACATTTAACAGCTTCTTTATAGAATTAATTTTTTCAAAAACCATAGTATATATCGAAATTACATTGCACGATAAAGCAGGCGGTGGTAAGAAGCTTGCATCGGACTAAATCGATGGTGCCTGGAGAGAGAGAGCGGTTGGGTTATGAAAATGTTGCAATTTTCATTGTACTAGTCACTTCTTGGTACTCACTTGTCAATATTCATTGCTTTTGTTCTTTATATTGTAGAAAAATAATTTTATTTTGAGTCTAAAATCATCTAACCTAAATTAAGACTTCCATTTGTTTCGAAAACTCAACCTTTTTGTAGCATTAATTAAATTTGGGAATTAGTTTTGTTCAATTAATTTTTGACTCTCATCTCCTTATGGTAAAACATTTTTTCCTGTTATAAATAGATTCCAAATAATAATTTTTTCCCCCATATAATCGCGATCAAATATATATACATACAGAATATTAAAAAATTTTTTTTAATAGAACAGAATTTTTAACCTATTTGACAAAACGAATTAAACCATTGACTAATCCATTCCCAAAACAACCATTAATTCTTTTATCATTTACTTTCCCTTAAAGCAAACGATATCATGCCATTAGCTTTTGATTGATTGAGAATAAGAAGAGACAGGAAAAGCTATTTGTTAATCGAATTGCAAATGAATCGTTTGACCTGATTTCTCCTTGAAATGTCAAACGAAATTTTGAGGATAATATTTCGAAGTACATAAAGATTATATTGTACATAGCTATTCTAGTAACTTTTCTTCGGAAATTCTTTATGTATCAAAAAAAGTACGTTTGGAAAGTTCGTTTTTTCTTTTATTATGTTTTATTTAATGTGATTTTATTCTTCTGAATCAGTTTATTTCTACAAGCGAACCCGCATTCATTTAATTAAATTGACTTATGCAATATATTGTAATGAATTTTGTGTAATTTTTAAAATAGTGTAAATAATTTATATTTGGATGCGTAATGCGTTTATATTATTTTATAGGGTGTTTATTTTATGTTAAAATTGTAATATTCGCAATCAATGCCGTTTCTTACATAATGGCGATTCAATGAGCCAAGTTGGCATCATTTTTGGCAACAATGTTGGCGACTTTGGCGACCATGTTGGTGATCCTATGGATTCTTCTGGAAATTTTTAGAGAAATCTACTAATATCAGGATACATGACACAAACCAATTTTTCGAGAACATTCCATGAGGCCTATAAATAGGGAGTCACTCGCCGAAACTGAGTTAGTCTTGTTTTGACCATAAATAGTCGACCAGAGATTATTTATTATTGAAGATACTGTGTAGGAAGAGTGAGTGTTTATGAACAATCTTTTACATATTTGTATTTTAGACACTGATTGTTGTGTCTGGGTGCCATAGAAGCCATGAAGGCCTTGCTGAGATTTTTGCTGTGTATCCTGTATTTCAAGGATTGTTTTTGAACAATAAATCTCCATATCTCCTGAAGAACTGAATTGCTCGTTGAAACTGGTTGCCTAAAATCCTTGAACATCGATATTCATTACAATAAAAACAAATTAAGATTTGAAATGAATACAGCACATTTTTCAATTAATGCAAACATTATTTTCTGACATATATTCAAAAAAAGAAATTAATGTTTCAAAAGAAATATATTTAATTCGTTCCAAAAGAAAACAAAACATTTTTTGCATTTTCCCATATAATAAATACTTCATTTAAAATATAATACGTTGATTCTGGATTTAGAAGGAATCATACGTTTTCGATCCTTAATTTATTACCTCACAGGTTTAGTTGATTTTTTTTCGGGGGCAGAGACCTGTTTTTAATGCCTCTCAATTTGAGAAATTGTAAGTAATAGATACAAAGGAAAACTAACTATTTATCAGAAAAGTTCGATTTGTGCTTATAGCTCAGTTTTGTTTGTTTTCTCAATATCTGCCCATTTTTAAATGATCTCAAAGATAAAGTTTTGCTTTTAATAAGTGTGATAAAACATTTAATTTACTTTTAATTTAATATGAAAAATATTGCCCATAAAAGAATAAAAGTCTACCAAAATAAGAAAAAGGAGAGTAAGAAAATAGGACATTACACATTTTACAAATATTAAAGGCTGGAAAATTATATTTATACGGTAAGATTCTTGGAAGTATTGCACATTGAAATTATGCATTTCCTTATAAATAACAGTATAAATATTATTATAAATTTTTATTTCATTCATCTGTATGCGAATATATTTATTAATTCTTACCATAGTACTTCTAAGTTAAAAAGTTAAAAGACTATACAAGTCTGTTTTAATTTGTTATAAAGAAAGAGCAGTATCTTAAGTTTATTCAAAATATTAGATAACATTTTCTTAAAATTGCCTTTGCTTACATCTTCCAAAATTTATTTAATTTCTGTAAAATAAACATTGTGAACATTTTAACCCTTTTTCCCTTTTAAAATTAACTCACAAAAATAAAATACAGTAAAATGAGAATATGCCAGCTCGTCTAAAGTCCAAATGGTTCTTTTTGGCCAAAAAATGCACAGAAGCATTAATTTGCATAATTTTTAAAAATAAATGTATTAATAAATTGTCTGACCCAAAATAGTTCTTAAATTACTTAAAAGTTCCTCTTCCTTCAGCTAAATATTTTATCTAAAACTTTATTTTTTATATTAGGTAGAACACGTATTAAAAAAACTATTCGTGCATAATTATTTCTTAAAAATACTTAGATACAAAAAATCGTAATCTCATGCATTTTAGATAAAATGTTTGTTTTATGAAATACATTATCATTTTTTATAAGTTTAACTTTTTAAAATTTAAATTTATTATATATATTCCTTAAATTAAGATAAAGTAATTTAAAGGCTTTATTTAGTTAGAGTAAAAACTACCCTTCATTACAAATAAATCAAGAAACAAAATATATTTGGATTCAAATCGACAGATTTTCAATCACTTAGTATAAAAAGAGCACAGTAAATCAAAACGTCAGTAAAAAAGAAAATCGGCAGTAACATTGAAAGTCAATTAAGAAATCTAGGAAAAGAATGAAGTATAATTGGTGATTAGATAAATCATTAACTTCTAATTAAGCTGTCTTTGTTCCCTTGTATTTACTAAAGAATTCCACTTTTTAATGATAATCTACACAAGAAGCTCCGGTATTTTAACATGTAATTATCTAAGCTTATTTTACTTCAAAAATAATAGGAAAATTACTGATGTGGAACTTTTTCTTTAACTATGAAACTCTTAATGGCCTCCTTTAATGCGAGAAATGTACATTAACATTTCGTTTCCAATTTTAAAAAGTACGATAGTCAAGAAACACTTCATATATTTCTTTGCGGAAATCTATACAATAAATGGTATGAGTG
>BMAV01025065.1:0-35367 GCA_019973955.1 Trichonephila inaurata madagascariensis | reverse complement strand
GGAAATTGCACCGAAACTTTGTAATTTCCTTATAAGTTTGGCATTTGCATGACTCCGGGGGAAATTTTTGAAAATGTCGGTTTAATCGTAACACATCGAAGGAAATAATATTTATTCGTGGACAATTATATGTGAGTCTTTCAAGTTGCAAAATAAAACACGGAAGCAAAATTTAATGCACTTTAGAGGAAAAGGTGATTCGGTGATTTGTTTTTGAAGATGTTTATGAAGAAGAATTGAAGTACAAATTAAAATGTGGAGATGAAGACTTAAAATTAATTTTTTTCCTGTTTATAATATATTGAAAAAAACTATAACAACATAATATATGTAAAGTACAGTTTTACAATTTGAGCTATGAGTATTAACAGTTGTATAATTTGCACAATAAGCGTTGGTCCACCGTTTGATGGACATGGAGATCCCCTCCCCGTCCGTATTCAGTAATAAAACCTATCTTGTGATGCAAAAACTGTCATTTGTTAACAATTTGTTTCATTCGTCATTTTGAGTTGGGTAAAAAAGTTCGATTAGAAAACAAGTTTCGCCTTTTAATTCGAAAATATTCATTAGCACACAAAGATTGACAAATGTCAATTACTTAGTTCTAATTAGTTATAAATATTATTTTTCTATATATTACCAGAAATGTTATATTATTGATTAAATATAAGTTACGAAAAAGTCTTGGTAGGAAGAAATAATTTATGAAAAAGTCTTGGTTCGAAGAAATAATTTTTCAAAAGATGAGAGAATAATACATTAAAAAAAAAACGAAAAGCATTTTAAATTTTATGAGTATCATATTATCAACTATTTTAGTCCCTGATGCAGAGGGGAAGAAGTTCCAAATTGAATTCAGGTAAGATCACTGTAACCGCCTGAATTCATTCTACCATGTGAATTCAAACAAAGCAAATCTTACAAACTGTTTTTCAATAGATTCTATTGAGTTTTTCTCAAATCCCACTTATTCTTGCTCTACGACTGGCATTATAATCAATATTCTATTCAAATATTCATTTTCTGTCGAAACGCATGGAAAAGAAAAGAAAAAAAATTCTGAAATTGAATGAAAAAACTAAAAAAACAATGGAGCAGAAAATCTTTGATATCCTTTTTGATTTGTGTGTTTTCTCATCGAATGTAGCGGAAAGAGGGTTTTCTATCTGTAACGTTTTATTATAGTGTATATTGAACATCTCATTATTATAAATCACGGGTTATGACCAGGGTAAGGGATATAAATTACGTCCCTGTTGTTTTATGGAAATTATCTGGTATGGAATTTCTTTTTCACCCCTAAGCCTTCTTTATGAGTGCTTTAAGGGAGTATGGGAGTTAAACTGTCAGTTGATTTAGTGCTCCATCCAAACGTGGAAACAATTTTTTACTGCAAAATAGTTCACATGATCTTCTCTAGTGAAATTTAGATATTTTCTTTATGACCTTTCTTGGATCAGACAAATCAAAATTAATGAAAAATAAAAATTTATTGCAAATTGAACACGCTTTTAATTAAATTAATTTATTTACGAAGGGGGACCCAAAATAACCGAATTTATTTTTGTAATTTTTTATTTTTTATTAAACTCTACATTAGTCCCTTTCAATGTATTGTCCATATGCATTAATGTACGTATCCCAACGCTTTTACCTCTGTTTAAAACAGTTCTGGAACACTTGAGGCAGGATACTGTTTAAAGCCGTTAGGATGATTTCATCCACATCACTAAATCGCTTTCCTTTGCGACTTCTCTTCATCCGTGGAAGCAAAGAAAAGTCCGACGGAGCCAGATCAGGTGAGTACGATGGATGAAGCACAAGTGCTATTCAGTTGTTTGTCAAAAACTGTCGAACCATCAAAGCTGTGAGTTGAGCATTGTCATTAATGTGCTCCATGACACGTTCGTTTTTTCAGAAATTTCGTCAATGGTCTTTTGCCGAACTTCATCAATAGCACATTTGATTTTGAGAATGTTTACTTCATTTTTTTCCTGACGAAGGACTGACTCCTGGGAATGACAAGTTTTCGTTGACATGTTTCCATGTTTGAAACGAAAACCATTCGTAAATCTGTGATTTTTCCAAAGCATCAACATTAAAGGTTTGTCGAAGCATCCCAATGATCTCCACTTTTTTTTCACCATAAAGTAAAATTTCGCACACAGTCTTGCCCTCGAGCGCTCACCTTCTTTAGGTGAATACGGTGTCACAATCACGAATATCCTCTCTAGATTGTCCTTTCCTTTTCCCCAAGGTTTTACTATCTTTGAAATACGGTGTAACGACCTCGGGTACTTCAGTGATCCTTCTTATTTTGCACACTCATCTCTTGTCATATTTCTTTTTGCCATGATACAGACCTATGAATGTTTACGAGATAAAAACTGGCTCTTAAGCACTCAAAAACCCCAAACTCATCATCATCGCACACAGTCTTTGTTCTTTGTAGTCGGCCATCTTGCTAATCACACCAATGGTTTGAAACAGGAACGCACACAAGCAATCCACTTTCTAATGGTGTCATTTCACTTAGATTGTGAAAAGACCCCCAATACACTTTTAACAGATTCAACATAATGTACAAAGCATGCGCGTAGTAAAGACATTGATTCCCGTTATATTTGTAATCCTCAGATAGTTTTTAAAATGCACGAGCTAAACCATAAACGTTGTTGGATTATTATATCCGTATTTTGAGTGGATATGAATGCTTGATTGAGATTTACCTAAGAGAAAAGAAGAAGAATCAATAGAAGAAGTAAGAAATATCAATCTAAAATAATTGGTGCCACTGAAAACCCCCTCCCCACGGTGGGATTTCAGTGGCACCAGGTTTCGAACTCCTGACTCCACGAGTTCGGGACCATATCCTCTAGGCTACCATGGACACCAAGTTATTAGTAGCACAACAGTTATTGATTAACATTGTAATCTGTCAAAAATTAGTAGAAATGGAATCATGTTTTAAAATTAAAAATTTAACAATGCTAATTTGGAGAAAGAAATAATTTAAACTAATTTGATTTTATAATTTAAATTGTTAATTTTAATTTATTTCTCTAAAATAAAGACATTATTAGCCTTTATATTGTTATATCGATATCAGTATAAATTATATTTTAAAGAATATCTAATTATATTTTAAAAATAAAAGTTAAAAAATATTATAAGTTAATCTTTGTTTTAAAAAGCTGTTAATTTCTCTTTGATTCCTAATAATCAGTAATAAGCAGGAATAAAAAGAAATAATAACGAATGTTACGGCTGGAATAAAAATAATGTTAATAATTCAATTATAATAGGTATTAAAATTAATCCATGTCGTAATTTTTTTATTAGAAGCTCATCCCAAAAAAGGATTTATTCTCTTAATAATTAATTAGATATATAAACATGTAAAAGAAATTGAAATAAATGAAATGAAATTAGCAGGGATTTAAACGCTTATTTTAATCACATTAAATTGTATAGAAAGAAATTAAAATAACTAAATCTTATTTTATTTTTTAGAAATTATTTAACTTTATTCTTAGATATTTTTTAAAAAATTAATTAAATTTAATTATTTTGTCAATTGAAGATAAGATTATTACGTTCGGGAGTAAAGCAGAGTCGTCATGAGTAAACTTTCGAGGTTTACTTACTAAAATATGTTTTTTTTTGCATTGAAAAAATGCAGTGTTTTTTTTTTTTGCATTGGTTGAGCGTTGAAACTTGAAAACAAAAAATGAGAAATAATAATAATAAAAAAACTGTTTATTTGTAGCAGCATCTTAAAAGTGTTTTTTTGCAGCGATATTTACAATAAACGTTCTCAATATGTTAACCACCAATAATTACTATTACTATGCCAGTGTTTCTCAAACTGTGGGGCGCGCCCCTCTAGGGGGCGTGATAACCCTACAAGGGGGGCGCGAGCCTTTCGGAAAGTCGAAAATAAAAGATTATTTAAAAAATTATCAATTTACTAAAAAGGAAACAAAACAAAATGTATTCTGATATTTTAAAAAAATGCACATTTTTTCTGATATGGTATAATAATAAATGTATCAGTACGGCACAATATATTTGATACTAAGTTAAAAACAAGTTTAATAATTACTAGTAATTTTTCAATGGGTTTATTATACACAAAATTTAATACTTATCTTGATACTTTGTACGGTTTAAAATTAGGTTCGTATTGTAGCTTTTGTTATTATCACCTTAAGAAACCACATTCAACAATTGTATGTATTGGCCGAAGGGGGCGATTTCAAATTAAAATTGAAAAAGAAAAATTAGAAACTATAAGTTTTAGCCTCTTTTCTATGTTTTACAGCATTGCAGTCTTTTTTTCGGCTGTGTCAAGAAGCGTTTTCCCAAATGGGGGATTTCATATAATGAAAAATAAAAATCATTTAAGCGTTTATTACAACTTAGTGCTCGGTAATTAAATTTTTTCATCACTAGATTCTAACACAAAAGTTTAGTGGAACAAAAGGCCATAAATCTCAAACCAAAAGGAAAAAAAAAAACCATCTTAAATATTGTGGATGAAACTCTCACATTTTTAAGAATAAGAGCTGTTGCATATCGTGTACATGTGAATCAACCCAGCGTTTGGAGATTCTGAAATGAAGAACGGTTCACACTCATTCCATTTTCAGAGCTTTCCATTTCAAGTTTCGTAAGCAATTACTCACTTTGCTTGGAATTCTACCATTGATCCTTACAGCAGTGCGCTTTTCAGCCGAATTTCCCAGCTTAAATGCTATTCACAGAAAAGGTCACCTTTATACAGAAAGAGGTTTTCAGAGTGGTTAATACTCAAGTGTTGGTTAAAAAAAATTCCACTCGCTACAGATACATGAATTCCAAAAATGCTTCTCTGTGAATGCTTAGGGGAGTATTGTGAACAATTTCCTCTCGAACACCCATATTTCCTACCTACATGGTTGAATGCTCATATATCTTGTTTTTATGGAAGGAAGTTTTACCAGAATTGCTTCATGATGTTCTAACAATAGTTATAATCGAATGTGGTTTTAGGAAAATGGTACACCAGCCTATTTCAAAAGTGGTTGAACGCAATTACCTGAATGCCATTTTACACGGATGGGTTGGGTGGTGTGAATTAGTCCAATGACCACCTCGATCACCAGATTTATTGAGCTTCTTTCATCTTATAGGGCTTCTGAAGGTCATAATTTACGAGTATCACAAACTCAATTGAGGACCATTGGGATTATCTATATCTACCTATCCATTGTGGCTACAAGCATGCGCGAAATGCTTGGACACTGTTCACCACTTATTCCTTCGATGTTACCAAGCATATATTACTGTTTATGAGAGCAATTTTGAGCATTTATTATAAAAAGCAGTAAGGGAGCAATGTTTTCTTTGAAAGTCTCTTTTTGTGTACGCGCCTTACATCTTTTCTTAGGACCATATTCCTATGCAAAAATTTAAAATTTAGTATGCGTACCACTCGTCAAAGTTTGCCCCATGACCCTAGAATCACTCAGTACACATAGAATTATTTGAAAACTTTTGAGTTTCATTAAGAGGAAAATTGTATGCATTGAAATTTGAAGACGTACAAGAGATATTTTTATGCATCTTTTCATGATATGAATTCCATTCAAAGTATATGTCCCTCTTATATAAAATTAAATTAAATTTCAATAGAACGCTATTTAAACTGAAGTCTATACTTAAACTTGAATCGTTATGCAAACTGAATTTATCTAATTTTGAACAATTTTTTTGTAATCCTTTACCAATAATACAAAAAAATGTTTTAATTAATATTTTCCACCAAAAAAGTAATTTCATGAATAAATTTTATTTAAAGTTAATTAAATTATTTTTAGCATCTCTTATATAGTAACTTCTTATATACAGAAGTTGTTATAGGATTTTGAAATACATAAGCTATACTTTTTGAAATATTTATCAAAAATTAAACACTTGAAGGGGAAAAATCTTAAAAGAAGTAACATAAATCATCTTGTGGATAGAAAAAAAATTGGCTTTATTTTCTAAAATACTTACGGCAAAAAATTTATTCACTGATTTAACTTAATAACATATTTATTTTTCCAGCTAAAAAAGAGGCTTTGTGTATACTATTTCGGATCAATTTAAGAAACACTGTCATGTTAATCTAACTAAGGGAACAACCATTTATAAAAAAAATGAAAACAGTTCTTTTGTAGAACTTTAACAATTAATTTTTTATAAACAATCAATCATTCTAAGAACTATTTTTTAAAACAAAGTAACTTTATTATCGTTGCTCTTAAAAGCTCTTTGTTCCCCATCATTTAATAAATTGTATGATTTTGATAAAAAATATTTTAATATAAAAGTTACATTCAGAATTTTTAAAATTGTGATAATTATTGACGTATTCTAAGCGAATTTGTATTGTTAAAAAGACATAAAATATCTTTATTCAATCTTTTTCAAATTAATTTAGAATTATATCTGATATATTCCAAACTATAACTAGAACTTAGATCGTGAATCTATTCGAACAAAAACGCATTTATTGAACAAACAATAAAGTGCGTTTTTTTTATCTCGCTCCAAATTGAATTATACCCTTACGAATAGTCATATATTTCTAAATCCTTCAAAAGAAAAAGTGTAATAATTATGAAAACAATTACCGTCTCATTCCTAGATGAAAATATTTTGAATCTTAATGTTGCATTTTTTCTTGTTTTTAGGATCATTAAAATATATCTAGGAACCCGTCAAAGATGCTATGAATCTTATAAGACGAATATTAAGTACATCCGATCCATACAAATAGAAAGTGACTGATAACCCGTGGAATTTTTACAGCATGTGTAGTTTTTAGCTTAAATTTCAAACAAGTAATATTAAAAAAAAATTAAGTCAATTCCTACTTAGGTCAAAAAATTTTTTATTTTAGTTACTTTTTATTAGATAGTTATAATTAATATAAATATGCTTATACACACATGACAGAATCACAATATTAAGTGACAAAATAGAAAGCGATTTCCCTTGTAATTTTTCATTTTCCCTTCTATAAATGGTGTTGGACTATTTTGTTACGATTTATTCATTGATTAAATTTATTTATTTTAATAAAATAGTATATATATATATATATATATATATATATATATATATATATATATATAGTAAGAAAGAAATCACATCCTCAGAAATTAGGCCATTCCAGGTAGGATTCAAACTCACGACCTTTGGATTAGAAGTCTAATGCGCTATCCATTGGGCTAATAGGACACAACGAACGATTTTAAAAATAAATTAATGAATTAATGTTTGAAAAACTGTATTAACATCAAGTGTCATCCACTACAAGTTTAAAAAAATGTATTCGAACTTGAATGGATGAATAGAAAGTATTTTAATAACGATTGAAAATTTGAACGATATATATCGTTCAAATTTTCAATACATTATATATATATATATATATATATATATAAATTCAATCACAACACAAAAATCAATCAAAAAATCGTAACCAAATGAATCCTATAACATTAGATCCCATTTCAAAATATCAATGGCGAATATAGAAGATAAAATTCCAACGTTTTCAAACAAAATTAAAAAAATTTTAAAATAAAATTTATAAAATATCCAAGTGCAACCTCGGGCTTAAGACCGAAAAAAGGGGGTTAAACTAGTTTGATGGCGCCAACCTTCCCCCTATTGCAACTTGGTTATGTTAATCGGAAAATATCCAATTCTCAAAAATTTAAAAATTAAAAAGTTAAAATTTAAAAGTTAAATTTTAAAAATTAAAGAGTTAAAATTAAACCATTAAACTTGAAAAATTAAACTATTCGCCATCGCATTCTGAAAGATATATTAAAATATTAAAATTCTGAAACAATTAATTGCATAATATAAGTGAACCCTCGAACACCAAAGATGGCGCACTAGTCTTTAAAATAGTTGTATAGGTAGAAAAAATGTCTAAAATCCGAAAGTTCAAATTAAAAACCCAGTATGTTCACAAATGAATAGCGTAAATCATTAAAAACTCACCAAAAAGCATTCTATCAATAATTCGATTCACAAATTTCAAACGATTTTTCTCTCATATTTAATACGACAATTACCACTCCTATATTTTGCTCACAACACCCACTAATGCCATGTCAATCCAAGTGATATATATATATATATTTATGGATTATATATATATATATAATCCATAAATATATATACACAGATAGCTATAGAACCTAAGTATAACTATTTAAGATAGGAAATATTAGGCACAGTAGTACAATAACAAACTCCTGGTCTTAGGAACCAAGATTTCAGGTTTAAACAAGTTTTAGGGCTATCCAACCTTCACCTGTAATTTGTCTATACAAAGTGCCAAGGGGAAAGGAAAGAATAATATTAGAAGAGAAATTTAAATATTACAAATAAAATCATTATACTAATAAAATATAACGATAAAATTATATCCAGCTAGTATTCACAGTATAGATTTAAAGTCGATGCAAAAGGTAAATAGTAAGACTTACTTCGTGAGTGTATCAACTGGTTATGTTTCCCGCCAAATACAACAGAGGAATATCAGTCCCACATAAAGTTAAAAATTATGATAGAATAATATAAAGTCAATGAACGTTTAAAAAACCATAAATATATATTGATATAAATATTCGTGGAAAATAAATGAATACAAGAATATTTAAAAAATATTATTATTAATTTATTAAACATGTGGCGCCATCTATTGAATAATTGTATAATTAGTTAAAAATACTAGTATTAAAACATAATGTTAATAATAGTTATTAATACATATTGTATATCACTGGGAACTATTAGATATTCTCCCTATATATATATGTATATATATATATATATATATATAGGGAGAAAGTTAACTATAAGAAGGAATTTAAAAACCACAAAAGAGCTATACAGTAGGATAATCTACACAAAGTATGTAATTTAAAGTCTTATTCCGATGATAAATTTATAATTTGATCATGTTATAGGTCTATAATGTTCTATTAATAGCATACTTGGTAATTTTGAATCCTGTTTAAATTAATGAACTTCAACATAGCGCTTTTATAAGACTTCCGGTACCTGTCTAATTTAAAGTAGAACAGCGCCACTGCCATCTTAGATAAAAAGTGGTCTCAAGCTCAGAGTCCTCTTATTCACGGTCTTGAATGTCTCTGACAATTAGGCTATCATGGTTAAGCGTTCAAAAGATATTAAAGTATTCATCATTTTTAAGCCACTGCATCAGGCATAATTAAAATGTTTTGAAATAGATACATGATTTTAAGCTATAACATCAGACATAATTCACATTTTATAGCTTTGCTTTCTTTAGAGTTTTAAAATCAATATTACTATCAGCAGTGCCTAATGAAATTAAATCTCTAACTAGTTATGTTTTAATTGCTGTTTAGATCGATCATTCACTTGTGTTTTTGCTTTAACAATAAATTAAAGCGGCGTTAGTTTAGCGGATGTTATCTGCGCCATTAAGATATCCGACTACCATAAAATCATGATTTTTTTCAAAAATTGACAAATTTGTTTTATGACTTTATTTTATAGACCATCTTATTAGCTTAGTAAAAATACCAAGCTTTTGGTTTTCCATTCACTAGAACAAAAACTACAAGTGTTTTAACTAAAGAAGATGCCATAACTTTACACACAAGATGTCAAACTTTAAAATGCGTTTTACTCGAAATGTGTTTTTTTCGAAAAACTCAAACGCGGATAGTGATTGCTCAAAAAGTTTTGAAAATAATTTAATGAAACTTTTTGTAAATGTTTTGTATAACAGTAGAAGTGTTTTGTTCTTCAAATTTATCAATCACTGTATTATTTCAAAATTTACAGTCCTTTATGTGAATATAATCACTGTTTTTTTAATCAATTTCATATAGTCACTAAGATAGAGGGCTCTAGTTTTTTTTAAAAATTAAAATATCTATTATCCTGAAGGTCATTTGAAGCATAAATAACAAAGTAACACATTGAAATTGAAAAATTGAGAATTTGTACGAAAAATTTTTGTACAGAGCGGACCCCGTTTATGTAATTTTTTGTACATTTTTACCAGTTTTTTCCCATTTTAATAATAATAACTTTTTTTTTCTATTTTCAATTTTACGATTTTTTGCTTAAAATATACTAAACAAACCTAAAAATCACAAAAAAATCACCATATCTTTATTTTTTCAAAAAAAATGTTGTCACAAGTAGTCGGATACCTTGAATTCGAAATACGTTTCAGACAGAAAAAGTGTGAAAAAATTTTCTTATAAATTTGTGACAATACAATTGTGTGTATTGTGCCATATCTTTTTAAAATATGACGGCATTGCATAAGTTCGCAAACTTACCCTTGAGTATATGAAAAAGTAAAACATAATCACAACATAATAACATATATAATATGCTGCTATTTTATAAGATATTGAAGTCAGAATACAGTACTAATGCGAAACCTTTTTTTCTATCTAAAATATACTAAATTTATGAAAAAAAGTCTTATGTTGGGAGTTCGTGCTCTGCTCTTCGATGGTTCAAATCCTACCCTTATATCAAGTAATTTCATGTGAAGTAATAGTAAGTATATTGGACGTTAAATCTAAATGGATCTCTGAATTTTCACATTAGTAGTGGCGTGGAAGTTAAGAGAGATGAGTATCTCTCTTTTCCTTTCAATGAGGTTTTAAATCACACATTTCATTGACGGTAGCACTTCGTGTCACTTTAGTCTATCTGTGAATCAAAAAATAGTCCAGAAATAAAATCAATTGAATTAGCGAACATTCATAATTCATTTAGTTCCATTTGTCCAGTTGTAGCGGCGTTGTAGTTGCTTTTATTTGTCCACTTTGCGATTTATTAAATCGCCAACAATCGTGCAATCGTGACTTTACGTTTGCAAAATGTGTGTTGTTCTTGTGATATCGAAATAAAAGTTGTTCGTCCAAGAACTACGTTAGTCTATAACTGACTGCCTGAACATCTCTGAAAGATAAGACCTTTTTATTTGTCTATTTATAATTATTAGAGAACGAAAATTTAAAATTAAGAAATGTTTGCGAATTGAATACCAGAGAGTAGCCTTTACCTTCCTTCAAACTGATCTGAACCTTGTTTTTAGTGCAAATATGTGTATTTTTCTACATTCATTTCTCGATTCAGAACTCTATTAAAAGTTTTGCTCATATCATTAAAATCCTGTACTTGAATTGTGATATTTTTTTTGATGTAACGAGAGGCTTTAGTTCACCGAATATAAAAAATTCTTTCTTTCTACTATTTTCTATTAATATATTAATAAAAATTACAAGTGCCTAACACACACACAATTTAGATAACAATTCTTAATTAAGCGTGTTTTAGCATTTCTTAGTTTTAGCAGCAAAATATATTTCCTTTGGAATTACAATTGTTATTGTGCTTTAAAAAGTCTTAAAATGTGCTTTGTCAAATGTCACGCATTTTACATTAAGTTCTCGTGGGTACTAGAAGCTCATAAGAACATTTAAGTGACATTTTTCGCTGATTTTGAGTACATAATTGAGCACATTTTGTATGCAGATTCTCACTTTTATATTCATCATGCACAAGCATCCATCATTTTTTTGATAGCATAAAAGTGGCTTAATGTGTTTTAAGTTCTTATTCTCTCTAGTAATAGATATAGAAGTACGTATTTAAAATGTAAATAAGGTTTATTTTTAAAACATTCCATAGCAACTCAAGGGACACCTTAGAATGAAGTAAAAATTTGTTTTGGAAGAATAATTAAAGAGTCAAATATTTGAAGGTAAACATTTGTAAAAGATTGTTTGAAAAAAAATACGAGTGAAGAAGTTCAAAAGGACGATTTAAAGAATTTTCTTTGCAGAAGGAAAACAACTCTTCTTTTCGTACAAAAAGAGAAAAAAGATATATTTTGATCTTGGAAATAATTAAAGTTAAGTCATATTTTGAACCACTCTTAGTATTTTATTTTAAAGTAACCGTTACTAGGAAAGATATTTTTAATATATTTTCTATTTGATGTATTATTCTGTACTGTTAGCAATTAAACATTTAAATACGTTTATAATATTTATATTCAATTTATTAAAAAATTAATTAACTTTGAAAAATAGAAGCTTATAGATTAAAATTTATAACTTGATAGAAATTGTCATATTAATTTAGACAAAAGGTTTTCATTAAGTACTATATGTTAAAATTGGAATATCATATTAGAATCTACATCTTTACTTTTGGTAACTAAATAAGGATTTAGGTTTTTCTCTCTTCGATCTATTTCTACCTGTCTTTGTATATTATATTTGAGAGAAGGTTAAAATGCTGATCATGTATTGGTAGAATGTTTAATGGGGAAGTATGTTAAATTATTTTAATAACACTTTATACTCTAATATTTTTAATTTTCTACATTAAAATAGGAATAATTTTTCCTGTTATTTTTATTTATATATATATAATAATAACGTTAATATATCTAATTTAATCTTTTAATAATAGTATATTAATTTACTATTTTCTTTTCCTATAGCCAAGCAGTATAGGAAAATTACAGGCGAAGGTTGGCTGGCCTCAAAACAATGTTTAAGCCTGCATTCTTAGTTCCTAAGGCTAAGAGTTTGCTATTGCACTGCTGTGGCTACTTATTTCTTACGTATACTGTTTGCTTATGCTTCTATTTTTGCTTATCTAGAAATGTAGCTATTTAGTATATATATATAGTCAAAATTCTCTACAAAAGAAAGATGAATAATCAATAACCAAAGCTGAAAAAATCTGAAATTGCAAGGCATCCAAGCATAAGATTTTAGAAAGGATACATGAGAAATTAAAAATACTAGTTCAAAATATAAAGATATATATATATATGGATGCTACAGTATTATAAACATTGCTGATTAGGACAACTCTTATATAAAAAATAATTTATATAAAAGTGGGTTGAACATGTTTTTTTGGCCAGATAACTTTCCCCCTTTCTGTTAATAATACTGAGAAAAAACCTATTGAAAATAAGGGATAGAATATTCTAAATCCATTCCAAAAAAAAGGTAACTTACGTAAAAATTTCTTTCAAAAATGCAGAGTCCGCGCTAAATATGAGTACAATAAAACAGTTATTGCCAGATTTTGGACCAAAATGCAAATTCAAAGCATGGGAATGGCTGAATAGTAGCACTTAGCAAACGTATGAAAAGAATAGAAATAAAAAAGTAAAAAGTATGTATACATACTACCATTACTTTAGGAAAACTAGGATTATATATGAATTAAAAACATACTACGGTTAAAATAAAACCAAGAGAATAAGTAATTTTATCTAATATTAGAATATGGAGGTAACTATATCTATCTAGGACAAAAGATAAAATTAAAATGATAAAATTATAATAATAAACTATTAATATTCAAAGGAATTTTAATCCTTACTATTTAGAATTTCTTTATTCAAATAACTATTAATAAAATTAATTGGGCATTTTTGAATTAAGCAATGTTTTTGTGAAATGTTTATAGTTTTATTATTATATATATAATTTTTAGTAAAATATAATTAATTTATAATCAATTTACAACTAATAACTGAATAAGATAATTTATATCTGGTACCACCAAGGATATACACACATTTATACTAAAAATTACTTTTATTCGCATATTTATTAACTTATTAAATGTTCTAGAACGCGATACAAGAGCTATGTATTAATAAGGTTTAAAATGCACTATTCATCATAAATATTAGTCCGTCAAAAGCTTTATTGGAAATTTTAGTTTAAAAGAAAGCATTTTATACAAAAGAGTAAAGAACCACAAAATCATATACATTTTGTGATCTTGTCCATTCAAATATACGTTTGTTACTAAAAAGTAAAATAAAGTAGGCAGTTTACGGGATAAACTTTTGAGTTCTTTCAGAAGCAAAATTAAAATGAAATTTCACATTTGAAGCATTTCACTTTCTTTTCAAACATAAAATCTTATAAAATTGCATTTTATTTCATTTTGAATAAATCTAAATAAATATTCAAAACTCATACCTTGAAATTACGTTTATAGCATATACTTATCAATCTAATATTAAAAACCATCATCAAAGTACTTATCTTTTTTTAAAAAAAACAGAATCCTATTAAGATTTCAGTCTTTAAACTCGCCTTCAGCCCTTCATTTCAGTACTCATCGATCAAATTTTGCATTAGTAATTTATTGGAAGACGCAGAAAAAAGATGACACCACTATAAATTTAATCTAGAAAATCGCTGTATAGGGCCTAGAATTGAAAACATCGACACAGCAATATTTCGAATCTACTTTTCCCATCGCTTCGTGGAATTAAATTGAATTTTCCCACCAAACCTTTAAGCTGAATTTCAGACATTTCGCTGTGCAAGGTTCGTACATAAATTTTCAATTTAGGTTTTCACAATATATAATTTATTTTCATAGACATGTTACGTGTCTCGCATACATACACTTTAAAGTAAACTATGACTGTCATAATCGAAGTCAGGTGAAAGCTTATTTCTCTATAATGATCTATTTTGACTTTTCGAAATTTTATTACTAAATACAATATTGATGGGATTAATTTTAATTTTGTCTATATTTTACTACGTTATTAAGTACATGATACATTCTATTCTTGTTTCTATTGTTTCATGTGGAACATCAAAAAAGAAATTCAGAACATTATATATATTCTCTTACGAATTTTATTATTTATACAAGTCGGTATACCTGCCCGTTTCATTTGATATTTCATGATCTTGTAAGACTATATATATATAATTTCCTCTAATAACCAACTGTTTTATTATTTTATCTAGCTACCCGCCTAACGGTAACCTTTCGAATGATATCCATCCGCCCAGATCATGGGATTTTCCGCTTAGCATAAATAGTGAGGTCTATGGAAATTGCGCTCTTCTTGTTATCTGTCTGCATTCGTAATGTAATCGCCCGCAGCTGGCTTGTGCGTGTTTTTTCTGTGTGTGTTTTCTTTTTGATGCTTTCCATATATTTTTGTGTGTCTCTACATGTTCAATGTACTATAAACCGGATTAACTAACCAAAAAACTTCCTCATCAACTCCAAAACATAGAACATCAACCATCTAAAATATGTCCAACCTAAAAGAAAGCATTACTACTGGCCACGACCTATCCTTTAGCTATAGTAATCATTACTACTCGACAGGAATACTATAGGATATTATATATATGTGTGTGTTTGTATGTGTAACAATTCCCTGTAGTATCCTTTTAATTAACTCTTTTTAAATAATCTTTAAATAACTTTTAAATCTTTGGTTCAAAACTAACGCGCTAATCTTAATCGTAATCGATTAGTAATATTGCATTAGAAAATCTCGTTCCCGCCCGTTCTAACCAATCATATCTCTTTTTAATAAGGTGTCACGCTATCTTCACTGCCGGTATAAAAGCGAAACTTTTTTTGTGCTCACCATCTTTGTCTGCTTTTCTTAACCATGCAATCGTCGTTTTTGCTTTCACTCTGTTGCTAGTATGTGTGTGTGCGTGCGTGTTTGTCCTTGTTTGAATTTTGAAGTACCAATGTGATCTTCATTTAAATTATGTGCATCAAAATAAAAAAGATGAATATCAATTCTGAAGATGTTTCTTAAACTATATGCCAACAATCCAAATACCCACCACCGGTTAACGTTATATATATATATTTTTTAAGTTATTGGTATCTAAGTCCTAAAAATAAGCTTTTGATTGTCTATATACACATTTTTATAGTTCTTAACTCTTGATTTAAGAAAATTAGGATTTAAATTTTTCCTAACCGAAGAATATTTAAGGAAAATTACCTCCCTCGTAGTCAATTTCTGCAAAAACCATTTTTAAAGGATCTCTACTTAACAAAAGAAACACGCTTTCCAAATTCCATGTCTGCAAAGAAAAAAAAAAGGTTTTTTTTTATCTATAACAAAATCCCATATTCCGAAATTCCGGGGAAATAAACAGCAAAACTGATCTTAGCGGAGGGAGATAGGGACCCCAAAAAAACAGTTTCCCCAAAATTTTCTAGTCTGTGAGACTTATAGTTCAAAAACAGAATGTTTTTTAAATATATAATACCCCCTCCCCCAAATATCCTTGGGAGTTAATTTCCACAAAACTCAATTTTTGTGGATCTCAACTCTACAAAAAAAAGGACTTTTTAGTGTTCAAAAACCCTATTTCTAAATGTTGGAAAGTTCAAAAACGGGAAATTTTGAATATAAACTCTAGCTAGTTATTTCAATAAAATTACTTCGGATTTTTCTAAAAAAAGGAACTTTTTTACAAATTTCAAGTTTTTTTAATAGTTTGAGATCCTGATGAAGTAGTTGTTTTTCTTGTATATATTAAGTTTTTCCTTAATTATTGGCCAAAAAAATGAATCAAGAAAGAAAACATTAGTCACAAAGAAAAGAAATGGATTTTATTCAGCACAGCAGCCGCCATCGACAGAAATACACTTCGTTCAACGAGTTTTGAGCGAAAAAATGCCACGGTGTGTGGGGCAGAAGTCGGTGTCACATTGGTCAGAGAAACCACGAACCCTCTGAATCAAAGCATCCTGGTTCGGGAATTGATTATCCCACACAAACATGTCCAACTGATGAAACATGTGATAATCAGTCAGAGCCAGGTCTAGAGAATAAGATGGGTGTGGCTGAAATTTATATCCCAACTCCCTGAATTTTGCCGGCTACCAATTGAGACACGAGTTCGAGCTCCATTACGCAAGAGTATGGAACCTAACCTATTGACCAGTCCTGGTTGTTTGATGCAAAGTTTTCTGTGACATTCAACCAGTTGATGACGGTACACTTCCTTATTAATGGTCTGGCCTTTCGGTAGGAATTCATAATAAGCCACGCTCTTGTTGGTCCACCAAACGGTGATGAGAATTTTTTGTGGATGGAGATTTGGTTTGAGGATCTGTTTCACAGGTTCGCTTTTATGCAGTTACTGTGCTTTGAGCTTGTGATTATCGTACAACACACATTTTTCAACCACAGTCAGGATACGAAGCAAGAATGGCTCTCTAACCTCGAGCTCCTGTAGAGATTTACAGGTCTCCAGGCGCCGTAGACGTTGTTCCTTTGTTAGGGCATTTGGTAAGCATGTTTTGAGCCTTTTCGCCATGCCCATTGCTGCCAAATGTCAGAAGATTCTGTGGTCATACAAAGAGTTCGACTTCTAGTTGTCGTACCTTTAACGTTGATTAAGTTTCGATTTTCTGCCATAAATGGTCCACATCACACTGCAATGGATGACCAGCTCCAGGCTTATGGATCTCCGTATTGCCGCTACGAAATTTGGCAAAGAATTAACGGACTGTATTCTCACTTGACGTGCGCGCATCGTATGCTTTGATGACGTTGTATTGTTGTAGCCGCTGAATATCTCAACTGGAACTCGGTTGAATCACAATTCAAACCCGTGTTGCTCCATCATGTCATTAAATGTTTCCAGTGCCTCGATTGGCATTTATATTGTATGCGAACTTTTCCACTTCACATTGTAGGAGTGATTGATGATGCATCACTACTGTACCGGTTGGTACGATCTGTGAAAGTTGCCCATATTGATTGTGGCCAAACTTATGGAACAACTCGATATATATAGATTTTAAATGTTAAAATATTTAGAGTCAAGAAAATATTGATATTTTTAATATTGCGCAAAAGGAAAACAAACAATATTTTCCTCTTGATTTTGACATTTAGTACAGCAAATATTCAATGAAAAATGAAGTGAAATAGCTTTGAGGATTGGGAAATTGAACTGCTTGTGTTTCAAAAATTTGAAATAAAAATATATCTTATTAAGCTATTGGGATGAATTTTAATAAATAACATGACAACAAAAAATTCACTTCGCTAGAAAAAGGTTTATTTATTGAGTTAATAAAAAAAAATGAATGTGTAACTAGGGGATAATAAAGTAATTTCCTAAATATTTTTATTTATTATAACAGAAAAAATGCAAGAAATACTCAAATGCTTAGAGAAAAATAATTCTGTATAAAGCGGGTAAAGCACTTATTATTTAAACTTACAAAAAAATATTCAAATAATTAGGTTTCAGAGCCATGATCTTAAAGCTATATTATGATAAATTATGATTTTTCAGGTATTTCAAGACGAAAAATAAATTCATTTAATGGAATATATTAATCACGCTGATAGCTTAGCAGAAATGTGCATATAGCTTTTTTACTTGAAGACCCTTGACAATTGAGGCAAAGTAATTTGAGTTTGTCTGTAAAACATTTAAGACTTTCTCATATTGCGCATTTGTTTCCCCTTGCATTTATTTAATTCAGTTGAATGGAAAGCCCCTGGAGTATACTTCGAAATTGGCCCAATTTTACCGACAGCACGTTATTTCACAATGAAGTTTATTGTTAAAAGTTCTTCGTGTTTTTAACTGAAAGGCTTTATTTTAAACAAAGGGATATTTGTTGATATGCTTTCTTATGTCTGTATAAATGTGTATAGCTAAGAAAATGGAAATAGTTGTGTACTTAGAAGTAAACTTTACTTCGAACTACGTTCTGCAATATTTTTCACATTTTCACCAAATTTCAAAATATTATTTTCCTTTCAAACAGTAAAAAGATTGTGTATATTTCTACTGAATTTTACTTATTTGAAGAGTCATTATAACCTACTATGAAGGTTAAATGTATGTTTCGAAATTCAGATGAGTGTAAAGTTAACACACTTGGTAAATGTAAAATAAAACAACAACTGAGTTTACAGTTCACATAGGTAGATTACAAGAAATTTTTAAATGAACAAAATAAGATTCTTTATCAAAACTGTTTTCATCAGAATATTTTAGAAAGTGTAAGATGTATCAAAAGATTACTATTGCAACAATGCCAAAATTCAAGATAACTCGCTAAATTGGCAACCTTGATTTTGCATATGTTGCACGCGCTGAATTGGCAACCTTGATTTTGCATATGTTGCACGCGCTGAATTGGCTACCATGGGATTTGCTTCATGTAATATCGCCGATACGGTTGCAATAATACATAAGTACCAACGTAACATATAAAGGACGATCCGAAAGCAAGTTTCGTCACCTTTTCAGTCAGAGAAGATGGTTCAACAAATGAGACAAACAATTTCCGTAAGAAACTACATCCATTGCTGGTTCAACGACGGAAGGAGCGTCAGTGTAAGAGGAATGACGCATGCGCAGAGTGTTGAAGAAGAGAGAGAAGTAGCATTTCGGTGTGTTTCAGGTTATTCGAATACAAATCATGACGGCAGACGGACGTGTGCTGGCAACATGGTTGCCAACGAAGTGCGTGTTGTTATCTAGTATGAGTGGTCACATAGGACGAACATGTCCGTTACACCTGAATACTTAAAAACCTTGTATGATGAAGAGATCATGTTTCGTAAGATGTTTGGTAGCTGGTGTTGCATGTTCAATGAAGGGATTGTGGAGGAGAAGTTTGGATTCGGCGTCCTACACACATCGATGAATGACGACAACATTGCTGGCTATGCCACAATTCCTTTCATCGCAGGACCCCAATTTTACCAGAATAGTTTTTTCAATCTGATTGCACTCCAAAAAATGTCTCAATGTCGGTGGTGACTATGTTAAAAAGTAGTGCAAGGTGCATAGATCAGGATGCCATGGTGTGATGTTTTTGGAAAAAAGGTGAGAGGAAAAAATAGAGAACTTACTTTCGGTATATCCCACATACGTAGTAACACGCTAATATTTTTTAACTGATTTATTTATGCTGTAATGATTTGATTTTAATAATCTCTCAAGGAACAAGCTAATTAATTTTTTGATTCGTCATAATTTAGAGATAATGAATTTTTTTCAGTTTCAATTAATAAGTTCAGCTTTGTACTTTTTTACTAAATTTAATTCGAAAATTATAAAAAAAAGTTCAAGTTTAAATACTTTGATAATACAGTAGTGAAAAAATGAATTTAATGTTGACGGTTGTATAATATTCACTTATTTGGTTAGCATTTTTAATTTATCTTTATTTTATCTCATACTTATTAAAAAAAGATAATCGTATTGTCCGAAGTATTCATTGCATTGATTAGAATTGTTTCAGCTAGTTTGAGCAATGGGATAATCATATAGCCATTAACACTGGATTTTACTACAAAAATTATTATACTCTGGAATAAGGACTATTTGAAAAAAGTTACTATGTAGGCAATATATACTATATTGGATAAGGAGTAAGAACAGAGAATACACATACTTTTATTTGAATTGTTCAATTAAAAACTGTGGTGCAAAACTATTTCGAATCCTTTGAGCCATTCTTAATTAGCAAGGAATGTTTAGAATGCTGCATCGCAATTGATAGAAATAAAGATTCGAAATTCATTCGATGGATTGAACTGCTGTTAAAGATAAAATTCATTGTTGAAACATAGTTTTGCTGAAGTGTATTAAATTGCACAAAAAACAGCTGGAAAATAAAAATTGGATCCATTGGATAGTCATTTTGCTTTCAGAAACGTTATTGTACTCATTTGGGTTACCAGATAAGCGTTTTCACAATATGTCTTGAGACTAGAGTTTTTGAAATATAAACCATAATTTCATTTATTTCATTAAAGCTCTTGAATAAATAAAAAGTTTGATAACTTAATATTCGTGCCAGAAGTGAATTACAAACAATAGCATATAATATGTACCTTATATTACGCCGTATAACGCGCACCTATACTTTCAAAACTTTTTAATTTTTAATTACATTCGTCATATAACTCACACCATTTTTTTACGAAGATACCTGAAATGTATATTTGCAGTGCTCTTATCCTTTGAAGTCATTTATTCGAAGTATTGACCAGATTTTGAACAACAGTACACTTTTAGAACTAAAACCCCAAAGTGCAAGAAAAGGGATGTTAAAAAGTATATTGATGTTAGATGGTGAAAAATCATTTGCGAATGAAGACAAAATGCATCATGCCTGTCTGGAAATAGTGTGTGAGTGGGTAATAAAAGCTTGGAATGAAATTAAACCTGACATAATTTAAATTCATTAAAAAATTCAATACATCTAACAAGCTAGACTGAATGGAATATGATATTTATCTGAATCACAGATGGTTAAGATGAAACAGAATTTCATAATGTCTCTGACGGTACACCACACACACACAACTTAAGCTTAATACTACGAACTTTCAATGCTATTCAATTAGGAAAGTTCATAAAATATATGTCATCTTTTAAATAAACAGTATTCAGATATATGTTGAAATCTTTTATGCTCATTATTTTTATATTCGACGTATAACACGCACCCGTAATTTTCGATTTATTATTGAGTTAAAAATATGCATTATACGCCGGGATATACGGTAATAAGAAATAATAGTCCATCATATAACTATGTGACAATATAAATAAAAATATAACTTGTTTTTCAAAATACTCCTCATATTAAAATGTTTTGGTAATTAAATTTAACAAATTCACTTTTGATGCGCAGAACATATTTCAGTCAGGGAAAAACATTCTTTTATGATATACGCATATATTTTACAAATAAAATTACCAGAAAATACCCTCGAGCTTATAAAAAAAAATTAAAGAAAACCCAATTGGATGGTAGCGGCTTAAGAAAGTCCTACCAGAGCGACATGTTCTTTTGTCTCAATCTTGATGGAAAAGGCGACGTCGAAAGAATGGATTATTCTCAATTTTCACATACGTTGAAAATCTATTTTCTCCTGCTTTCATCAATAACATTCACAATCAGATTTTTCCATTTCGTGTTTTTTTAAGGCGGCTTGTTCCACCTAGCGATATTTTGAGCTTTACGCTCTCCCGGCTGTTGCCTTTTCTGCATTTTCCTGCAGAAAGGTGGCTTATTTGCCCACTCCTATCTATTTTCCCGCCTTTCCTTGTGTAGATGTCTGGAATTATGATTGACTCTCACCCTGAAGAATTCTTTAGAGACGTCGTAAGTTGAAGGCATCTCTTCATTTTTCGGTAAAAAGACGCTACGTTGAAAAAAGAAGCGATAGAAAAAGGAAGACTGATACATGCAAATTATTAATAATTCAAATGGAATGTATTTGCGTGGATGACTTTTATTCGTTTTGGATTGTTAGTCATATTAAAAATTTTTTGTATTAAATATTCAATGAAATTAGAATTTATAAAAATATTCATTCACACATATAACAATAAAATATTCATTATTAAGATCATATATATGTTTATGTTGGATTTTATTCAATTCCTACTATTAGCTCACTCTCTTTATATATATATATTTATTTATCCTGATCAAATTTTTAATCGTTAATAAAATACTTTCTATTCATTCAATCAAGTTCAAATAATTTTTTTTTAAACTTATAGTGGATGAAATTGGATGCTAATACAATTTTTTCAAATATTAATTCATTGATTAAATTAATTACCGGTTTTCGTCACCAACATAGATTCGCCTCTTTTGTTGTAACAATGTAACTGTTAAAACAAGACAAAAGTTAGCTACGAAAACCGGTTTTTCAGTCAAATTAGCCAAACCGGGTGTACATTGTTGCAACAATGTAGACAATTCATGCTCTTTTTTTTCAATTCCTACTATTAGTTCACTCTCTCACTTATATATATGTATTTATATATACGTATATCTTTTTCAGATTTTCAATCGTAATAAAATACTTTCTATTCCTCCATTCAAAGTAGGAATTAACTTAATTTTTTTTATATATATATATTACTTGTGTTTTATAATTTTCCACGATGTGTTAATTATTTGCATTGAAATCTTTAAATCTGCATATAACTTTTTATTTCGATTACTTTTGCATAATAAACATTTTAGCCCAGTATTCGTAAAAATACGCATTAATAAATTTTCACTAATACAGTAAATTTTCTGTTTTTGCGTGAGATATAAATTCATTCTTATTTATTTTAAGTATTTGGCAATAGCCAATATATACGAATTCGTAAGAAAATGAAAATCAGGGGTTAATTCCCAGTGAACGGTACGCTCCTTGTCCGCCATCTTGTTTTTGGCGACTATTGGCGAAACGCGACTCCGCGAAGCACACGCCAAGTATGTAGGTCGATGTATCTTCGTGCTAGATCTAGAAACTCAGCGTGAAACTCAGCGCCCGAGAAATGGCGCCAAAAAAATCGCCAAAATAGCGTACCGTTCACTGGGATAGAGCCAAATCAGGAGTAAATAAGAAATAAATATAGAAAAAAAAAGCTTTGAAAAGGTTTAAAATGAAATTCACTAAATCGACTTTAAATCATTATCGTGACATGAATTAGTTATTTACTCCTCTAGTGTTATTTCACATCACTTGATGGCTTTGTGTTTTAGTTCTGTTTTTCGGGTAACATTTTTCATTATATATTCTTCATGATGGGTATTTAGTGTATGGAAGTCTCAAATTTGGTTTTAATTTAAAAGAAATTAGGAATCTTTAATTTTAAATTTATTAGTTTCATATGACTATTGAAAGAAGAGACATATCATTTTATATCATGATCAAAAGTCGAAAAAAGACACTTGGACTAAACTTGAATATTTCTATTAATATATATTGCGTGATACTTATATAAATAAACATACAAATTGTGAATACAGAATTTTTTAAATCTGAGTTTAATTTCAATATATTAAAATAATATAACGGACTGCTGATATCCATTTGTGATCACTTCTGAAGAAAAGTATCCTAAATAAGAGAGGAATGCTGTTTTAGAAAGATCTTGTATCATGTGACTTAAAAGTTTACAAATGTTTATTGATGTTTACTTCCCCGGTTTTTTAAATTAAATTTTTTACATTTATTAAAATAAAAACATTTTTATTTGTTTTAACCAAGCCAAATATTGTACAATACGCTATTGCCTTTCCGTGTCTTCATTTACTAGTTTAATTTACTCATTATACGGTATTTATTCTAAAAGTATAAAAATTACAAAAATTAAAAATTTTGCTAACAATTTTGATAAAGGGACTTGGTACCTTGTACGCATTTTTTATTTATGTATTTATACGGAAATGTTTACATGTACCTCATTTGAATACACATGAAATATACATTTCAGAAGAAAACACCATTTTTAAAGAAACAATTGTTTTAAATTTTTGAAAATGTTTCAGTATTTCACAATTTTTATTATTTTTACAAATTTTAATATTATTGAACAGATTATTTTCTAACAATCTTGGAATTGTCTCTCTCAATTTTGTGCATGGTGTTGGTATGAGTTAAACTTATTTTTTCAATTTTTTTTTGCGTTGGACAGTAAAAAATAGCTACATCTAACTTCGAAGATTTTTTTTAAGAAATAACTATTCACATAAATCCTTATTCCATGCACAGAACCATCAAACAACCACAAAATATTTCAAAGCTTTGTAATGAATATAAAAAAGCCTTAAAATTGTAAATACGTGATTACCGTGAAAATTAAAAAACCTAATAAAAAATAAACAAAGGTCATACCGTGTTAAAATGATGAATAACTAACTAAATACTGTACTTAGAGCTACGAAAATTTTATACACATATTTAGAAAAGTAGCACAATCAAAGTAAAACAATAAAAAAATCCATAGTTTGATTATTTATTAGGGTAATGTGACCTTATTTCTTTTTAAAAATATGTGTCTTATTGCATAATACGCATCATATAAATCTATCCTCTTGCAATCTAAATCATACATCATATCAATCTAATTTCCACCTGTAAAGATATTTAAGGTATGCAACTAACCTAAAATCATGATAATTTTCAAAAATTGACAAATTATTTTTATGATTTGATTTTATAAGCCAACTTATTAGTTTAATAACAATACCAAGTATTTTATTTTCCCTCCACTAGAACAAAAACTACAAGCGTTTTAGTAAAAGCAGATGCCATAACTTTGTGCACAAGATGTCAAACATTAAAACACGTTTTACTCGAAAAGTGTTTCTTTCGAGAAACTCAAATGGGGACAGCGATTACTCAAAAAATTCAAAATAATTGGCTGAAATTTTTTGCTTATGTTCTGCATAACAGTATGACCTTCAGATTTTTCAATCACTGTTTTATTTCAAAATTTAAAGTTCTTTATGTGAATATAATTACTGTTTTTTAAAGCAATTTCATATAATAGCTATGATAAAGTGCTCTAGTTTTTGTAAAAATGAAAATATCTCTTATCCTGAAGGTCACTTCAAACATGAATAACAAAGTAACACATCAAAATTGAAAAATTGTGAGAATGTATTCATAAACGTTTTGTTCAGAGCGGGCCCCATTTGTGTGATTTTTCGTACATTTTTACTAGTGTTTTTCCCATTTTAATAATAATAATTTTTTTTTCTTTTTTCAATTTTAGTATTTTTCCTTAAAATATACTAAATAAATATAAAAATCACAAAAAAATCCCCATAACTTCATTTTCAAAAAAAAAGTTGTCGCAAGTTGTTGGATATATATAACTGTCAATACCCTTTAATTCATGGCGGGTATGTAAAATCGACATTAAGGGTAATAATAAAATTGTATATAAACAATCTGAAATCTTAAAAACAATTTTCCCCAGAATACCTGAAAGGCTGTGTATATTATTTCGAGGTCTTTTTATTTCTGTAATCCTTTATTAATGCTTTAAAAGCAAAAAAATATTACCTTAGTGTCTAAGCTTTTCGTTATAAAATTCATATGATGGCTTGCAATCCCGCCTATAATAATAGTTTTTATAAGGGTCAATAATGCTCATCAATATTTACACTAATATATTAGGAATTATACACCCTAACACAAAACGCAAGTTTAAATAAACGAAAATAGAAAAGGCGATTCTTTCCCATTTCAAGTTTATTTTTTTTCTTATTATTATGTTGTAACGTGCGCCTATACTTTCAAGCTGCAATTTTTAATTTTGAGGTATACTTGCCATATAACGCACACCTTTTTTTTTTTTTGAAGAAACCTGAAAGGTCAGTGCGTAATGCTTTTGTGTTTTGAAGTCATTTAATCGAGGTATAATCCTAAGCTTTTGAAAAATATAGTATACTTTTCGAACTACAACCCTTTAAGTTCATAAGGAATGTTATTTCTTTTAAATAAACAGCATTTCGATCTATGCAGAAGTCTAATTTTATTCTATGTTCATCTTTTTAATTATTTTTAAAGCTCTCCTTTTTATACGCGGCGTATAACGCGCCCCGCAAATTTCGATCTTATTTTTTGAGTTAAAAGTGCGCGTTATACGAAGGATTTTACGGTAGATGTATTTGAATTTTTATTTGAACATTGATAATATATAATAATTTAAAACAAGTAATATAAAAAAAAATTAAGTCAATTCCTACTTTGATCAACAAAGAAAATTTTTATTTTAGCTACTTTTTATTAAATAGTTACAATTAATATACATATGTATATAAATAGGACAGAATCACAACATTAAGTGTTAATTAATTTTTATTCATTATCATCAAAGTATCGTATTGTAATCCAAAACAATCGTGCATATAAAATTTCAGTTCAACTGAATGCTTTAAAACGTGAGAAAAAAACCTTTTCAATTTTTGACACAAGTCGCCAAAAGGGTCGCTAAGTCGCCAACGTGGCTGTGTATTTGTAATTCTTTAAATAATTAGTTTTAATCAAATAATTTTTCTTAATTATAATCAAATTATTATATTGTCATCCAAAATAATCACGTATGTTAAATTTCAGCGCAATTGAGCGCTTTATAATGTATTTTATTAACGATTGAAAATTCCACCAAGACAAATAAATAAATAAACAAATAAATAAATAAATAAATATATAGAGTGTGAGTTAATAGTAGGAATTGAAAAATAGTTTATCGAGATAAATCTGCAAGAAGTTATTTTAAAAATTTTATATCTATTTTTTTCTAGTAAATTACTCTTTTGGCTATGTGGGATATTGATTCATTTCTTAAGCCAATTTAAAACATTTCGAAATTTTAATAATGCGATTCAAATCATTTGTTGATTTCCAAGTAATAATTAATGTGAAATCTAATGATTTCAAAAGGTTTCTAACAAACACGCGTAGCAATTCTAAATTTGTTGTGTAATTAATCATACCGAGTTCAAAGTCCATGAAAATGATTCAATTTACTTTTCGTATTGCTACTGTATATGTCATTACGAGTCGATCAATACGAGCAAAATGTGATTTCCTTTCCAATGGAAGTAGAGATGAATCCTATTTCATTGAAATAAGCATTTACCCTCCATGGGCTTAGGTATATTTTAAATGTGTATCTTTCGACCGCGAAAGGACTTTGCGAGCTTTAGATAATGAATAAAATTAAATACTTTTAGCAAAATTCAAAAATTGGTTCTTGAAATATGAATGAACAGTGTGTGAGAGAAAGGAAGTTACAGAATGTGCGGAGTTAATCCAATTTGATCGAATTTTTGTGAAATGTTCCTCTGTTTAAGAAATAAATGTTTCATTCTATTAGGGTTAATTTAGATTACAATTTTTCGTCAACTGTAAACCTCTCTTTGTATACTTTTAGATAAAGGTATATTTGATCAGAAATTAAACAAAATCAAATTTTATTGAAGATTATTTTAAAGGCGTATGGTATACAATTGTATAATTTTAGTTACAGATTAAATTTTAGTATCTTTGTAGAGATTCTAGAGTGATTTATTTGAGTAAAATACATAGTAAATCAGCTTTTTATTTATATATTTATAAATTAAACGGGATTTAAAGTGTTTTAATAATTTTTAAATAGTTAAATTCAAACCATCTATCTATATGCATATATTGCAGGGGTCGACAACCTGCGGCTCGCGAGCCACATGCGGCCTTTTGGATGTGAAGCTGTGGCTCTTTAGCTTCATACGCAAATATTTTTTATTTTATCAAAAAACATTTAAAAATCGTTCTGAATCGATTAACGAGGATTAGGCACCGTTTCTATCTCTCAGCCACTTCTACTCTCTTTTCACCGCACCCCTCCCTCATGACACGCGTTGTCACTGTCGTCAGTCCTTCGGAAGCTCTCGAATGACGCCGTCGTCGGATGTTTCTATGTAGGTTTTATTCGCTTTCGACGCAAAACAATTTGGCCCCTTCACCAGTGCTTTGTCTGTGACGTATGGTTAGTTGTTTCAAGTAGAAGAGTTAAAAGCGAATTATCTTAAATATATGCATGTACATATATAATAATAATAATAAAAAAACCGAAGTAAAGGTAGGTAACATAATAAGTATTATATTTTTAAAATACATATTATACATATTTTTTTCCCAAATAAGATACCTAACCACTTTTTTGGAGTCAATAAGAATTGTCAAAATTGAAACAAAGTACTACTGTTGGATATTGCCGCGAAAGTGTTTTTATTAAAATATGTATTTAATAATTACCCAATTTATTATTTATCTATTTTATATCTTTTATTATTTAAAAATTAGCGTTAAAATCATAATTCTAAGTGTAAGTACTTATAAATTGTTATTCAAAAACCTATTTTCGAACTCTGAGGATCAAAGTAGGTAGGTATTTGCAGTTTTAGATTGTTTATATGCTTTAAACTTTCATTAATTTTGGCATAGATGGGCATAACACCTTTACTCGTAAACTAAGTATCTAATATTTGCCAAAAAAAAAAAAAAATGTGCAGACTGCGCCGTGATAAACAAGTTCTGACAAGTCCGTTCGGGATAGTCGGCGATCACCGCATGGGAGGCGACCACAGATACGACGAAACTAAGTACTTTTAGTCAATCAGTACGTAAGAGAGAGTGAGACAAACAGTGTGTTTCGTGTCTAAATTATTTATTTTAATAATTAAATTATTAGAGAATTATTTATTTTATTTAGGTAAGTATTTTTAATTGGAAATTATATATATATCGTTGTAAAATGTTTGTTGATAAATTATATTTCATTATGTCCATCTTTTCGTATGTATTTAGGGCTGCGGTAGCCCAGAGATCAAGGTATTGGATCATGACAGGCATGTCATGAATTCGAACCCAGTACCACTAAAGACCCACCGTGTAGGGGAGCGATGCACTCTAAATCTGTCGAGAGCTTAAACGTCCTCCCGTTGGCGTGGTGTGGTAGTTAGGAGACAGGAGTGCCAGCTCAGGTGTCGTCCTCGTCACTTGACCATGGTTCAAAATTACGAGGTCTGTCGCCAAAAGCCCTCGTGTAGCTGAACAGTGCGACGTTAGTATTCACTCACTCAGTCGTATGTATTTGCGTAGGTATACGTTGACATAGTAAATAATTGCAAAACTTCTCATCTGCTATTTTGGATACCTAAATAATAATTTTAAAAATTCTTTATTACAGCTTCACCGTAAGCATGTCATCTACAAAAAAGAGAACTGAAGAAGAGCATCGAGAATTCAATCGGGATTGGACGGAGTCGTTCGTTTTCATATACAACTCAGATAGCCTTCCGACTTGTCTCATTTGCCGCGAAAAACTCGCACACAATAAGAAATCAAACTTAGAGAGACACTTCATTAAAAAACACACTCAGTTCGCTAGTAAATATCCAGACGGCGAAGAACGAAAAAAAGCTGCCGACGAGCTCCAAAACCAAAAACAGCAATCAAGTTCCACGTTAAGTAACTGGACGTAATTTACAAGTATTGTTCATCTGGCAAGCTTCGCAGTATGACTGGAAATTGCACAAGCAAAAGGCAAACCATTCAGAGATGGTGAGTATGTCAAAGATTGTTTCATACGTGCATCTGAAGAACTGCTTTGTGATTTCAAAAACAAACCAGAAATCTTGAAAAAAATCAAAGATTTGCCACTATCCACTAAAACAGTACAAGATAGAATAGCTAAAATGTCTTCAAATGTAACATATTGGCAGGTGGCATATATTCAACTTTCTTCTGCCTTATCACTTACTATAGATGAGTTTTGCGACATAAAAGACACAGCACAAGTTGCTCTTTTTGTCAGGTATATGTCTTCCCAAGGTCCAAAAGAACTTCTAGGATTGCTACCGCTCTCGGTACAAATTAGAAAGGAAGATATAGCGAATGCCATGCAAAAATGCCTTGAAGACAATAAGATCGATTTAAATAAAATCGTTTCAATAGCAACTGATGGAGCCAGAAGTATGAAAGGAAAAAAAAAGGGCAACAACGATTCTTCAGAGCAAAATAAACCACGAAATTCTTACGTTTCACTGCATAATACACCAAAAAGCGCTTTGTGCCTAAACATTTCAGGCCGAAATAGTTGAGGTTATGAATTTGGTAATCAAGATTTTTAACAGCATCTTGTCAAAAGCACTGTACACAATTGTCAGTATTCCGACCTCCTTCTTCACAATAAAGTGTGATGGCTTTCCAAAGGTAAGGTGTTGAAACGTTTTGCTTTGCGCTTGAATAAAATAAATACATTCCTCAATGAAAAAGGCATTAATTACCCTGAATTAGAGAACGACAAATAGTTGCAAAAGTTTTACTTTATGGTGGATATCACAGCGAAATTAAATAAGCTAAAACTGTAAGGAAAGGGAAACCCAGCTTATGTTTTAGTAGAAGAATTGGTTTGTTTCGAAGAAAAATTAATTCTTTTTGCAGAAGACATTCAGAGCGGTAAATTACTTCCTTTTCAATTTCTAAAGCAATATCGCGATAAAACCAGTGCAACTGTTGACACCAATTACTTCAGCACAGTTACAAAAAAATTTAAAGATGAATTTGCTGACAGATTTGAGCAATTCAAAACCAACAAAACACTCTAGAATTCATAGTAAATTCTCTCAACACAAATAGTAACGAAATCCACATTGTGAGCTATTTGTAATTGATACTGGATCTCTAGAAATACAATCCATCGATTTAAAAAGTAAAGCTTTGTGGAGTGGAAAATTTACAGAGTTGAAATGCAAGGTGGAAGAGTTGGAGGTCCAGAAATGTATGTACGTAACGCAACAGAAGTTGATAACTTTAAAAGAAATGCAGCGAGTTGAGAGCACTTATATTCAACGCGGGAAATTTTTAAGTTCCAGTGGGTAAAAGGGGAGGGGGGGAATTGGCATTTGTGGGGCGTCCTCGTGAATAATTGTAAAAGAAAACCCTTTTGGGGCCGTGTTTAAATTAAAAAAAATTTATACCCAAAATTTTACAAATTTTAATCTTAAACCAAAAAATTTGTTTGCCAAATTATTTTTTCATTTTTAAGACAATTCATTGTTTGTAATTTTAAATTTTTTTATTTAAAAACCAAAAAGCCCCCCCATGTTGTTTGTCAATTTTTTTATTGAAGTCGTTACTGCTGTTAAAGTAAAGTTTTAAATTTTTTTAATTTTTTTACTTAAATAATAAGAATTATCTAATCCCATATATATATATATATATATATAATATCTAGTTTGCTGTGAAAAACACTACTTACAAATGAATAAATACATATTTTTCTTATGAATAAATAGATTAGTTATTTTTATCAAAAAAAATTTATTTATGCAAGTACTATTTATTGTTGGCAAGAAAAATTTTTTGTGGCTCTTTAAAAACTTTGCAATTTTGTAAATTGTCATTTTTGACTCCTCCGACTCAAATGGTTGCCGACCCCTGGTATATTGGATTCTGACTCTGCACGAGTACTCTTAAGGAATTTCAAAAGAAAAGTAAAATAAGTTAAGAAAAGGTAACTATATTCATTAGATAAAATTTTGTATCGAAAAAATGGTAAATTTAAGAAACAAAAGATGATACCCGTGGAATGCAGGAATAATTTGACGAATTTTTGATTACTGTGCTATGGAACCACATTAAACAATCACAGAGAAATGAATTACAGTACGCCTGCACTGAATGAAATAAAAAAAACTTGCAGCTCGTAGGAAAAATTATAAAGATTATAATTAAATGTAACAAGTGGAGCAATTGTAAATCACGTTATAAGCAATTTAATGAGTTTCTCAATGGAGTCGTTTTGCACTGTAAAATTCCAAAACAATAAACAGTGAACTCTCAACAGCAGAACGAAATTGGTTGTAATGCTCGGATCACTAAGTTTAATAAAGTTACTGAAGTCGGTACACGCGCGCGCGCGTCAGAAATACTTCCACAGTTAACCAGATTTTCTAAGTAATAACCAGGAATTATGCGAAGTCAAATCCCAGGATTTTTTTTCCAGAGCTGATGGGTGTCTTGTATTTTATTTCGCGGTTTTACATTTTTTTTATCTTTTAATTTTTCTAATTGACCCAATTTGGGATTCTAAGTAAATCATTTTTTCTTCATTAAATCTGCCCTTTTTTTACAAATTTCCCCTTAAAAAAGGCTTTTTTAAAACCCAATTTTTTTTAAAAACCCTTGACCCCCTCTTTTTATATCCATATGTTTTAAAGTATGAAATACGGATTATAAAATGCCTAGGCATTTTATAGAATCCTAAACTATATAAAAAGATGAAATGATTCTTTTTCATAATTGTGGGATTCTATAGAATTACGAGAAACGTCAAAGTATGAAATACATTCCCATTGTTTCGTATTGTGTGGAAAAAAAAAGACTTTTTTTCTGCCTAGGCTGAATTTGTCAATTACATTGGGTTTTGCTTTGGGGGGCCAAAAACTCAATTTTACTTTTTCTTGATTTTTTCTTGGGGAAATATATTGGATTGTAATAAGGGGAAAAGATTTCTTGACTTGGGGCTTCTGAAGAAATTTTTAAAAAAAGCATATGCGAAGTCCAATTTACTTTTTACCCTAAGGAACTTGTTAGAATTTAAAATATTCCTGACCATGAAATTCCTCTTTTGTCAGTTTAATTGTTCAAAAAAAGTAGCAAATTAAGAATGGTCTTTGCGTGAAAATGTAATGAAATATAATTTAAAATGCCATTCAAGCCCCCACCATGTTGCAATAAGTAGTTTAATTTTAAATTATTTTTTAAAAATTTTTTTTTCTCAATGAGAAAGACAAACTTTTTTTGCAACTTTCTTTTTCCCTTTTCGTATTTTTTATTTAAATTTTTTAATGGCACTCTATAATTATTTTGTCCGAATAGCATTTGTATTTTTTAGAGAAATGTACGTAATTGATATAATAGCCTTATCTTGAACTTATTTCATACTTTGTCTAAACAGCTTTGGCCATTCTGAGAATGCCTGGGAATTTTATATAAAAAGGCAAAGTATGAAATAATTCACATATTTCATACTTTGCCTAAAAACGTCCGGCATTCTATAGAATGCCGGTATTTCATACTTTGCCGGTAACACATATACGAAGTTTAGTGCAATTCGCTAGCTCGTTTCAGATATTAGATACTGTTTACAGGGAAAATTTAGCTATAACCACTTTGTATATTAATTGATAATGGATGTGAAAGAGTAAAATATTTCAAATTTCATCTACGGATTCAGCCCTAATGCTTAAGAATAGTTTTAATACTCCAGAAAGGAATAGATTTTTTTAGTTTAATAAGTTGATTATCTTAAAATTTATTTTATTTTATTATTTAAAGAAGATTTTGACAATAATTGATATATGATTTTAATGTACATATATTAAGAATATAGTTGATTAAATAAAAAAAAATATACAAAACTCATAATCATTCAAATAAAATAAAACTTAATTAATCCAATGTATAACATAACCTATTATCCAAACAAAAGTTGATACATAGAGCATTAACTTATAAATTCAGACTGAGGACTGTGGGGTTAAGCCGGTATTTCTGTATAACAAAACTTTCTCCTTTCCATTTTCCAAATACTCAATCAAAGGATTTCTCCTTAAAATGAGATGCAAAAATGAAACGATATATAAATTAAGTGTACAGTAATCCCTTTTTAGAGAAAAAAAAATGATTGAAAAATGCGTTGATAAACGAATAAAAAAATGAAAAAAATAAAAACTTTTCTGTAGATTATAATAACAGAGAATAACAGATTTATCTTAATATTAAAAAATACAACTTAAGTATTAAAAATTTAAAAAAAAAGCAATATCAAAAAACGTTCAAGATAAATAAACATAAATAAAAAATTTTAAAACACCGTAATAAAATAATTTTTTTTTTACTCTATCCGTTTTCCATCTGAGGGAACTTTTATTGTTAATATAAGATGTAAAAACTTTCAATGCTGTAATTTGTATTTTAGAAATTTTTTTAAATAAAGCCTTTTTAAATTTTATTTATTATGTTTAAAACTCATTTTTCTTTTTAGACATTGATGTCATACATAATCCTTTCCTTTAAGTAGCGAAGAATTTAGTCTTTATGTTAAGAAGAAGAGGTAGACAGCAAACATGCTTCTACGGTTCTAACTAGACATTCGCTAGAAATATTGTGTGATCACAGATTAATCCCTTCCATAGAATAAGAAAAACCTTAGCTTATAAAGTGATTGAAAGCTTACAAATGTTCATGTATGTAATTTTAAATAGAAAGAAGAGGATATATTTTGATGTTGCACCTCAGTGATCCCCCCCTCCGGGCCGCGGATTGATACCAGACCGCGGATCAAATGCTAACGGGCCACCCAAGGAACATTAAATTATTGCCATTTTATTTACTGTGGTGTATTTCTCTCGGATTTGTGCAACTTTCCATGGAAATCACTTTGTATTCCGTCTTAAATCCCTTTATATTAATTTTTTGGTATAACTGTATTTTCTTCAGAAGGCATATTTATAAATACAATTAAATTAAAATTATTAAATCAAAACGATCTAAAATATAAACAATCCACGTCCCACTCTCAGCGGGCTGCGGTAAAATTATCAAACGTTGACCGGTCCGGGGGAAGAAAAGGGTTGGCGGGACTGTTTACTTACCAAATGTACGTTTACAATATATATATATATAGGATTTCAAAGTCAAAAATTTAGTAAGGTCTGCTTTTGAAGATTATATCATAACACTCATATCACAGTTATTTTAAAATCTTAAACACACAATTTTTTAAACCAACAAATTAGAACCTGTAAATTTTACATTTTGACAATCAACCAATTCAAAGCCTACCAAAATTGATTTTTCATCTATCCGATATCTAACATGCTAGTTATGTAAAGGTAGTTTCTCAAAAGATATGTTCAAAGATACCAAGACTCTTGTTCCGGAAAGGGGGTCTTTGTGAAGATTTTGTTTTAATTTTTTTTTTCCAAAATTGGGGGAAAAATTTTTTAAAAAATTTAAACAGTGGGTTTTTTGCCTCTCGAGTTTTTTTTTATTTTGAATTTTTTTTACGTTTTTTTTTATACTTTAAATTTTTTTTTTTTTATTTTTGGTTTTCCCACCGAGGG
>BMAV01025064.1:0-19092 GCA_019973955.1 Trichonephila inaurata madagascariensis | reverse complement strand
TTGAGGCATTTAAATTTTAAAAAAATTTCCAAATTGCAAACAAATTGAATGTAAACAAAAAAAAGTAAATTAGCAGTCAAAATACGAAATTCGTAACTCACGTGTTTGTAACTCAAGCACGAGAAAGCAAAACGCTTAAAATTCCCACACACAGCTTGGGTATAAACAAGATTGAGTTGAGTAGTTATAATCCTTCTCAAACCACAAGAATAAAATAAATAAAGCAGATTAAATGATATAAAACAGCAATTTGCATAAAACATGCCTCGGTCAGCTGTAAAATGGGCGTGGGTTGACGTGGATAACGTAAACAACAGGCGTGACAGCTGTTGCTTACATTTTAAAACCGCAATTACTCGAATATTAAGCTTTAAACCTATACATGTTATACATTTTTGGAATCAGCATTAAATCTACTTTTTTTTAAGATGAAAATTGAAAAATCGATTTTTTGAAGGGTTAGAAGGTCTCTGTTTCCTTAATACAACATTATAGACAACTAATAGTCATACTACTCATACAAGTATCAAAGTTATCAACAGCACACAATATCTTTCATGCAATTCTGCTACATCACGTGGTAAAAAGAGAAGGGTTACGAAAACTTTGGTGTGTTATGTAAAATTTTAAGATTTCGGATAACATGGATGACACTGAAAGGATAACACGTATTGTCAGTATCATGTTGAGCAGTGGCGCGCATAAGGGTGGTGGGGTCCTTGGGTTCGACCTTCCCCCATATCCCCTGATTTTTTTTCGATTGATTATAATCCTATACACGTATAATTTAATTAAGTATTGGTTATTAATAATAAATTTTATTGATTAGTGCTAATTATTCATTCAATAATTAACTTTTTACTGCTTTTGTTCCCGAAAATCGACAAAATGAAAATAATATGTTTGGCGGCGTATTGGAACATGATGCGGGAAGAGTGGACTTTTGACCCTGGACCCCTCCCTTGAAAAATTCCTGCTTGCACTACTGTATACGGAAATGTACATACATTATTAAAGTCATAAATGAGAAACATATGTAATCTCATTTAGTATTTTTAAAGCAAATTACTTTGCTTACCTTTGTTTAAAAGAATGAAATACCTGATCCGAAGGAATACTTCAAATACATTTTACCCCCAAATACCAGGAAAAGTTTCATGATTAGTTATTTCACACCGAAGTAACATTTCCTGATTTCACATTCCATAGGTATGTCCTTATCCTTTTCCTTCGAAACACACAATCCCTTAAACTAATTGCGAATAAATACGCCAAACGATCTCTTACGAGAAAGTAAAACACCCCCTCCGACTTTCTACAAGGAAAACTCTTCGTTTTAATGATAACCCCATCCCTTTTCACCGTTTACTGTGTTCTATCAACCGTGAATCCCAAATTAAAAGCGATCCTGGATTAAAATTTCTTCCCCTCCACTCCCTTCTAAGTTTCCAAATTACTACACGTCAGAGCCATGTCAACCCTTTCAGCCCTGAGGAATTTCAATACCCTGACCCCTCCCAAGCCATCCCTATCTAGAAATCACGGGTGCACAATAAGTTGCAAAATTTCTGCTATAACAATTGATGGGCTGTTATTAAATTATACGTCGTTTGGAGGGTGGTAAGGTTGAGAATCACTTGTTCGAAAGGTGAAAGAGGGTGGTTGAGTTGAAATAAAAGATCAAAAGGGAAGAGGGTTGATTGCTGGAATCGTTTGTTGGCTTTTCTTATTAAAGTCTGCAAGAATTGGCAGCGTATAGGAAGAGGTGAGCGTAATCCAGGCATTGTTCTCCTGTTGTCAGCATTTTAACAAGGGGTAATTGTATTCTGAAAGGTTTCTGGAAGGTGAAGAGTTAATGAAAGGGATACATGAAAACAATCATTGGTTCTGATTGATAACGATGGGTGAAATGGATTTAAGTACATGTTTTCGTTCTTCAGTGAAGTGACGGTGAAAGGGTGTAAATACAAATAGAAAAAAACAGAAGTGATTCGTAATTTTTTTGTTTGATTTGAAAGCTGAATTGTATAGTGATGGGGCTTTGCAAATAAGTGAAAAGGTGTTCGAGATGTTAAAGCTATTATTTTGTACGTCTTGAGGGCAGAGGGAAACTATATTCGATTCATAAATAAAATGTTACCTAGATAAATACAAAAGGATACTGAACTTTTAAGATTTTGAATTGATGGGAGATTTATATGTTTATTTACAGTTTTAAGTACTAATCTCTAGACAATGCTGATACAATAGCCAGTGCAAAACAAAACGTAGTCCTTTTTAATATTTATCTCGAACTGTTCTTAAAGAAGGAACGACCTATAAAATTTGTTTTCATATTCACACCCCGCATTATAACTATTATGAAGGTAGCCGATTTATTTTGTTACTTAACATCTTTATACCATGTTCCTAGCATGAAATTGAGAGAAAGGCAAATACATATATAATATTTAGTTTATTTTTAGTTTCCTTTCTGAAATATACGAGGGTTGGGGCATAAGTCATGACAACTATTTTTTTCTTGTAGATATGCAAACGGATCGCAAACGTATATGTGTCGTGGAGAAGTTCTGCAGGCATAGTGTGTATGCAGAACATCAGATGGCTCTGTGATTGCTGGTACTAGCTCAGTGAGGGCTGTGAAATCAGTCAGTTGGTGAGTGCCGTGCAAGATGGAAGTAACCGGTGTTGAGCAGCGCGCTTACATCAAAATAGCCGTTTCCCGAGAGAGAAATGCGATGGAATGTCACAGTGAATTAGTGGAAGCCTTTGAGAATAATGCCCTACCATACCGTACAGTAGCACGGTGGATAGGGAAGTTTCAGAAAGGACGTGTGTTAACCAGTAATGAGAAGCGTTTGGGACGACCGGTCAGTGCGTGGACCGACTTGGCTCGTGCCGTCATCGAGCAGCTCATGGATTACATTAAGGACTTTAGGCGCAGGTTTGTCATGTCAACTTTATGTGTACTGTGTTGTCATTCTTTTGCACCATGAAGGCCATATTGCCCTGTATACTATCGTAATAAATTAGTAAGATAGATCAGTGCTATCGATTGTCCACACATGTAGTTAACTCCTTGAACTTTCATCTGTAAATGTCCCATTTTCCAACCGCACTGGTATTTTCAAGAAAAAAAAATAGTTGCCATGACTTTTGCCCCAACCCTCGTATATATAGTAAATTACGTTTAACGCTAAATCGCTTAAGGCGAAATATTGGTTAACACGAAATGGTACAATAATCCCGACAAACTACGATGTATTTTCATGCATTCTTTCTCTTAGTTTGAAACGAAAATCGTTTAACATGCAAAAAGATTTCCCTTCTGAGAATGAACAAAATACGGAAAACATCAGCCATTTCATTATTGGAAGAATAGTTGCAGTATATAATAATAATGTGTGTTTAGGCCCAATTATGACAGACAAAGATATTTTGGAATTTATCCAAAGTTCAAAAAGTATCATTGATGCAAGATTCCGACGACGAAAATGAAATGAATAAATACTGCTCTTGGTCCATCGTAGTCCGAAATAAGAAACATTATAAAAAGTAGGCGTATTTATTAAGACGCATATTCCGATGGTGAAATGAATAACAAAATGGACAGCATCGAACAACGTGATGCTAAAAAAAGGCAATGCGAAGAAAAATATATGATTATTTTCCAAAAACTCAATAAATGTTCTGTTTTTCAGAATCTTGAAAATTTTGTTTCAAATTTCATTGAGGATGCTTTTTTTCCATTGGTTTTTATTAAATCCATGTAAATAAAATATACTCTAATAAACTTGATTTTGTTGAATATATGATATTTTTGCAATATCCTTTAAGGACTCACAGGACCCTTAACGAACATCCAGTACCTCGAAAAACATGCTTCTTCAAACCAATGGCAGCTTAGCAATAAAACGAAACAATAATTTGAAATTTTTACCACATAATAATCATACATATATATACATTATTTCTCAAAATTTAAAAGAATTTGAGAAGAAATTTAAAAAGTTATAAAGAGAAATAAAAATTGGACAATTTTTCAAATATATGAAAATTAGTATTTTACACCGCGCAGGATTCTAAAAATACAAAATTGATCAAAATTTGCAAAATTAATTTTTATAGTACTAAAATATTTCATTTTGAGAGTGATACAAACTCTTAGGAAATTTAAGAAAAAAATGTTAAATACAATTATAACGAAAATTTTAAAATTTTCACAAAAAAATTAATTAAAATTCAAATAAAAAAAATTATATTACATATTTTTTTTTTTAAAATTGATGTATAAGTATGAAGAGCCTTATTTTGAACACATTGTATAAAATTTCAAATTAGTACCATAAATAGTTTCTAGAAATCCTGCGCGGAAGCTAAAATTTTTTGTTTTTTGCGAAAAATGAAGTTAAAGATAAAAGAAAAGAGATAAGGTTTTCTAAAACGTTTTTACTACTTATTTCTCAATAACTTCAGAAGTTTTCACAGTATCAACACAAATTTGGTACCAAAATGCTCAGAAATATTGAGGCTGTAAAATATATTTTTTTCAAAAAATTGAACAATTTGCAGTTTAAGGTATCCGACTACGTTCGGAACCGTGATTTTAAAAAGGCGCACAAATGAACAATTTTCATATTTAGTGTCACTTAGATTAAATTACAGGTATACAATTGTTTTAAGGACATTTTGACAAAAAAAGTTATTTAAATACAATATTTCGGCAAAAAATTAACTTAGAATAACTTTTTTCAAAATGTTCTCTTTTTGTGAAAAATGCTTCTATTATAATAGTATTTTGCCTGTATATAGCTCAGACCTCTCTACAGAGACTCAACTATGATGTTTTTTAAAAAATTCTCCTCATAACAGCAATAAAATGTGGATAAATCGCATAAGTTATATTTCAAACATTCTAGTTGAGCCTCTGAACAAAGGTCTGAGATATGAACAGGCAAACTATTATATAATTGAAATATTTTCACAAAAAGAAGATATTTTGAAAATGGAGTCATCTATATTCTTTTGTCAAAATATTCATTAACTTAAAATAATTTTTGTTAACAATACTATTCTTAAAACAATTTTATTTATATTTTCTACAATCTAAGTAACACTAAATATCATAAATAATATTCATTTATACGCTTTTGCAAAATCACAGTTTTGAACGTAGTCGGATACCTTAAGAGTCCTGTGAGGCCTTAAAATGAAAAAAAATATTTCAGTTCCTTTAGTTTCGTGTTATGTATAAACTCTTTAATATTTTGTACCCCTCATTGAAGATTTTAAAGTTCCGGTAACTTTCAATAACCTAGAACCGATGAAAAAGGAGTGAGTGTGTGTTTATTAATGACGCAGTCAAGCGATACAAGTGCTATCAGTGAAGGACCTCGTGATTTTGAACCCTAGTCAAGTGACTGATCTGGCATCCTCCCCTCCGAACTTCCACATGAACCAAAAAGAGCATTTTGAGCCTCAACTGATTTTATTTGCATCAGACCTTCTTCTGGAGGACTAGAACTTACAACATGCCAGCCACGAGTTAATCAGCATGACTAATAGACTACCGTGACCCTTGGGATGTTCTAAGACTTTTGTGGCCCAGGGCCCAGAGAAGATTTTTAGACCCTGGGCCCCTATACAAAAGTAGGCCCTGCTTGAGACTTTTAAAAGTGAACAGTAGCTTGCATTGTCAAAAACTCGTTCAAACGGTAATTTGAGACAAATATGCATGATTCAGAATATATAAAAAACCTAGGCACAAACCGGCTCAACCGTTGGTCACATTTCGACTAAATGAGTTGAATGATTGTTTATGGTATTAGCCCTGGGTCTAGTCATGGACAACGGTCATTACATGATAATACAATCTTACCACTTTTGCCAGTTGACATATAGTTCGAAATTGCCTGTTTTGCGGAGAAAATAATATTTGACCATTAAAATGATCTGGTAAGATTGAATCGAGAACGAAACTAGGCCCCACGGAGGGTGAGGCCCTGGGCCCTGGCGTTCGATGCCTTAAGACGTATGTCATCTAAAATTGTGTTTCGTTGAGCAGTTATTTTTTTAATAAATAATCTATAATTATTCTTATAAAAAATAGTAATAATAATAATATTTTATTGTCAGAATCTTATTATTTTATACATACCGTAAAATCTGGCGTATACCGCGCAACTGTACTTTCAAGCTGCATTTTTTTAATTTTTAGGTACATTCACCGTATAACGCGCACCCCCTTTTTTAGTAAGAAATCTGAAATGTTAGTAATACAATGCTGTTATGTTTTGAAGTCATCTATTCGAGGTATTATCCTATACTTAAAAGAAACATCGTACACTTTCTAGAGCTACAAATCTTTTAATTCATAAACCATGCCATTTCTTTTAAATAAACAGTATTTCGCGAGCGCAATGCATGTAGAAATAAAATTATATTTATACTCATCTATTTTGTTGTTTTTATACTCGGCGTATAACGCGCACCCTTAAGTTTCGATCTTATTTTTTGTGTTAAAAGTGCGCGTTATACGTCAGATTTTACGATATGTATTATATTACCTTTTTATTAATATTAACAACAAATTGATTCGCCTAATAACAATTAAGCCATATAAAGCTCTTTTTTAAACTAATTTTATCATCGTATTTAAATGTACCATAGAATGTTAGATATATTATCTTTTTCATAGAAAAAAATAAGGTTGAAAACAATGCATAATTATATAACAGTCAACAAAAAAAGGAAGCACTTTAAGTTTAGAATAAGTGCAATATTTCCATAAAATTACGTCACAAGCAAAAAGCTCATTAAAAACTACACCACTTCATAATTTAAAGTCTTTTATAGAAAGTAACTCAAATGTTTGTCAGCATATTCGACCTATTTTCCCAAGTCGGCTTAAATTAATTAATATTGTTTACGTCGAACAACAAGATTATAGCTCTATTTTTATCGAAACCGGATTTATTATAGTTATTATAGTTCGATATCAATCCAAAATAAACCATTTTGTAGCATCACAAACAACCGTACTTAATCAACTCCTCGCTTTTTATGGATAACATAAATAAGGAACCCAGTAAACAAGTTCCTTGATAGTGAAACGGTCGACGAGTTACCATCATAAAACTCTCCAACAAGAACCGTCAAATATTGGAAGCAAAATAGACTCCCATCCACATCAATAAAAAGAAACTTTCTCAAGCAATGACTTTAATTCGACAGCTCCACGGCTATCAATTCCATCTTCGCCAAAAGTTGGCGTCTGCAGGTCTTAAACCAGGCTACAGAAAGTGTTCCATCAGATATCTGTAACCTCATCCCGTGGATTTGGCGTTACAATTTGGCTTCCAATCATCGATTTGAGTAATGAATTTCTGCCACGAGACATAGCCATCTTCAATGGCTCATGATAATATAGGAACTAACTTGAGAAGAAGGTAGGTGGTGAAAAATCAAAAATAATTTCAAACCTTTGGCGTCATTTATCTTCCGCCGCGGAAGAGTAATGATTGCGGTTTTCATTTGTTGGAGGAAAAAATAGCAAGTTCTATCTTTTAATCCTTCTTCTTCAAGAGGTAATGTTAAATGTGTTTGAGTTATAATCCTCTTCATGAAGTTTCCCCCCCTTTTTGTCTTTTTGATAAAGGAATTGGTTCATCTGATATAATTCAACTTTGTGTAAAGCTATAAAACAAAGTTTGTAAATGACAACTCCCTTGATAGGGAAAAAAGTGTAAGCCAGAACTCTTGCGTGATAGCCATTGAGCTTGGATAGGACTTTTGTTCTGTCATGCACGCAATTTTAAGAAAGTTTTAGAAAAAAAAGAAAGAAAAGAAAAAGAGGAAATCAGAATTTTGTTCAAAATTGGTAAAAAAATCTATACTGTAATTAAAGCTACTGTTATATTTTCCTTAAAATTAATATATCTAATGTACAGTAGTTTTATACAAAAGTATCTAACAAATAAAGGGGACAAGAAGCTTAATCACAGAAAGACATTTGAATTTTGCTTGGTTTTTAAATACCATTTTCCTAGTGAATGTATAAAATGAATGGTTTGCGGAAAATCGGCTTTTTAATTATGTGCTAGCCATAATAATTAATTTCATTTCATTATTACTCAGAATTAGTTAGATAGATTTAAATTTCATGTATTATATGGCCTGCTTCTGCATTAAGTATGTCTTTCTGAATGAGTGCTTATTTTGTACATTTATAGGGAAAATATACTGCAATTACAATATAATTGAATAAGTAATGTCAAAAACTCTTACTGAAGGTTATTTGAACATTTTATTTATAATTTGATATTTCTCCAATACATATAATTGAAATCTGTATTAAAATCAATAATCTGATTGATATTATCAGCATTTAATAGTGCATCAAATTGGTCAATACTGAAATTTAGACCAATAATAATAAAAAATTCAGATTGCATCAAAATGGCCAATACTGAGGTTTATATGCATAAGAATAAGAATTTCAGATTACGACAAATTGGCTAGTACTGATATTTACAAGCGTAACAATAACAATTTCAGATAGCATAAAATTGGTTAATATTCAAATAACACGCACAAGAATAAGAGTTTCAGATTACATAAAATAGGTCAATACTGAAATTTGCATGTATATCAGTAAAAATACATCAGTTATATGCATATCTAGTCAATATTGAAATTTGCGTGCATAACAGTAAGAATTTTGGGAGAAAATGTACAATTTTTTATTTAATTGAAGCTTCTCACCACTTATTTCAAGATATAAGTTTATTAGTGTGATGTTCTTAGAGTAAAATTATTTTATGTGATTGATTTTCTGTTGTGAAATAAAGTTAATCTTATTGTTTGAAGCATCTGAAATGAATTAATGGGAATCACAATTTTATTTGGAAGTAGCTTTTGTCTAAATTAAGAGTGAAGATTTTTCAGGCTGGAAGGTCTGATTTGACCACTTATAAGGTCGACATTGAAAAAAAAATACTTCAATTTCAAGTATTTAAGAAAAAACCATTCCGTGCTCTAATTCTTTCAGAATCTAATAATTGCGCATATTTATTTCTAAATTCAAAATAGGTGGGACAATGTTGCCCCAGCCACGTTGCAGCCCCGATTTTGCACCAGAGGACTTCCTTTTATTTTCTCGCACTCTTACGTTAGCTGTTGTGTCCTATTATGTTAATTAAAATTAAATTAAATCTAAACACAATTTTAATTGCAAATTTTAGAAATGCAGGGTCTGTCCCCAAAGCTCAAGGAATGAATTTTTGTAGCTGGCAATAGGGATGACGATCTGAGATCGATTAATCGAAGAATCGATTTCTTGGGGGGGAACGATTTTTTAAATCGATATGTAGCACTGAACCGATTCAGTGAATCGATATTTCATTCTAGAATTTCGACATTTGATCTTCTGTTTTGGTAAAAACCATAAAATTATTTACAATTAGTTGAATGTACTATCTTTCAGTTGTGCACCTGAAGTTTGATCCTATGCTTTACTAGCAAGAAGAAAAATCTATTTTTCATCACGTTCACTCAATAGCCATGATGTATATGAGTATCATGAGACCATCTGTTCCTTGTGAGCACCTTTTTTCTATTACCGGCAACATCGCAAGTGATGAGCGGAACCGCTTGGATCCCAGTAGACTATACAGAATGTTGTTTTTAAAAAGCTTAGATATTAAGTATTGCGAACGATAAGCTATATTATCTGTTTTCTAAACTTTTTAATGTAAAAAATACATTTAGAAAATAATTGTCTTTTTTTATACCTGATACTCTTTGATATGGTAATAAAAATAATTGTAATTGTTGAATTCCCTGAACTAAAAAAATCCTTGATTTTACTGATAAGAGATAGTTTATTATGGTATCTTTCTTGTTGATGTGTAACATCTTTCCTCTCGCTTGCTGGATATTTGTTGGAGTGATTTCGTGAAAAGGGACGGATGTGTGTAACAGGAAGTGACGTAAGCGTGCGCTATTTTATTTGACCAATGAGAGCGCGTGGTGGTGTACAGCACATCGGAGTACAGCTCTAGTAGTCATCAGCACTCGAGTGCTTGACTCTAAATTCACAGTCGTCTGTAAAAATCTACCCCTTAATTACAAGAATCTCTATATTAAAGCAGAGAAAATAAATTGCTTATCTACACACTAATCCTAAGACCAGTTTTAACCAGTATGCCGCGCCAATCTGGGCATATCAGCAAAAATTCATTTAATCAATTGAAGTTCCCCAAAGAATCATTCTCAACAAATATTAAAAAGCTAGATGGTTCATGAGTAATAAGGACCTCAGATCTGCGAGGTTAGGCAATTTACAAAAATTAGCAACTAATCCTTTCAAAAAATTATTAACCTCCTAAAAACCTTCGATCTTGGATATTAAAAATTTATCCTGATCCTAATTTTTAACAGACCCAATAATATTCTTTCGGACCCTTTCTTAAATTTAAAAATTCTTAAAATTCATTTCACTCTCTACCAAGTTAAAAGCTTACTTTAATTCCTTCTCCGAGCCTTCGTATCCTAATGGTCATAGCAGCTGACTTGAGATGAATCGCCCCAGGTTCGATTCCCAGGAACTCACTATTTTCAAATTTACTTTAAATCACTTTAATTTTTTTGAAATTATTTATCCAGATCAAATTTAAATTTACACGTTCTTTAGTATTTTTTCAAAATGTATTTTATTTTTATTAGCTTTTAAAAAGCTGTTTTTTTGATTTCAAATCCCTTCAATGTTTTCTCTCATTTCTACAACGACTGAGTTCTAAGCTGCATTCCCATTGGTCAGACCTCACCTCGCAGACCCACTGATTGAAATTTTTTTTTCATTCTCAGTCCTTGCACCGTTTTGAAGATATTTTTCTAGCCCTTAAAGCATTTTAGTAGTTTTAAATTTTAATTTTTTACTCTCATATAAGTATATTTTACTTTTTAAGTATTTTTTTTTATTAACAAAGAGCAAGAGTGAATTCGTTCACAGTCACTCAATATCCTAAAGATAAGAGGTTATTGCTCGGAAAAATTAGATACTCTGGTCATCCACCCAATGACACTCTAAATCCACTTTGCACATACCAGCAAGTCTTAGACTTCACCCAGGATAAATTTGCGATCCTTACGCTCAATTGTGAAAGGGCTCACCAAACAGATTTCGATGACGTTATTTCATAAAAATGTTCGTTACTCATGTTGTCAGAGACGGGGTTAGATAGTGATGAATGTGTTTCGATACCTAACTTCGATTGCTGCTTACAGTTTAAACGACCGGGCCGCAGAGCAGCTGGTGTTGCGATCTATCGCAAACAGAAAAACTCATATGTTGTGACTCTTCATATGAACATTACTTAGCATCAAACAAGTAGACTGGGTATTGTTAGTAACGATATTGGGGGACATATGTGCGGCAGAATGCTTGTTTGAAAACGGACAAACAGTGATTTCGGTGGTCGCATACATTTTTGAAATAACGTACAAAAATTAAAGATTTCCTGATTTTGTATTTTCCAATACCGAAGGTGGTTCTGCTTTTTAAAGTATCACCCTTCCTATTTTGAGGGGGTTTTATTTTAAATTTCAGTTTCAAAATCTGAGCCTCATATTTTTTTGAATGATGAATTACCCGAAATGAACCAAATCTTTTCGAAACAACAGTGGTAATTTTTTGCGCTGTTTTCAAGTTTTTTAAATACTTTAAATCACAAGTATTTTTTCATTTTTTAGTTATCATAAGTCATTTTCCCTCTTTCCAAATTGAACAAAATAATTTTTTTTGATAAAAAATTGCATTACTCCTTGTGTTAATTAAATAAAATTTCATTAAAGATAAAATTATTCATAGAAAATTATTTCCAATCATACCCAATTAAATTTTTTGGGATAAAGTTACTACTGGTATTTACTAAGATAACATGTCAGAGTTAACATCATAACCATACTGTAAAGGGTCTTTTTTTTTTTATTTTACATAAAATGAAATTTTTATTTACATTTTAAAAGCAGACTTGGAAAAAAAAACGATTTTTTTAATTGATCTTTTAGACCCCCGATTTTTTTTAAAACGTTTAAAAATGAACTTTTTTGGAAAAAACGCCATCCCTATTGCAACGCAGGCCGGGGAGAACCTCGGACAAAGAACTGGAAGTCTCGGAAAAGAAGTGCCATCTTAGGGTTGTTGAGACTGTACGCCCGGAGGATATCTTCTGCACTCGTGACAAATTGCGGGTTTTCTAAGCTAGGAAATTATTAGAGGTGTCATTTTCGTCTAGGCAATGTAAGGATTTCGGTTCGGCGACAGAAGACTTGATCTTCAGCCCTGTCGACCAAAATTGACCAGTTTTTGTAAGCTTTTAATGCAATCAAGTTTAGTGTGAAACTGCGGAGTAACACTCGAAATGCTTTGCAAAGCCTACGGTGACGGGGCGATGAAACAAAGTTAAACTTTCATATCACAGAAGAGATTTCGGGAAGGTTGGGACTCTATCAACGACGACGACCGCTCGGGTGGCCAGGTACACCGGACGACTCGGTGCAAAATGTGCGTCACATTTATGACAAGGAACGAGGATTCAGTGTTCGGAGGATTGCAGAAGATTGTGGAATACCCAAAACAATCGTTCGTCGCATTTTAACACGAAATTAACGCATTCGCTACTGCTGGATCTTGTACCATGGCAACGCTTTAAGCCACTCATTGTCTCCAAACTGCTGGTCAAAATAAGGGGAGGCAATGTTACCTCAGCCACCGTGCAGCCCCGATCTAGCACCAGTGGACTTCTTTTTGTTTCCTAGGATCAAAAGAATCCTGAAAGGAGTTCAGCATGGGACGCTGGAGGTGCTAAGAGCATTTCCCACGACCTCACCAAAGGAGATTCCTTGTTGACGACTTTAACGATTTCTAAGGCGCCTCCAATGATTGAATGAAAGTTGACAATGGTGCATTGTAGCAGGGGGAGAATACTTTGAAAAGTTCTGAAAAGATTGTAAACTGATTCTAAATAAATTGTTTAAAATAAAAATCATTCCAGGAATTCTTGGGACGCATCCTGTACGTCAATCATTTAATGCACTATTGAATACTCAAATGCAAAATGGTTTCAAATGTTGTGAAATCGAAAACGTGCCAACGGATATCTTTCGGATATTCTATTATGATGTAAATGGTACGTGCAAACACCGATTGTTGAGCAACAGACCGTATTTGTTGGGATATTGTTTTTGATGCAGCAGTGATCCATCACTTTCATGTGCACAATATGCCTGTCATCATGTATGGTAGGGCGAGGCTGGTGTGACCGGTGTCATTGGTCAAGCATTCCTTCCTGCTTCCATCGCTTATTGATTCGAATAATTTTTGCCTGGTCACGTACAACACGACCACCAATTTTTCGGAAGGATAATCCACATTCGGTACAGCTTACGATTCATCTTTAGATGAGCTTAGATTGATTAATTGATTGAATATTAACGTCGCACTGTTCAGCTACACGAGGGCTTTTGGCGACGGACCACGTAATTTTGAACCATGGTCAAGTGACGTAGATGAGCTCAGAAACGTGCTACAATTACTATTGTATTCGTTTGAGACAGATTAAAATTCTCACACAAATATACTAAATGTGTTAAATTGCATTTCTAGTACATCAAAACACCATTCTGTTCTCTCTTTACAAAGAGTATTTGTTGATGATTATAAAACACTCATGATGTGTGTCTGTGTTGAAATACTAATTATTTATATTTTATATTATTATATGCATGGTAAAAATTTCACACGTTTTGAATGCCTTTGCATTTTGGGTAGCAAGTGGTGTACTAACAAAAAATAAAAAGGGGAGCGCCCCGTTTTTAAAACTCTTTAACTTTAATAATATCTAAATGGCATTAATAACTTTAATATATCTAAATGGCATAAATAACTTTAATAATATCTAATAACAGACGTGTTTCTGAAGTTGTATTTTCATATATTTCCAAGAGTTCCATCTACATTGCACACTATTTTCAAACAGTTTCCTATTATATTTTTAAAATTCACGGCTTAAATTTTTTCTAATGAAATTCATTAGGGAATCAAGAAAAAAAAATTCATTGCAACAGAAATTTAAAGTAATTTTTATTCGGAATTAACAGAATTTTGTAGTCAAAAAATTGAACAGAGTAAGGGAATTTATATAACTGGTTCCATGTAACAACTACAATTGAAAATAGTTAAACATTTTAATGCATTTTAAGAGTAATAAACCGTTCTCAAGAGATGGTATTAATTCTATATTTTCCGTAAATTTAATACTTTAGAAAGTAAATTTTTGATTCAGAAAAGATTCGAAGGTATTCCAACAAAATCACGTGAAAAGAAACAAATATCATTTAAACTAAAGATTTTAAATCATCTTAATTCTTACATCCTTTTTCTAAAAAGTAACAGATTCAAAACTACTTCTGCATATAACTCCAATTTGTTCAAACTTTTACCTTCAAAGTAACAAACGAGTAAAAATAATAAAGGCGAATTAAATCTTAATGCCATCTTTTCCTCCTACAAAATTTCGAAGATAGAAAGATTTCTTTTCTTTCCGTTATAAAAATACTTTGCATTATTAAAGTCCCATCAATCTTCGAAGATTACCATTTACTAAAAAGGGAAAAATGAACTTCAAATCATCACCTCCGGAAAATGATGTAGGGAAAACTTTACGAACTTTCTCCCTTTTTTTATTTCTTCAATTTGCGAGCGGAAATGCTACTTATATTCCCTGTAGCTTCATTACTAATCTGGACTAGCAGACGCCGCGAATGTATTTAAGAGGGGAACTTTTCCCTTTCTGACTGTTGCCATATTCCTGTTTCAGAATTTTGATATGTAAATAGAAAATAATCCGCTGGAGAAGTTAACTTTAGTCCAGTTTTAATGAAATGAAGAAGAATTGTTTCGAAGGAGATTATATGAATATTAAAAATATACGCGATTCGGCGAGTTGAAATGGGGTAAAAAAATTCAACTGTGGAGAAAGTCTTAAGTAATTACATGCATATTTTATTAAAAATTTAAATAATCTTTAATCTGTTAGAAACAGTGCTTCCTCGTTAAAAGCGCAAGCTTTATTTTAGACGAATTTTATTTTCATTGTGAAATTTTACGAATTAAAATATTTCTACGTTCTAAATTGTTTCAGAATATTTGATAAACAGCTTGTTTTAATTCAGTCTTATTGAACGTCAATTTCAAATAAATATAAGGAGAATATAAGAGATCATAAAAGCTAACCTATAAAATGATTGATAAAAACTAAAATTGATTGAAAAATAATAAAATGATAATAATGATTGAATGATTGAATAATAATTAAATGATATTGATAAAAACTAACCTATAAAATGTCTTAAAAAATCTGCAAAACTTTCTTATAACGTTACAACCTATTTTCTTCAGATGCTACTATCATAAAGATTGTAAAGGTCTCGTCCCTGCGCCCAAAAGTGTTGGAGAATTGGAAGGGAGACTAACCATATTCAAAATCCCTTTATTTATTCACAGCACAAACCACAAAACAAATTGAACTACCAAAGTTAAGAGAGGCATCCAAGTATTAAACATGAAGACAATTAACGAGGTACACGAGATATGAGATTTTAATTACTTAGAACACTTACGTCAATTCAATCGCTCTGTCTTCTTAGCTACCTAATCTAGATTAAATCTAAAGTGACAGATCATCGCCTTAATTATTACAATTATCAATTACTAAATATCTGTGCCTCACTTCAAATTGATTAATCACTGCTCCGCTAGTAGTCTATCCTAACCCTTTCTTTCTTACCTGAAAGCTAAGACTTTATATACTAGGCTTAATTTGCATGCTCACTTTTTCTTCTCCGGGAGGAAGATTTATAATAAAATTATTTATAAAGACCATAAATTCCTCATGAGGACTATTAGTAAGAAGATCGCGAATAGAGCCGTCACAAGGCGTGTATGTATCAGTTATTGTCAGATGTCAACAAATATACTTTTAAATCAATGTAATTGATGTAACACGTTAACAAACGTTACTTAATGATTTAATTAAGGTAAAGTTCATTACAATCTCAAAAATCTGTTTAAGGCTATCTTCGGCTAATATTAAAGAATAGGGTTCGAATTCAGAATATTTTTTCAGATATAAAAGTACTCAAACATTAATATTATATTCTGGATACACTATCCTGTAGAGAATCACTTATTTAATCATACTACTCATTTTTATCCGAGTTGACACATTTTTCCTATTATAAAATTTTTTTTTCAATTTTTTCCTACATCGTAATGCTAAATGAGCTATCCCTTCATATATTAAAAGTAAAAACTAATTATTTATGAAATATATTTAAATTTTAAAAACCCTACATTATAAACAAATGCATGAGTTACAATGTCACAAATTTTTATAAAAATTGAGGCAGTTTTTCTGTCCGAAAATGTGCTCCGCGTCAAGTTCACTCTCTCGTATGTATGGCAAAAACAGCCTTAAAATCACTAAAAATTAAATAATTTTTTTTCTGGCGTACAGAAATATTAAATCTCATGTTATTTTTAAAGAAAATTGCGAACGAAACAGAAATAGGTTCAACTGCCACCAACATGATACATATTGGTGCTAAAGAAAATCAGTAAGGAAAATGTTGACCGGATAGCTTAGCTGATCGAATTCCTGCTGATAATTATATAAAGTAGTATACACTACATATCAAATAAGCTAGATATTAGACACAGAACACTAAGCATTATCTAACTGGATCAAAACACTTTTCCTGATAAAATTGCATTTTTTACGTTTAGATGATGAAGACTTATATGCAGTTTAGAAATGTCAGAGATGGGCCTCTTAAAATAAATATCTTTGAGGCCCATGTCCGAATTAACCCAACGATATCACAGACCACTACCATTTTTTGTTTCTGCATGAGTTTTGCTGTAACGTGATTACTCTCACAGTGGTCTTTAAATTTGAGTGAGTATTTCATTATATCGCGGCAGAATCCTTTAGCGTAGTGGTTCTCAATCAATACCTGCGACTCAATATTCAATAATAATTTTTACGACGGCCCCTTCCACACAATAACAATGTATTGAATTCAATAATACGATAGTTTAATGCAAAAGCTACAATAGGATTTAACTTTTAAGTTTCACCCGCGTATATAAACGTCTCGCTCAGCTAAAACGTTATTTTTCCCGGACGTATACATACGTCTGTCAAAAGTACAATCTTTTATGCGCACTGCTATCCATAAAATTATTCCGAAGGCTTTGGAATGCAATAAAGGGACAGTGTTTGCAAAGGATGTACTTATTTCCAAGGATTTGTTTATTTATTCCTCTTCTCTCTCCCCCCCTGCAATACATTACATTAGCATGCCTACGTGGAAAACAGAGGCATTGGGGAGCGAATCTCATGACTTTTAATCGGCAGTTAAGGAATTAATTATAAACCGCACAAATCATCAAGATAATTATTAACTTTTGTATATAGTTTTATATATGACACAACCATGGGATCACTAGTAATTACTTGTTCTTAACTTTGTATTGTTAAATTAATTATGAAGTGCATTATGCAGTACTGGTACTTTTATAAGTGTATTATATCAGTGTAAATGGGCATTCTATTTTTTAATATGTCAGAATATATATTTTTTTGTTTTACTTTCAGTAAATGAGTAATTTCTAAAAAATGTTTTGCTTTCGAATTTTTAATATGCTTGCGCCTCCCTTGTAGAGTTATCGCACCCCCAAGGCCCCCCACAATTTGAGGAACGCTTCTTTAGAGTGGTGTCATAGTCGATCATCATGGCTGCCTGCTGATTGGGTTCTTAGTATTTAAAGATGAACCCCGATTCAATCTTAAATCAAATGACCCTTGTATTCATGTGTGAAGGGGGCTGAGACCAGCAATTCTAAAATGGTCTTATTTTGTTTAGTCATGCAGTCATCATCCCTGGTGTGATGGTCAGAAGCTGTTATTTCTGTCATTTATTGTTTCTGATGTGAGGGATAAGAGGACGAGCAATTGCATGTGCCATGCAATTTTCCCATCTCTGGAATGCCTTTGTGCTATCGGTACTCTTTTTTTTTTTATAGCAAGATATCCAGTCCCTTCGTCAATCAAACACATATGTTAGACATCCATGAAACATATTAGGTTACCAAACTGGAGCATCCACAAATGTCTGGAACAATAATTGATCAATTTCTATTAGAATGGATCTCAAGAAGAGAATAAGTATAAATGGGTCTCGTTATCTTCAAGGGTGAGTAAGTCTTAATTAACGTCACATGAGGACCTCGTAATTTTGAACATTGGTAAAGTGACAGGGATGACATCGGAGTCAGCACTAAGCCCTCCAAACTACCACACCACGCCATTGGGAAGACAGAGCCACTATAGACCTAACGAACATCAGAATAGAATTTTCAATGGCCACTGGTGCTCAAACTCGTTACTCGACAACGCCAACCATGAGTTCACAACTATGACCACGCAGCTGCCTTGGCCTGGTATCCTCATAGGATATAGTGCGATAATTAACAAAATAACTTGACAGCATACATATAGCCTTCATTCTGTTCCAATATTTTTGTCGGAAAACTTTGAGATAATTCATTAACATCGTACTAGGAGCTACATGGTGGCTATTGGCTATAGACCTCGTATTTTTCAACCATGGTCAAGTATAACAGACAACTGTGAGTTGGCACCTAATTCTCCCCAAATTTCCACACAACGCGAGAAGTTTGAATTTCGGTTTAACTTGAATTTAACTTGAATCAATCCCTACAGGGCATATTGGAAATTACAAGATCCGAAACCAAAAGAAAGAGTATACATGTATAACAGCTGATAATATCCCCCTCCCCGCTATTACAGTAGCGGTCCAGCAACTATCCCTAAGAAGCTCTGGGTTCAACGAGGCCGTAATATTTTCGGATTATAAATTGGTATTACAAGCTTCATCTCAAAATTACCTCTGTAATTCACAACGAATTTTAAAATGCAGATCGTTCTTAAAACAAGTTCTACATAG
>BMAV01025063.1:0-15279 GCA_019973955.1 Trichonephila inaurata madagascariensis | reverse complement strand
TACGGACCTTCAAATTTTTGTTTAAATTTGGAACAGATTTTATTAGCTGGAACTTAAAGGGTGTGTCTCTAATAAATCCCAATCATCTACCTTAATTTGTACATCCCGTCTTCGTCTATTATAATATCTTTCCTATCTTTCATGTTTAGTTTTCGTACTTAGTCTAGCTTCATGAAATAATTTCTCAATATTTCTTACTGCAAATTCAGTTCCGTATGAAATCATTACTAATTTTTGAAATGGGGTAATCAACTTTCGACCCAAAAATAACTCCGCAGGATTTTTCCCGTCGTTTCATTCACTGCCGTACGAATAGCGTAAGCAAACTCACGTAAGAATTGGTCCCAAGTATCGTGTTGATCATTAACATAATTTGCAATCATTTGCACTATATCTCGATTTACTCTTTCTGTCCTATTTGCTTGTGGTCTATATGCAACAGTCTTCACATGCTTATGCCTTATCTTTTCACTTAAATGTTCAAAAATTTCGGATATAAATTGGGGCCCGTTATCATTTTATTAATTTTATTGGAGCCCAAAACGCGATAAAAAAATTATCAAAAAGTATCCGCTATTATACGAGCCGAGGCCTTTTAAGGGGTATAAATTCAGCCCATTTGCTGAAATGATCGGAAATACTAAAACATATGGATTCGTCTCCTCTCGATATGGGATACGGCCAACAAATCTAACGTAACTATCTCATTGGATAATTTGATATAATTGGATTTAATAGACCTGCTGGTAACGCGTTTTTATAGTTATTAACTTGGCAAATATGGCATGTAGAGCCATATTGATCAATGAATTTTCTCATATACAGGAAATAACAAACGTCCCGAATTTTATGATAAGTTTTAAATCTACCTAGATGTCCCGCTATTGGTTTGTCGTGAAATTCACGTAGGATGCTGTTTCTTAAAGACTTTGGAATGTATACACGCATTTCACCTAACAACGTTGCGTGTTTCGATAAAACAACAAGCCTTCAATTAGACGGAAGTCGCGGACCAATTCCCCATATCGTCGCATTAACAGAGTTATCTTCCGGGTTTCTAAATATCATAGATATGACCACCCTGGGTCATTCTTCTGCTCTGTTATTAACTGTTCCCGCGAAGTAAGTACTAAATCTCTGATTATTGACCCAAATTTAAATTTTTTCCCCCCATTATACATTCAACCGGGTTTTCGATAAAACATTAGTCACAATATTTAACTTCGTTTCTGACACCCTCAACGCCAAATTCCCTTCATCTACCTTATTATCTTCAACCAGCGAATCTTAAATCGCCAACGCTTTCTGATCAAAAAATTTAAAACAATCCCTTTATCCACTTATAAATCAACACCAAAAATACATGGGTATTCAAAATCCGTCAACACATGAAACAAACCAGGTTTTACAAATTCTCGGATCTGAATAATCAATTCTACAATTCCTATATATTTGGCATTTCGCTCTTGTGCTGTGATCAATTCGAGTCATGATTTTTTTTACTTGTTTATAAAAAAAAATATTTTTTATATATTTCTTCCGATATAAATGATTTATCTGCTCCGATGTCCCATAGCGCTTTCAAAATGTGTTATTTAATAAAAATAGAAACATTTGGAAGCTCCCTGGTGATATATATATCGGAGAAAAGCTTAATTGGTATATCCACTGCCGATTCCTTTTGATTATGAACTTTATTAACTTTCAGAACAGTCAATCGTCCCTTTGTATCCTTATCGCCTCGTCTGAAATTTCACTGAACCCTATTTCTGCGGTCCCCTATTAAAATTATCATTTCGATCTTTTCGAAATTGGTATCCCCTTTCTTTCTGCTTGAATCTCTTGGATCATCATTCTGAAATCTATTCCTACTCGAACTAATCTATTATTTTGATGGCTATTCTCATAAGTACCTCTAGAATCATTTCTGCTATTATTTGGTCTGCGCCCAACATCAAAATTTCTCCAGTTTCTAAGTGATTATCATCAAAATTAGACATCCTTATGCGCGTTTTGACTCCGTCTTCCACATTATCACTATTCTGCGAAAACCTTTTAATTTGTAAGAAACTCTTCAAATTTAGTTAATATTTCTAAAAGTTGTACCGTGTTCTGCGGATTCCGAACTTCCACATAGTCCTGGACTGTTTGTGGTTCGAGCGCCCAACAAAATGTGATCAACCAATTTAAGTCTGGTGGCATCCCTAGTTCCAACTTTTATAGTTTAAGCAAATCGCAAAACAAAAATCTGTTGGTTCCCTGATTTCTTCCCTTCTGGGATGCAAAAAACCCTCGCCTCTAACTCTTCTTATTTTTGATTGCGGGGAAAGCTTTCGCCAATTTTGCCTTTAGCTGCAAAGGAAACTGTGACTGTACCTTGCACTAGCACCGATCCAAATATTGAGTACCAATCTTGAGCCCCTTCCCGAGATGACTTTTCAAATAAGCATTACGACAAGTTACTCGAATTTCAAGTAACTGTATTTGGATTATCTATGGCCTCTAAGAATTCATTAATGTCTTCTCTGGCCCTGAAAGCACATTTCTGGTAAAATACCAAACCCTCCTGCATCTCCTAACCCAGAGTTATATAAAACGATTCGACGCCATTGCGACATTACGGCTGTAACATTCGATAGGCCACTGTCGTGGGGTGTCAGAGTAAGTTAGAGGTGTGGGATTCTCGGAATGATGAGTCATTCTATACTTTAATATGACTTTTTATTAAGAATTTAACTTAGATTACTTAGATATCGAACAACAAACTTATATTAAGTGAGAGAATAAACCAAAATACGAGTCTTAACTAACTCAGATCGTGCAATTAAATCACTTATCAATATAAATATATTATATCTCGCCTAATTCGTCTCAATAATATACTAGCGTTCAGAATATAATCTTCCTACCTTGGTTGAATACTCTCAACGGTTCAATCACTTTCAGATAGACTGTTGGACTCTGCGTGCAATAGTATGCACCTTTGTAGTAATGGCTAGATATCCGTGATTCCTTGGTATGCCGTCAAATTACACTTCAACCTTTTCCAAACAGAACTTTCTAAATTGCCATTTTTGTTCACTAAACTTTTCTTTATCCTTTTTAAAGGTTATCTTATTTGCATCTATGCCTCGTTTCAATTTCTTGGATTTGGGTTGGAAAAGTTTTGCAATTAATCGTGGCCGTCAAAGAACTTAGAGATTATGTTAGAGGAAGAACGCGAGAGATGTCACAAATGTTCAAAAATTTCGGATATAAATTGGGGACCATTATCACTTATTAATTTTTATTGAGCTCCAAAACGCGATATAAAAATTATCAAAAAAAGTATCCACATATTCGAGAGCGAGGCCTTTTTAAGAGGTATACTTCAGCCCATTTGCTCAAATGATTCTGGTAATTACTAAAACATATCGATACGTCTCAATTCCTCGATGTGGTAGATACGGACCTAACAAATCTAACGTAACTATCTCATTTGGATAATTTGATACAATCGTATTTAACGTAGGACCAGCTGGTAACGCGTTTTTATACTATTAACTTGGACACATATGGCATGTAGAGATATATTGGATCAATAAATTTTCTCATAATGGGAAATAACAAACGACCCGAATTTTATGATAAGTTTTAAGTCTGCCAAAATGCCCTGCGATTGGTTTGTCTTGAATTCGCATAAGATGTCATTTCTAAAGATCTTTGGAATGTATGCACGCATTTCTCCTCTTAACGACGTTGCGTGTTTCGTATAAAACAACAAGCCTTCAATTAGACGGATGTCGCGGGACCAATTCTCACATATCGTTGCATTAACAGAGTTATCTTCCGGGTTTCTAATATCTATAGATATGACCTACCCTGGTCAATATTCTTTTGCTCTATTATTAACTGTTCTCGCGATTTAAGTACTAGATCTCTGATTATTGCACAATTAACTTTTCTCCCATTATACTTCAACCGGGTTTGGAGATAAAATGTCCGCCATCGCATTTTTAGTTCCAGGTCTATGTTCCCATTCTATATTAAATTCCGCTAATTTGAGTGCAATATCCGATCATCCTACTGACAAATTTTTCCATGAGTTAAACGTGTTAAAGCAGCGTGATCTGTAATAACTTTAATTAGCATCGATCCTAATATGTTCGGAATTTGTTCAACGCCCTACTATTGCGAGACATTCTTCGGTTACCATATATACCTCCGCGTTGTTCAGAGTACGGAAGCAAATATAACTGGCTCGTTCTGATTTAAACCGTTTCCAAAACCTATTGAACTGGTATCTGTAAATAATTGAAAGCTAAACCTCGGCAATTTTAAAACTGGCGCCTTGGTTATGGCCGCCTTGACCGCGTTGAATGCCTTCTGCGCATCAGTGGACCAGAAGAATTTTTTTAAATTTTCGTTTAAGATTATGTTGCCCACAAAGACAGTATAATTTTTAATACCTCGCGTACCACTGGGACATACCCAAAAACTTGACACACCTCCTTTGAGTTCCCGTGGTGGTTTATCTCGAGTATGGCTCGACCCTTGTCTCCATCTGTTTTGATTCCTTCCTACTAATAATCAATCCTAAATACTTCCAATTAATCGCACCCAAATTTCAGTTATCTTATTTAATGTCACACAATCCTGCATCTTTGGTAATAACGAAAAAACCTCCCTTAACTGTGCCAACATGGTGAGGAACGATGGAGACGGAATACATGTCGTCCATGTAAACACCTCACAAACTTTCCTATCACCGGTTTTCAGGATTAGGTCAATTGCCTTTGAAAATTGGGAGCCGCCCCGATAAGCCGAATGGCATACGCCGAAATGCGGCGTCACCTTTACTACGAATGCGGTCTTAACAACAATATCACTGGGGTTTATTGGGTTACTTGAAAGTACGCACTTCTTAGGATCAACAGAGATGACATTATTTTCGTATGGGGATATTCGTTATTATATATCATCTATTAATGGTAAGGTAATGTGGGTACTTAGTGATCGAATTTAGTTTCCTCATAGTCTACCGCAAATCTATATGCTTCCAGATTATCGTGTAACACATACTTTTTCTTACATAACACAAACCGGTGACGTGCGTACGGGGATTGAATTGGAACAATGGTTTATTCTCTTAACATTTTTAATTCATGAAAATCTATTACCGCTTGTTTAACCGATCATATTTGTAATGTCCTGGAAACTACCAGACACCGTACTGTTTCATGGTATAAAACATGAGTAAGACCTTGGTTTGTTCGAGAATAATCCATTAAACTACTAAACAAATTGTACCCTGTTTTGCTTATCCTCCAACTTGTCTTAGACAGATCTGTTTCAACATTTTCATCTACAACTGTTTCAACCAATCTCTATCTGCGAATCGGGAATCTTCAACGATTTTCGAGCAAAGTCTAAAAACAATCTTTTATCCACTTATGAAATCAACTCCAAGAATACTTGGTATTCCAAATCCGTCTGCGACATCCTTAGTTCTAAACGTTTATGTATTTTAACAAATCGTAAACAAAATCCGTTGGTTCCTGATTCCTTCCCTTCTGCTGTGATGCAAAAACTGGCTTCTAACTCTTTTTTTATTTTATGGTTTGGAAAGCTTTTGCTAATTCTTGCTTTTAACTGCGCGAAATCCATGGCGGTATCCTGCACTTTACACTGATCCGAATATCTGATACTAATCTTGGGCCCCTTTTCCCGGAGATGACCTTCAAATAAGCACATGCTAAATCACTAGGTATTTAGTAATTTTATTTGATTGTCTATCCTCGAGAAATTTCCAGTCACGTTTTCGACCCGGAAAAGCACACATTTCTGGCAAATAATACCAAGCCCGCTTGAATTTTCTGCAACCCAGAGTCATATAAATTAAAAACGTTTCTGCGTTATTGTTATATGGTCGACTTTTTGTCGACCATATCGTTGTGGGTCAGCGTAAGTTAGAGGTGTGATTCTCGAAATGAAGAGACGTTTTAGAATTCTTAATATGGCTTTATTAAGAGTTTGTGACATCTCTCGCGTTCTTCTTCTAACAACATAACTCCTACTCTTCTTTGACGGCCAATGATTAATGACAAAAACTTTTCCAACCCAATTCCAAGAGGAAAACGAAGCAACAATGCAAATAAGATAACCTTTAAAGGATAGAAAGTTAGTGAGAAATAATGGCAATCTTAGAGAAAGCTAAGTGTGGAGCAGTTCGGAACAAGTGTTTAGACGGCCTACCAAGAAGCAAGGAGACGCCCACCCTCGTTGACACATAAAGAGGAACGATTGAACACGAGTACATCAATCTACCTGCAAGAATCAGAATCGTTGAGTCTTCAACCAAGGTAGGGGAGGATTATATTCCGAAAGCTAGTATAATATAGAAAGCGAGATTAGGCAGAGATAATTAGTTATATTTTGATAAGTGACCTAGTTGCAAGATCTGGACTTTAAATAAATAGGCATACTTTGGTTTATTCTCACTTAATATAAGTTTCTTCGTTATATATAAGTAGTTTAAGTTAAATACTTAATAAAAGTTGTATTAAGAGTTATAGAATGTCTCATCCTTCCGATAATCCCACACCTCTAACTTACGCTTAACCCCCACGTCATAGCTATCGACAGATGGCTATGTCACAATGGCGCCCGAACATTTATAATTCTGGGTTAGGTAATGCAGGAGGATTTGGTATTTTACCTGAAATGTGTTTTTCCGGGTCTGAGAATATCACGGAGTTCCTTGAGACTATAGATAATCAAATACAGTTACTTGAAATCCCAAGTAACTTGGCATGTGCTTATTTGAAAAGTCATCTCAGGGGAAGGGCTCAAGATTGGTACTCAATATTTGGATCGGTGCTAGTGCAAGATACAGCCATCGGATTTCGGGTGCAGCCTGCTGAATTAGCGAAAAGCTTTTCCCGCAATCAAAAATAAAAAGAACTGGAGGCTAGGTTTTTGCGTCACAGCAGGGAAGAAATCAGGAACCCACAGACTTTGTTTACGATTTGCTAAAATACATAAGTTTAGAGCTAAGGATGTCGCAGGCGGAATTGGTTGATCACATTTTGTTAGACTCGAACCACAAGTCCAGGACTATGGAGGTTCGCAATCCACAGAACACGGTACAACTTTTGAAATATTGGCTAAATTTAAAGAGAGAGGTATTCTTGCCACCAAAAAGGGGTTCGCAGAATAGTGATAATGTGGAAAGACGGGGTCAAAATCGCGGCATAGATGCCTAATTTTGATACTAATCGCAGAAACGAGAAATTCTTGAGGTTGGGCGTATACCAAATAATGGCATGGCAGAAATGATTTTAGAGGTACTTATGAGAATAGCCGTCAAAGTAATAGGTGATCCGAGAGGAGGAATAGATTTCAGAATGATGATCAGAGATTCAACGAAAGGGGACACCAATTTCGAAATGATAATTTTAATAGAGGGGACCGTAGAAATAGAGGTTCGAGAAAAATTCTTGTGTCGAGGCGATAGGATGCAAACGGGACGATTGAATGTTTTGAAAGTTAAAGAAGTTCATCCTCAAAAGGAATCGGCAGGTATTATACCACTAAGCTTTCTCCGATATGTATATCACCCGTAGAGCTTCCCCACGTGCCTATTTTAATAAATAACACATTTTTGAAAGCGCTATGGGACACCGGAGCAGATAAATCATTTATATCAGAACATATATATAAAAAATATTTTTTTATAAGCAAATTAAAAAATCGCGAGCCCAGGTAATCACAGCACAGGGAGCGAAATGCCAAAATATAGGAATTATAGAATTGATTATTCAGATCAGAGATTTTGTTAGACCTTGGTCATTTTATGTGTTGACTGATATGGAATACCCATGTATTCTTGGTGTTGATTTTATAAGTGGATCAAGGATTATTTTAGATTTTGATCGAAAATCGTTGAAAATTCCCGATTCTCAGATAAATAGGGTGGTTGAATCAATTGAAGAGGAAAAGGTTAAAAAAGATTTGTCTAAGACAAAATTGGAGGATGCACAAAAACATGAACTACAAAATTTGCTTAGTAGTTTTAAGAGGGATTATTCTCAAACAAAACAAGGCCTTACTCATGTTTTATACCATGAAATTGATACGGGAGATAATCCACCAGTAGTTTTGTACATACAGATATGACCTCCCGACAGAAACAAGCAATAATTGTTTTTCACATACAAAAAATGTTGACAGAGGAAACGATTGTTCCAATTCAACCTCTCGTACGCGTCACCAGTTGTGTTATGCAAGAAAATAATGGGTTACCACCGGATAATCCAGAGCATATAGATTTGCGGTCGACTATAGAAAGTTAGATTCGATCACAGTATCCGCGATACCCTTTACCGTTAATAGATTTAATAACGAACATCCCTATGCTAACAACAATAATGTCATCTCTGATTCAAGAAGTGGTAATTTTCCAATGGCACAAACCCACAGTGATATTGTTAAGACCGTATCTTGTGCGTGGCACTTATGCTTTCAACCGGATGCCATTCGGTTTATCAGGGCAGCTCCCAATTTTCAAAAAGGCAATTGGACTTAATCCTAAAACCGGTGATAGGGGAAGTTTCTGTGAATGTATATAGCGGACGACGTTATCACGTTCCATCATTCACTCACCATGTTGAGCATTTAAGGAAAGTTTTTCGTTGTTGCAAGATGCAGGATTGAGACATTAACAAAAGATAAAATTTTGGGTGCGATGAATTGAGGTATTAGATTAATTATTAGTAAAAAGGAATCAAAACGGATGAACAAAGGTTTTCCATACCAGAGATGAAACCATCCCGTAACTCAAAGGAAGTGTCCAAGTTTTGCAGGTATGTCCCAGTGGTACGCGAAATTTATTAAAAATTATGCTGATCTTTGTGAGCCTTTATAATCTTAAACGAAAAATTCAAAAATTCGCTCCGTCCACTGAGGCGCAAAAGGCATTCGAAGCGGTCAAGGCGGCCGTAACAAAGGCGCCAGTTTTAAAATTGCCGAACTTCAAAAGCCCTTCGAAAGTTATTTACAGATGCCAGTTCAATCGGTTTGGGAGCAATGCTTAATCAGAACACAGACCCGTTATATTTGCTTCACGTACCTGAACAACGCAGAGAGGAATTATAATGGTAACCGAAAGAGAATGTCTGGCAGTAGTATGGGCGTTGAACAAATTCCGAACATATTTAGGAGCGAGGCCAATTAAAGTTGGTTACAGATCACGTTGCCTTAACATGTCTAACGCATGGAAAAAATTTTGTCGAGTAGGATGATCTGAGGCACCTCTACCATGGAATTGAATATGAATATGAAATATATCCGAACTCAAAATGCGGTGGCGGATATGTTATCAAGGAACCCTGTGGAAAGTATAATAGGAGAAAAGTTACACTGTGCAATAATCAGGAAAGATTTAGTACTACTTGAAATCAAGCAATGGTCCAATCCACTTGATATTCCTCTAGGCTGACGAAAAAGGTATGAAAATTGGATGAATGGCAGTTTTCGGATTTTTGGGTAACCCGTCAATTTTAACTTCTATCCTTTCTGAACTGATCTTTCAAATTGCCATCGCGTTTACAAAACTTTTGCCCTTTTTTAAAGGTTATCAAATTTTATCTACCCCTGTTTTTTTGGGTTTTGGGGTTTGGGAAAAGATTCCATTAATCGTGGCCGTAAAAAGAACCCAAGGGGTTTTAAATTTAAGGGACGGGGGGATAAAATAGTTCCTGGGGAAACGAGTATTTGGGGAAAAGCGTACAACAAAGATCAAATGAGTCGCAATATTGTAGGAAGAAGGTGTCGATGTAAAAGGGTTAGGGAAAAGGGGATAAATTTTAAGTCAAATAAGGTGAGAGACACACAGGTAGACCCAATAAGCGGGGACCATTTACGATCATACATGCTTTTTTTCAAATAATGAAAAAGATTAAAAAAAAAAGGAAAAGGATGGGTGCGGGGATCTTGGCGGTGGACCACGCGTTGCAGAAATGTGTAGACCATAAAAGAAAAAATTATCGTCAAATATTACTACTAATATTTATAAAATTGGAAGAGGAACCGAACGGAAGGAGCAGAGTTCAAGATAGAGAGGGTATAATCTCAGACCGCAAAGGGAAAGAACGAGTAACACCAACGAAGGGCGAAGTCAAATCAAAAAGACTAGTGTGACATCTCTCGTGTTTTCTTCAAAAACCCCCCATTCTTTGACGACCACGATTAATGGAAAAATTTTCCCAAACCCCAAACCAAAGGAAAAACGAAGCAACAATGAAATAAGATATCCTTTAAAAGGATAGAAAGTTTAGTGAAAGGGGATGGAAACTTAAAAAAGTTTAGTGTGGAACATTTGGGAATTGTGTTTGGGCCCTATTCAAGAATCACGGAGACGCCCACCCTCGCTTGTAGTTTCCCCAAGGAGGCAATTGCAACATACTAATTTTCCGCAAGTATCGATTGGAGTCTTCAACAAGGCAGGAGGATTAACTGAACGTAAGTATAATAGTTGAGATTTAGGGGAATCTAATTAGTTATATCGATAAGTGATCAATTGCGCGATCGAAAAGTTAAACGGCCGTACTTTGGTTTATTCTCACTTAATATAAGTCGTTCGTTATATAAAATTTTGTAAAAATTTTAAAGTTGTATTAAGAGTTATAGAATGTCTCATCCTTCCGATAAATTTCCCCCCAACTTAGTGGGAACCCCACAATAGCTATGAAAATGGCTATGTCCAATCGCCCAAACATTTATAATTCTGGGGTTTGGAATGGGAGGATTTGGTATTTTACCTGAAATGTGTTTTTCCCGGGGCTGAGAAATAGAGAATTCCTTGAGGTATAGATAATCAAAAAATTACTTAAATCCCAAGTAACTTGGCATGTGCTTATTTGAAGGTCATCTCAGAGGAAGGGCTCAAGATTGAGGTACTCCATATTTGGATCGGTGCTAGTGCAAGATACAGACACGTTCCTTGCAGCTCAAAGGCTGAATGCGCCTTTTCCATAATCAAAAATAAAAGAAAAAAAGAATTGGAGAGCTGAGTTTTCGCGTCACAGCAGGGAAGAAATCGGAACCAACAGACTTTGTTTGATTTGCTAAAGAAATACATAAGAGTTTAGAGCTAAGGATGTCGTAGGCGGAATTGGTTGATCACATTTTGTGAACTCGAACCACAGAAATCTCAGGAACTACATGTGGAGTTTCGCAATCCGCAAGAACACGGTACAACTTTGGAAATATTGGCTAGAATTTGAAGAGGTATTCTTACAAATTAAAGTTCATAGAATAGTGATAATGTGGAAAGGCGAGGTCAAAAACGCGCATAGGATGCTAATTTTGATGCTAATCACCTTACTCAGAATCGCATTCTGAGGTTGGTAGACAAATGTGGCGAAATACAATTTTTAAGTACGTATGAGAATAGCCGTCAAAGTAATAAGGTGGTCCGAGAGGAGGAATAGATTTCAGAATGATGATCAGAGGGAATTCTGACGAGGGATACCAATTTCGAAATGATCGGAAATATTAATTTTTAATAGGGGACCGTAGTAGAAAAAGGGTTCAGTGAAAATTTCAGTCGAGGCGATAGGATGCAAAGGACGATTGAGAGTTGTGAAAGTTAAAAGAGTTCATCCTCAAAAGGAATCGGCAGGATATACCAATTAAGCTTTCTCCGATATATTTATCCCCGTAGAGCTTCCCCACGTTCCTATTTATTAAATAACACATTTTTGGCCTTTATATGGGACACCGGAGCAGATAAAATCATTTATATCGGAAGAAGTATATAAAAATATTTTTTATAAAACTGGTAAAAAGTCGCAAGCTCAGGTGATCACAGCACAGGGGAGCGAAATGCCAAAATATATAGGAATTGTAGAATTGAATAATATTCGCATCAGGCAATTCGAAAAAACCTTGGTTGTTTCATGTGTTGAAGGATTTGGAATACCCATGTATTCTACAAATTATTGATTTTATAAGTGGATCAGGATCGTTTTAGATTTGATCGAAAATCGTTAAAATTCGATTCTCAGATAAATAGGGTGGTTGAATCAATTGAAGAGGAAAATGTTGAAATAGATTTGTCTAAGACAAGAGTGGAGGATGCATATAAACATGAAGACACAAAATTTGTTTTAGTAGTTTTGGAAGGATTATTCTCAAAAAGCCAGGTCTTACTCATGTTTTATACCATAAAATTGACACGGGAGATAATCACCAAGTTTCCAGGCCATACAGATATGACCGGCAGAAACAAGCAACAGAAGTGATTTCACATACAAAAAATATTTACGAGGAGCAAACGATTGTTCCAATTGAATCCCGTACGCGTCACCAGTTGTGTTATGCAGAAAAATAGGATTTACGCACCCCCGGATAATCCAGAAAGCATATAGATTTGCGGTCGACTACTTAGAAAGCTAAATTCGATCACAAAGTATCCGCGATACCCCTTGCAAGATTAATAGATGATTTAACCTTGAACATCCTCTATACAGCAATAATGTCATCTCTTGATCTAAGAAATTAGGTACTTTCAAATGGCGAAAATGAAGCCCCCGGTAGAACGTACATTTAAGACCGCATTCGTAGTAAAAGTGGCGCTGTACTTTCAAGCCGGATGGCATTCGGTTTTACACATCAGGGAGCAGCTCCCAATTTTCAAAAGGCAATTGACTTAATCCTAAAACCGGTGATAGGAAGTTTGTGAGTGTATATATGGACGACGATTGTTATTATCACGCTCATCATTCACTTCACCATATTGAGCATTAGGGAAAGTTTTTTCGTTGTTGCAAGGTAGGATTGACATTAAATTAAAATAAACAAATTTGGTTTGCGATGAATTGAGGTATTTAGGATTAATTATTAGTAAAAAGGGAATCAAAACGGATGAGACAAATTTTCGAGCCATACTAGAGATAAAACCACCCGTAATAAAGGGGTGTCAAGTTTTTGGGTGATATGTCCCAGTGGTACGCGAAATTTATTAAAAATTGTATGCTGATCTTTGTGATCCCCTTTATAATCTTAAACGAAAATTTAAAAATTCGTCTGGTCCACTGAGGCGCAGAAGGCATTCAAAGCGGTCAAGGCGGCCGTAACAAAGGCGCCAGTTTAAAAGGTACCCGAACTTTAGAGCACTTCGGAGTTATTTACAGATGCCAGTTTAATCGGTTTGGGAGCGGTGGCAATCAGGAACACAGACCCGTTACTTTGGCTACGCGTACTCTGAACAACAGAGAGAGGAGTATACGGTAGCCGAAAGAGAGAATGTCACCCAGCGGTAATATGGGCGTTAGACAAATTCGAACATATTTAGAACAATGCCAATTAAAGAGATTATTACGGATCACTTGCCTTAACGTCTAACGCAGGGAAAAATTTGGAGTAGGATGATCGAAGCACCTTACGGAAATTTTATATGAATGGGAAATAACGAAACTCAAAATGGGTGGCTAATCAAGGAACCCTGTGGAAAGTATAATGGGAAAAAAAAGTTAATTGTGCAATAATCAGAGATTTAAATTTTTTGGGCAGTTAATAACAAAAAAACTTGACCCAAATTAGCCCTTATCTAAGGAATTTAAAAACCCCGGAAGATAATTCTTTAATGCAAATATGTGAGATGTCCCCGTTTCCCTTAATTGAAGGCTTGTTATTTTATGCAAAAACACGAAACGTCGTTAGGTAAAAGGTGTTAACCAAAGTTTTTTTAAGGAATGAAATAATGAGAAATTTACGACAAAAAATTGGGGACATCGGGGAATTTAAAACTTATCATAAAATTCGGGACGTTTTTTTTTTTCCCGTATATGGAAAAAATTTTATTGAAAAAATATGTCTCTAATGCCATATTGCGTTAATAATTATAAAAACGGTTCCCAGCTGGTGATTAAATCCGATTGTATCAAATTATCCAAATGGATAGTTACGTTAATTTTTAGGCCCGTATCTTTTTCGAGAATAAGAGAAAACGAAACTTTTTTTAAAGATCATTTCGCAAAAGGGGGAAATTAACCCCAAAAAAGGGCCCCGGCTCGTATTGGGATTTTTTTTTGATAATTTTATATCGCTTTTGGGCCCAATAAAAAATTAAAAGTGATAACGGGCCCCCTTTAACCGAAATTTTTTAACATTTGGAAAGATTAGGTAAGGCAGGAAGACTGTTAAGAAAGCAAATGGACTGAAAGAAAATCGGGGAAAAGGAAAAATTTCAAATTATGTTAATGATCAACACGATACTTGGGACAATTTATGAGTTTTCCGCTATTCTGGCGGGGAATGAAACAACGGAAAACCCTTCTGAATTATTTTTGGGGCGAAAATTTAACCCCATTTCAAAATTTGTTATGTTTCGATGGTTTGAATTCAAGTTAAAATAAAAAATTTAAGGGGAACTAGATTAGAAAACCAAAACAGGAAAGGTGGGAAAGATATTATAATAGACGAAGAAGGATATACAAATTAAGGTAAAATATTTCATTAGAAAAAACCCCTTTTAAATTCGCAAAAAATTTAAAAACTTTCAAATTTAAAAAAAAATTTGAAAGGCCCTATAGAGTATTAGAAGTAAGAAATTTAAAATAATATTGTAATATGGAAGTCAGGGAAAAAAATTAACTGTTAACGTTGATCAAATAAGAAAAATATCGTCATAAAATTTACGAGTCGAGTTGGGGAAAAGGGCCCCATAGATTAGTTCACGTCAGGAAAAAAGATATTTGAAAAAGTACATCGGGGTAATGGTACAAAAGGGAAAAAAAATCTGGGTGAAACTAATTAGAGGAAAAAAAGGGGTAAATCTCCAGTCAAAACAATATAAGAAAAACACAAAAAGGGCCGATAAGCGCAGATCACTTGTCAACGTTCAGTCATTTACAAATGAAAGAAGGAAAAAAAAGAAAGGCTAGATGGGGAATAAAAGGTCGATGGGCGGGGCAAGTGGACCACAGAGAATTTGGGAGAGAAAGGACCCAAAAATTAACAAAAAAAACCATTGTCATCTTAGTAACATTTATATAAGTAGGAAAAAAACGACCGGCTGGGGTTCAAGATAGGACATATGACCTGGCCCCGCCAGAAAAAGGGTCAGGGGTCCCGGGCCCCAAGGAAACAACAAAACAAAAGGAAAAGCGACCCCCGGAGATCAAGCCCCACGCGGCAACATAAAAGAATTGCGCGCCAAGGAAGAGAAAAAGGGAACAGGGTAGAGTCAGGGAAACAAAAAAAAAAAAACCCGGGGTTTTTAAGCTTTTCCGGGGC
>BMAV01025062.1:34686-78147 GCA_019973955.1 Trichonephila inaurata madagascariensis | reverse complement strand
AATAAAAAATTTCAGAAATACCTGAATAAAATTGATTCTGTGCATTATAATAGATTCTTATGTATATAATATTGTAAGTTACCGCAAATAATGTTGACTTGTTTGGTTACAGGAATCCGCACATTGAATTAAACCGCAGGTATGGAGAAGCGAGATAAACTGGCAGTGTGATTAAGAATATTTGTATGATTACATTGCCCGTCAAATCCACGAGGAAATGATGACTGTTTATGGAAATGATAATTCGTCATATAATAATGTTACGAGGTTGAAAAGGAATTTTCGAACTTTCCGCATGATTCATGATAGACGATTCACGAAGTGTGGAAGGCCATAACTTACGAAACATGCTGCTAAAATGAAGAAAATTGGGACTTTATTCTATTTTGTCAAAAAAAAAAAATCTAAATTATCATCAATACGTTTGGCCTTAGCTAAGGTAGTGTGTTGAAATTAGAGGCAAATCTTCAATAGGTATCACTAAGGTCCGAACAAGAATATTTCTTTGCAATAATTCATCTACGTTAGTTTTTCCTCCTTCTAATGGATTAAACAATGAAATTTAGGCAATTTAATCCAAGTGGAGATAAACACACACACACCACTGGGTCTAATACAAAAATTATATGAATTCATCAAATAATTTTTCTCTTAAAGATGCAGCATTTTCTGTTACTTATGAATGCGTTATTTTAGATTAAGGAATTAATTAGTACGATTCAGATGACAATATCGGTCAAAAAATCAAATCTCATTTTCTTAGCCTAAATTATTCTTTATGTACTTTTCTATAACCTCACAAAATTTGAAAGTTCTAAACTTAAAAAGAGAGAGCAGAATTATGATCACTTTTACGTTCGTTTTTATTTACATCTCTATAGGAAAAAAATCAGAGTTTTAAATTTACTTATCTCAGAAAGATAAAATAACTAGTTTGTCTTCATTTAAAATGCCAAGGCTTTTATATAATGCTTATAATGCCGAGGCTACCTATTTCTAATGGTACATGGAACAAAAGTTGGTATGCATTTTTGAATCAAAGCAATACTTATTTTTTTTAAATAATTGAACTCAAAATTTATACATTTTTTAAGGAATTTTCAATAAGCATTCATAAAAAAAAAAGTATTGTACGAATACCAATCATGTTATAGCAAAATCTATACCAACTTTTGTTATACATAGTTTGATGTACTTGTAAATAAAATTTCATGCATGTACATATTTTTTTTTCTTGTAAGAGCAGTAACATTTTATAATCACTTCACAAATTTTAAGTTTTTATCTTAGAGAACTAAATGACTAGCTTTTTATAAAGTTTTGAGCATAAAATTTTAACAATATACACATAGGATGCAACCAAAAATTTTTTGAAAACCCTTAAATTAAAATTTTTTGCGTAAATCGTATCATGTCCTCTTAAAAAAAAAGGAGAAATTGATTAAAATAGACACTTATTGAGTTGCTGAACAACAATGTTTTCATTCATGCATAACATAAAACTTGACGAGTTCTTCATAGATCATTGGAAATTAAAAAATAAATTTTATTTTTATTTTCTGCAGTACAAATTTCACGACAAGAATTTCTGTCCAGTAAACAGCTTAATTAAATTTGTTTGATTAAGAACTCATGTTATTAGAAAATGATTAATTAACATCAACAACAAGACACTTGACAACCAACAGTTGTAATCTATTAAAATTAACGACCTTTTAATTGCACGGAATATCATTCGTGACAGAAATTAAACTATTAGCGATAATTTTTTAAAATTTGAAATAATTTATGGCTTAATAATTAGCACGAAGGAAAAATTGCAAAAACGAAAACAAAAATGATTGTTTAGGTATTGTTCTTGCTTGTAAAAATGAGTCTTTTTATGAAATAATGCATAGCACAAACTTTCAAAACATGATCAATTTCCCTTTTCTTCCTTCTTGCTTCAATTAAACAAAACAAAAAAACATCTCTTAAAATTTGAAAATTTCACTAAATTTGGTGATGATTAGTTTGCCAATCCTTCTTGTGGAGATGGATTAAACATTCTTATTTGCAATTTGTCAAAGATTTTTGAGATAAAAACAAATTCAAAATGCCTGACAGTTAGTTCGATTTAAATTCTGTTAAGGGACTTGACAAATCATTATTTTTAAATGTTTTTTTTTATTTGACATATTCATTTTTGCCCCTGTTTTACTAATAAACCTGATTATCTTGAGAACATATGAATGGATTTTATTTCTGTGTATATTCAATTTTACATAGAAATTCTTTAAACAGGATATTTAAAAGAAAGACGAAACAACCTGAGTCATTTCTCAAATCAAAAACTCTTGTACATACACATCAGTAACAGCCAATTAAATGAAAAAAAAAAGTAGTTTTAACATGACTATTTTGATTTTAAACTATTTTTCTCTCTTGTTTATGTTAAGCTTCTTACTTTACATTAGACACAGGTGTGAATTCATTTCCTTTATACTGTAATAAAATTCTTCCCGCATTTTGTTAAATTAAATTAAAACCATTTTTTTTTTTTTGCGTGATTATTATTAACATAATTTCTTTTCTCTTAGGACTTATTTACACTAAAAACCCTTTTAACAAATATTTTATTTTCCATTATTTAATTTAAAATGCTTAAATGAATAACAATTTATAAATAACAAGCGATGAAGCAGAAAATTCCCCTTGCCTTTTACATGTCGATAAATAGTCCCTCTTGTCAAAGACCCAGATTAATCAGATACACATTGAAGCACATAAGATTTATTAGATGACGTCACCGATATTATACGAGAAATAAATTCAGAAAATGGCAAACAACCTTGCAACATGCGTATAACTTGATTCTATGATGGGATTGATTAGAAGAGCATGACAGCATTGTAACATCAAAACATCAAGATTTGCAAGTCTACAATGATGAGACAAGTCAAAATGTTCAGCCTTTTTTCCTTGAAAAGATTGTTAATAGAATTATTTATTTGTACATGATGTGGATTTTGTTGTTGTAACACTTACACATTTTTTTATTGAAAATATTGTTACTGGGATTCTTTATTTGGATATGATGTGGATTTCGTTGTTGTAATAGCTGCAAGTCCATTTGACTTGAAAAGACTGTTAGTGAAATTGTTTACTTGGATATGATGTGGATTTCGTTGTTATAACATTTACGAATCTTTTCTCCTTGAAAAGATTGTTAATGGGATTTTTTGTTTGGATATGATGGGGATTTTGTTGTTATAACAGTTACAAACTTTATTTTCTTTGAAAAGATTGTTAATTGGGTTATTTATTTGGATATGATGTGGATTTCGTTGTTATAACAGTTACAAAAATTTAGAGCATCTGCATTCTACATACGTTATTCTGACTGTTGTGACATTGGGTTTGAGTTTATAAATGTAAAGTGCCTTTGCGGTAGGGGGTTGCTCTAAATAGACGTCGAGCTGCAAGTCCTTTCGTGAGGTTGGTGGAAGGGGGAAATAGGTGAAAGGGTCCTGACCACATCCAGAGGGTTCTCTTTCAAAATTGTTGTGGAACAGAGCTAGATCGCAATACCACCTGCATGTTGCTCAAAACCACGGCTAAAGATAGACCATCCGTGATGAATTTTGTGGTCCTCGATGTAACACCGTCATACAGGTGGTATTAACAACAACGACAACAGATACATTTATGCTATTAAAAATGATTAATCCCAAATAGATTTAGATTTAAAAAAACGGCTGAAAACCAGACTGTCGTTTCCAAGTAATAGAATCACGTTCAGGAAAATGGAACAATATGCAAAAAAATAAGTTATAAGTCGCCAAAGAGCCAACAAAATCTAGGAGGGCCTCTACTTAGCTATAAAAGTACAAGTGTGGAGAGTATAATGATTAATGACGGTTTTATATGAGGCAAATTTGAGCCAGTCAACTTGTTTTCTATCGCTACACCTCTAGTGTGAAGAAGGGACACAGTTCCTTTCACATGCCGATACAAAAATGACTGTAAAAAGAGAGTGACGTTGGGGAGGGGGGGAAGGCAGTGTTAGACAATGTACATGAAGTGACAATAGAATGTAACAATGCAGTGTACAATGAAGTAACAATAGAAATGCTCTCTCCATTTTCGATACTCAAATAGAAGCGCGTGAAGAGTGTATCTAACATAAACGAACCAATATCCTTTCTGTTAAGTCAACTAATAAGACGAAGAACATGATGTCTGAGTGCTTAAGGGCCTGACGCAACAACAAGTGTTAATTAACCACGTGTGAAAGTACCTAGGTGATTTCTATTCAAAACTAGTTGCTGAAAGTTTCCTCCTTCTGTTTGTGCGACACACTGGCGTAGCTAGCTCTAAGTTGACCCATTATCAAAATTCCTTCTGAGCCCATTTCTAGGTATGGGAGCTTTGTTAATAGAACTACAGTTGCACATGTTAGGGCCCATGTAGCTTGTGAGTCCCGTATCATTGATACGGTGATTTCTACGCCCCTGGGGCGGCACGAGTTGACTCTTATGAAAGATCCATTTTGCGCTACTGAGGTATTCGTTGTTTCTGGTACCTCAGCATTGAGGTATACTATTTAGCAAAAATTTAATTAGATAAAGTTTATATGTCAGGAAACTAATGACATACCGCTTTGTATTATCTGCTACTAAGGGCCTGAGAATGAAAATGCCCACGATGAGAGATTTCATTGGAAATAACAGCACGGAAATCGTCCATTCATTTAGTTTCTTGTTTTGCAAAAGAGCTGTAAGTTTCGCATGACTTGAATTATTCAGGGAGACGCGTCTACTCTGAAATGTGCAGCATTTGGTTTTTCATCTTTGGGTGGCATTCCCAATGTTATGCTGCAAATTTGAAAAAATGACTGATTTCTTCGTAGGTTTTTGGATAGCACGTAAGCCACAATTAGCCAACTGCTCAATTTGATAGATCATTCGAGTGTGTTCGGAGATCTCCCTACGTTACAATGATGTTCTTAAACTCATTTTCTAACTTCTTCTTGCAATTGAATTTTCAGATTAATTCAAAGATTCAGTGTTTCTGACTATTGAGTTTTCAGAATAATGACAGTTGAAAAGATTGGTGCGAAAATACCTGGATTCTTAAACGTTTTATAACATCATATAATATATTTCAGAGGTTTTGTGCCTCCCCATTCTGTCATTTCAAAAAATAACTCTATGTGTTGAAAAAACGTAATGTCGCGTTTATTGGTGTTTTGGAGTTAGAAGAAAGATCAGCTATAATAAATACAATTTTAATTTATTGTTTTTAACTTAAATTAACAACCCAGATTAGGAAATGCACACTTCTACTAAGTGTAGGAACAATGACACGGCAAAAAGGATACTTAATATATGATTATAATTCAAATAACTTACTCTTAGTACACTTCTGATGTCTACGGTTTAAATTACCGTAATTCTGTTCTTAGTTGTTCGACCTCTAGTCGTTATCATTAAATTTTATCTTATTAACTATATCGCCATTTAGCAACATTTGATCTTTCAGAAATAATTCGCCGGCTAACTCTCGACTAGCCGACAATTATTTTCCAGTAACTACTAACTTCTATCTACTAACCTCCAACTTCGTGTACCTAAAAGTCAATGCTTAAATATAACTCTACCTTTTCATAAGCCGAGTTTTCAATAGAACAACATTTAAAAGAAATAAATTTACCCCAAGATGATTAGTGAAAGTTTCGCGTATATAACCCTTTACAGTGTGACAAAGAAGGCGTCTTATAATAACTAGGTTGAATGGAAAACTTTATTTGCTACTTAGTCCCTTAAATGGTTTGCCTGTACACCGTACGGTCTACCTAAAGCTGGACACAACTGGTTTGCCCATACGCTGTATGCTTACTGATATTTTCTTCTCTCTACCTTTCATTTACACATACTTTTAATTTTTATAGCGAGATTATTAGTGCTAGTGTGTGTCTTTAAGAGATGCAGTTTATCCAAGGTACTGAGAGAGAAATACTTCTCTGAGATTTTCTTTGTGGTGAAGGCAGTAATTTTTCATTGAAGGCAGAAAAATTTAGATTGTTGAAAATATTCGATCAAGAACAGGACTGACACGGCAAGGTGTGCAGTTTTTAGTTTGAGAAGACATAAAAATGGAAATGTAATCCAAAAAAAGGTAATATTACCACTGCCCCATTGCAATGTAAGACTTAATATTACATTATGCTTCAAATTGTGTGTATGCACACGCACACAAAATCCTTTACCGTTTGAAAAAAAGGTACAAACATGAATTTTTGTAAATATGAGGACAATTCTTTAAGATATACGAACCATTCTTCACAGCATGCAGAGAGTACTTATAAGAAGGAAACATTTAGGGTTTTTTGTTCCACAATTATAAAATAAAAAAATAGTGTAAAAACTTTAAAATTGAAAATTAAAATAAAAATTTTTCATTTTTGCGTTTTGTTAAGTATCATGCTTAGTTATATACGATAAAAAATGAACCATTTTTTGGAACATTTTAGGCAAAAAAATTGACCGCTTAAGAGGTTGAAAAGTAAATGATAAAATGGCTGCTTAATAAATAACTTTTATACCTATTTATATTCCCTTTATTTTTAAGAAAACGTTGGATCAATAAATGCATATTTTAAACATCAGGAACGGAATATGCAAGTCATAAAAGAAAGAAATTACAATTTCATTTCCCGTGGCATTTTTAAAGTATTACTCAGAGATGGAATAAAAAACGAAAATAGGTACACTATTTCGTTTTCCTTTTATGGGTGCAATTTAAGTACATGTATCATTCTATATATTTGAAATATTTCCTATTTATCTAAAGTAGTAGAATTTTTACATGTGTCGAAAAACAACGCAAAAACAATTTAATGGAATTGGTTGACGAACTTCAAAAGACTCTTTGGAAGATATAATTCTATAAATAAAACTTATTATAATTAGTAAAAATTATAAAAAAAAAAGTTTTTGTAAAGCAAATTTTGGGGAGTATGATTGTAAAAATAGGACTAAAAAGAAAGAAACTGAATAATTAGCATTTAAATATGAAAATTAGAAACTGAAGGACAAAGAAAATAAGATAATTTAAAGAAAGGGTGAACCCCATAGAAAATTAAGACATTAAATTAAAAACAAAATTCCTAATACAATTCGATAACCATATTTTCATTTCAAAAGTTAACAAGAATACTATTGAACACAACAAAATATCTTGCTATAACTTGATTTTAAAAATGGACAGATATTTGTGGTGGTGTGATATCTATATAAATCACTAGTAGCCTCCATGCTATGACGATTATTTTGGCATGGTGGCTAAGATACTCGTTTTCGGATCGGAAGGTGCCCAGTTCTAATCGTTCCTTCGTTGCTGACCTTGGCCGTGCAAAGAGAACTGCAGCAGTCGTAGCGCCATCTATCTACCACAAATGCAACCAAGCCCTCACTCTCGAATGACGTAACCCACAAGAGCCGTCGCACTCAAAGTGACGACACAGCTCACACGCTCTCCAAGAACATAGTATCGTTCGATCGCCTACTTGCCAAGACACTGGCAGGGAAGTAGTGTGGCGGTGTGATATCTAAATAAACCACAGTAATAGCATCCATGCTATGACGATCATGGTGGCTAAGATACTCGTTTTTGGATCGGAAGGTTCCCAGTTCTAATCTGCCTAGATTTTTTTCAGTTTCATTTTATTCAAAAGGAAATGAAAGTTTATTTTGCTAAAGCAAGAAGCATATATTTAGCCGCTTATTAGTATTTTTATCCATCGAAATTAGGGATCAAATCCCAAGGGAATGTAAGCAAGAAGTGAAAGAATATACATTTGTTAAAAAATGTATTAGTAAAATGATTTAAATGAGTACTAAAAAGTTTATAAATTATGTTAGTGATTCCAAGAACACATGGGCCAATTTAGTTTTCGATATACGTTATTCTTTCACCAATTATTTAACAGAATTCAAAATGATTTATTTGGACTACTTAAAAATTTATTTTCCTGACCAATTGAAAAAAACGAGTCCCAAATTTTATGCGGAAGCATTTTACTGTTATTTATTGGCTTATGTTTATATTTGCAAATGAGTTAGTAGAAATATTCAATAAAAACGAAAATTTTTGATTAGAAATCAAAACAAATAGAGAAAATAAAAACATCGAGTTTGTAAACTATTCTATTAATTCTATAAATTTATATATAATGCGGGAAAAAAATAGGATTCATAAAATTAACTGAAATAGCACCTAGTATAATAAATCAGAAAATAGAGAAACCTCAAATGAGTCATAAATATCTTATGAAAACAGTTTAAAGTACGACAATGAGTATTTTATTTGGAAACACATAAAGAAAAGAAAACATTTTTTTTTTCTGGTAATAAATTTGGTCATATTTGTAAGTATTGCAATATTCCTTACAAATTGAGTTGATTAAAAAGACATTCCAAAAAGTAGTTTACAAAAATAAATATTAAATCTGTTGTGAGTACTTGATCGTGAATATTGGTACCAAAAAAATGTGAGGCAAGCAGTTATTAATAATCGCTATATCACGGGCTTTTTAAGTTATTTATTGAAAGTATTAGTTGCAAAAAGTTTAGGATTAAATGTTTCGCCTTGTTCACAAAAAAGTTATACACTCTTTCGATAATCAATTAAACTCAGTTTCGAAAAAGTTTAAGCATGACCATCCTATATTTCCGAAATTGCGAATAGTTTGGGAAAGGATTCAATGCTTCCAAAATCAACTCTACTAATTGATTTATTGATCGAAAGAATGTTTTTAACATGCTTTTATAAGCTTTACTTGTATATAACGGAATCTTTGAACTCCATTTTTACCTACTTCAAAAGGTTAGATTAATTCGAAATTTTGCACACTTATCACGGACAGATGACAGTAAAATAATTTCAAAATTTTGTTCAATTTTTCTGATCAGGATAGCCAAAAATAACGATTTTCAGATTTGACGACTAATTCTTTATAACATTTCTAGATTTGGCGAATAATTCCAAATACCGTTTCCAGATTTGGTGACTAATAGCAGATCCCATTCCCACATTTGGCGACTAAAGGATTAAGTTACAACCCTAAAAGCGGAAAAGTGTGTCAGCAATTTCTTAACATAACATAAACAATTGTCTAGTTTTTCTGAAGATGGAATTTAAAAAAAAAGGACTCTTGCATGTGAAAAAAAAATAATTTGCTCTAACTCATGGAAGGGAAAACTTTTTCGGTCAAGGGCCAAAAATTATATATATATATATGTTTGGCGGCAAAGATAACTTTTTCCAAAATATTAAAAATAATATACAAGTATGACAATTTATATATGTTAATGAAATTAACGAAATTACGATTTCTTTTTTTTAAAATTTGAGGTTCGAAATTAGATGAACTGATAGGATGCCAATGGGTATTCCAGATTCTAAAAGGTGACGCTTTTAAGATTAATTCTCTCTCTCATCAAAGAATAAATGATAGATTAAAAAACTAAAAATACATGATTTTATTGTAGATCAAAATAAAAAAAATGAACTGTAAATTATAGTTTAAAAAGACTGAAAAACACGCTTTTATGGTGAATCGAACTAAAAAGTAAAAAAAAAAAATTCTTAATATAAAAATAAAATGATTAACAAGAAAATTAATGTCATTGGAATAAAAGCATGGGATGCTCTATATAAACCTGTTATAATTTCGTAATAGTTCTATTCCGAAATGCTGAGTTAGTGAAAAAATGTAGTACAAAGCACCTCACTCTTTTACCCTAATGACATTAATGTTCAACTTAATAATTTTATTCTTATATTAAGAATTATTTTTTCACTTTTTAGTTCTATTAACCATAAAAGCTTGTTTTTTAGTTTTTTTTAAACTACAATTTTTTAGACTTGCTCTAGGTATGTATCTTATTAAAGGTTGAGGTTAATGCATTGGTTTTACAAACGGTTGCCTATTTTTAAGATGTATTGAATTAATTCCATAACTGCTAAAACTACACAAATAATAATAATAATAATAAAACAATGTGAATTTTGTAAAAGCGAAACCAGAGCAAGTTTAAAATGGATTCAATAAATTAAAGATGTAAAATAAATTGTTAATAATACTATCAAAAAGAAAAAAACATTGGGAAAGAAGACTCTGTATATGCTGTAAGGATGAGACTTAATTAATTCAAATATTTTTAGTTCATCCTATGATAATTAGTCCATAAAACATTTGAATGTGATTGCTTATGAAAAATATAAAGAAAAATCTCTTAACTTTAGCTCAAATAACATTCAATGAAAACGCAACGGAAGAGAAATATCAAGATTTTTTTCTTTAATAAAAAAGTATTCAAGTCTTGTTTTGTTTTTAACAGAATCAACTCACCCTGTGGGGGCCTTCTTCCTTTGCGTGTATCTTTAATTTTTGAAAAAAAAAGCATAAATATGTGGCCATGATATCTGAGTGGTCATGGTCACGGACTCATGATGCCACTGAAGGACCCGCCGTGTAAAAGTGCTGATGCATGTTTGTTTATACCTCCCCTAGGAGCGCTTCTAAATGTTCCATATATAGGCACGCGGCATCCCTTTTATTGGTGAGATTTAACAGAAAAACACGTTTGACATAAAATAATATATTTAACATATAATAAGAATTTCAATATTTAAAAAAAAGTACATTAAAATGACAATGGTTAGTTTTATCACTATGTCACCTCTATTTACATTTTGAAATCCCTTGCCCAGGTCTTTACAAACCACCTTAAGACGTTCAAGACTCATGAGTTTTTTTGCAATATACACTACAAAATTTTGATAATCTTGTTTTAATGTTCTGACAAGAGACTTCCTCTTCAAAGTTGAGCGTGAAATTTTTCTTGGTTCTTTGCCTTGAAAGGATTGTTGTACATCAGATATTTCATCAATGCTGAGTCATAATAAACGAGGATGTTATTTGCAGGCCAACGTTGCAGGTGTTCTTTCAAAAGCTAATGACTGAATTTCTGTAAATATGTGCGCCAAGTGTCTGCGTGATTTTGTGATTTCCAATATATACAGTAGAACTTCTATATCGCGAAGTCGCTAAATCCCAAAAATAGTTCGTTATATAGAAGATTTGCTATAAAGAGGTTCAACATTCAATTTTCTTGATAGACTTCATAAAAAAATAATTTTAAATTCATAAACATTATATATACATTAAATAGAAATTATTCCCACCATTTTTGAGATTAATATATATTTATTTTATATGTCTTATTTATCAAAAAAAGAAAAGGAAGAAATAAAAACAGCAAGGAAAGTTTCTTGACGCCTTAAATTTTTTTCTTTGATGCTCAAGCACTTACATTTTAACATTTTCGAGCTTCAAAAAACGAAGTCATCAGTCAGAACTCATCCACACTACAAATGAACGGAGAGTAGTTCAAAGACACGGGGACACGAGACAACGGAATATCGAAAATGTTTCTAGTGAACTGGACAATGCGGGTTAAAAGTTGCACTTGGATGAAACACTCGGAGTTACAATGCTCTCTGTGAATTAGGCATCTAATAAAACCAGTTCAAGATTTATGACCATAATAAAATGTGTTAAAAGAGAGAATAAAACTTGAAATGTGTGTCCAGAAGTACTGTAAAAATAGGGAGAAAAAAAATTGAATAATAAGAGAAAAAGTTCGTTATATAGGAAATGCACTTCACTATTTTGGAGGTTATTTTACTAAAAAAAATTGTGAAAAGTTCTTGGTTCCAAGAAAAAGTTTGCTATATAGAAAAATTCGCAATATAGAGGTTCGTAATATGGAGGTTCGATTATATTTATGGGAGTTTATTCAAGCTATATTGAGAATGGTATAAAATACAGTTATTGGTCAGCTACGAGATATATTTCAGATGCATCTCAATTACCAGCACAAAAAGTATCATACAGATGTTGCCAAATATTTGTTTCGAGTTATTTGAGTATAAAACTGAAAATTATACACTTTATGTTACAAAAAGAAAAAAAAAAACGTGGAAATTAAAGAAAAATTGGAAAGGCATTAACAATTACGTTGTTGAGAGCGCTGCATTTGTGCCCCAAGAATCAAGGAGCCCCTGCCCCCCAAAATGTGAAGAGTTCAACCATTTCCTTGACCCTAAACTCTCGGGTAAGAGATTGAAAAAAGACAGTAGTAGAAGTGGTGTGTTCCCGAACACCGTTTTGATCCAATGCGAAAACTATTTTCATTATGCATTTCACAGACTCGAGTGCCTAATGAAGGGTTAATCTGTCATAGTTCAATTATTTTTTTCCTGAAATATATTTAATAATAAATAAATAAATTTGATAAATGATTGGTGAGTTTTTCGGGATTCCCTAAGATTCTGAGTTATTTTTCTGCCATTGCGCTCTTAATTTTTTTATTATACGGAATATAAGACAGTGACGCTTCATTTAATAGAGCTCTTGCGATTATCCTTTCCATAGTTTTAAGCAAAATTAATTGAGATTAAGAGCCTGGGGCAAACAAATGAGCGCCTGAAATATCTCACTCTATGAGTGTGTGAGTTTCGCTTATAGAAAAAGTGTACATTCACTATTAATTTAGTTAATGCTACTGGATTGTCACATGAAGTTTCGTGAAAAGCGCAAAATGTGATCGATAAGAAAAATAATACTTTTGAATTCGATTGAACAAAGATGTAGTTTATACGGATAAGTGGAAATAAGCAATATCTTGGAAGCGAATTGTTTTAAAATGTGAATCAATTTTTGTTTCGAGTTTCGGATATTATTGGATTTTTCATTAATATTATCTTGTCTGAAACGAAACTTGCCTCCTGATGGATAGTTTAAAACACGTTACGTTATAAAAGATGAGATACCAATAAAGTGAATGCGATATATACATCTGTCCCAAGCAGAGAGTTACAAGGTTAAAAAAAATTTTTTTTTTTCATAAATTGCTTCCTTAACATGTCTTGAATACGGTGGTAAGGTAATTTTTTTTAAAATTCGAAGTCATTATAAAGGAGCATGTGTTAAAAGAGCAGTTGTTCGTAGTTCTAGGTTTAGATTTTTATTGTTTTAATAGAACTTGAAACTTTAAATGCATTTTTCTGAAAACTGTGTTTTCGAAACTTTCCTCTATATCTCCAGAACGATTGGACCAAATGATTTCCAATTTATAGGGTAGACTCAGCACATATATAAACCTTAAACGAACAACGATCTTTCAAAATTCAAAGTACCCTCTATAACAAAAAAAACGACGCACCAAGAACAAGTTGTCCGATAAAGACAAAAATTGGTGGGTAGAAAGATTAAGTACGGAATAGAAGATATTAAAATTACAAAAAATTGAATGATTTATTTCATAGTAACATAGTTACAAAGTAACGAGCTCATTAAGGTGTTGACCCATCTCTAGCCTGGATGCAAGCTGCCACACGACGTGGCATAGAAAGATAAACAACCCTGACGGTCATCTGCGGTATTTCTTGCCAAATTTGCTCCAATCATTGAGCTTGGTCATCAACATTCCCTGGTAGATGCAGTCGCCTTCCTCTCATATGCCAGACAAGCTCTATTAAAGAGAGATCTGGCTATCTGGCTGGCCAAGGATGTGTTTGACAAGCTGTAAGATAGTTCATAGCAACACGTGTCGCATGTGGTCGGGCCTTATCTTTCGAAAAATAAAGCCAAGGTACTGCAAAAGAAATGGTAACAAAACAGCTCTCAGAATGTCATCGACGAACCGTTGGGCCGTAAGTGTGCCTCTGATGAAGCCCGAAGGTGTCCGGCTGTCAAAAGAATTGGCACCCTAGACCATAACTCCTAGTTGAGAGCCTGTATAGCATGCAATGAGGAAAGCAGGATCGGCACGCTGCCCTGGGCGTCTCCAGACATGTCTTCGATGATTTTCAGGACACAGTTGAAAGCGGGATTCGTCACTAAACACTATACGTCCGCAGACAACATGATTCCATCCTGATCAAGCCAATCACGACTGTAATCTGGCTCGACAATGCGCAGGCATGAGTGACAGGTTGCGTTGCGGTTGGTACAAGCGTAAATTTCGCTCTATCAGCCGTAAATGAATGGTTATGGTGAACACTTGTATGCGGGTCAAACGCTGTGACAGCTGATCTGACAATCAATCTGTCCTCCCAATCTGCTGTGGCTCTAGACCAATCACTACCATCATGACGCTAAAATCTGCCATTGTGTACCCATTATTCCCAGCATCTTCTAAAAGCCGCATTGCTTTGACCCATATGACGAGTGATTCTCCGATTTGCCCAACCTACCTCTTTTAAACAAATGATACGACTTCTTTAAAACTCTGACAGTTGCTCATAATGAGCTCGAAATCTGCGGCGAGGCATTTTTTCAGTCGTTGAAAGGTATCTTAAATCGAAATGCGATAGAAATTTTGACCATCAGATTGAGAATCGCTTCTTATAGACTTTGCTGAGTGCCCAATTCCGATGCGCTGTAGCCCGCTATTATTAAATTGGACCCAAATTTTGATCATTTGCATGTTCAGTACAAATGTCTTTGCAAAGAAATTTCCAATCGGAAAACTTTTTTGGTGTGTCTTTTTTTTTTAATTTAAGAGTTTATTTTTTTTAAAAAATTTAAATATAAAATTTTTTAAAATAAATTTATTGCAGTTATTTATTTAAAAAAAATTTAATAGGCTTTTAAAGTTAAGAAATCTTAATTTACTCAATTATTGAAAATTATGAACAATATACTCTAAAATTTTTTTGCGGGGCCCATTCAAAAAATTTTTTTTAAAAAAATTTTTTTTTAAATTTTTTTAAAAAAATTTTTTTAAAAAAAAAAAAAAACCCCTTTTTTTTTTTTTTTTTTAAAAAAAAAAATTTTTTTTAAAAAATTTAAAAAATTTTTTTAAAAAAAATTTTTTAAACCAAAAAAAAAATTTGGTTTTTTTTTGGGGGGGGGGAAAAAGGGAAATTTTTAAAAAATTTTTTTTTTTTTTTTTTTTTTAAAAATTTTTTTTTTTTTTTTTTTAAAAATTTTTTTTTAAAATTTTCTTTTAAAAAATTTTTTTTTAAAAAATTTTTTTAAATTTTTTAAAAAAAAAATTTTTTTTAAAAAAAAAATTTTTAAAAAAATTTTTTAAAAAAATTTAAAAAAAAATTTTTTTTTTCCCCAAAAAATTAATTTTTTAAAAAAATTTAAAAATTTTTTTAAAAAAGGAAAAAAAATTTTTTTTTTTTAAAAAAACCAAAAAAAATTTTAAAAAAAAAAATTTTTTTTTCCTTTTAAAAAAAAAAATTTGGGAAAGGGGTTTTTTAAAAAAAAAAATTTTTTAAGGAAAAAAATTTTTTCCCCTTTTTAGGGGTTTTTTTTTTTTTTTGGGGGGGAAAAAAAAGGGGGGGGTTTTTTTTTTTTTAAAAAAATTTTTTTTTGGGGGGGGTTTTTTTTTTTAAAAAAAAAAAATTTTTTAAAAAATTTTTAAAAAAACCCAAAAAAAAGGGGGGGGCCCCCCCCCCGGGGTTTTTAAAAGGAAATTTTAAAAAAAATTTTTTTTTCCCCCGGGGCCAAAAAAAAAATTTTTAAAAAAAAAAAACCCCTTTTACCTTTAAAAAAATACCCCCCCAAAATTTTCCCCTTTTTTTTTAAAAAAAATTTTTTAAAAAATTTTTAAAATTTAAAAAAATTTTAAAATTTCCCCCAAAAAAATTTTTTTTTTTTTTTAACCCCTTTTTTTTTGGGGTTTTTTCCCGGAGGGTTTTTTCCCCCCCGGGTTCAAAACCCCCTTTTTTTTTTTAAAAAATTTTAAGAAAAATTTTCCCTTTTTTTTGGGAAAATTTTTTTTTAAAAAAATTTTAAAAAATTTTTTTGGGAAAAAATTTTTAAAAATTTTTTAAAAAATTTTTAAATTGCCAAAATTTTTTTTAAAAAAAAAAAAAAAGGGGGGTTAAAAAAAACCCCAATTTTTAATTTTTTAAAAATTTTTTTTTTTCCCTAAATTTTTAAAACCCAAAAAAAAAAAATTTTAAGGGAAAAATTTTTTAAAAAAATTAAAACCCTTTTTTTTTTTTTTTTAAAAAAAAATTTAAAAAAAAAATTTTTTGGGGGGAAAAGGTTTTTCCCCGCCAAAAAAACCCCAAATTTTTTTCCCCCCCAAAAACCCCTTTTGAAAGGGTTTTTGGGCCCCCGGCATTTGTGGATATCGAACGTGCGTTCAAGAAACCTTTATTCTTGGATTTACTAATAAGGAAGATATCCGTTTAACCGAAAACACTATTTCTTCTTTAAAAGTAAATTTTCGATTATTTCTTACGATTCCTTAAAAATATCGCTTATTGATAAAAGGTAATAAATTAAATTATTCAAAAAAAGATATTGAATTAGCTTGTCATCTCTCCTCTAATTCGCATATATGTCATAATAGGAGATCTGAAACATTCTATGTATTCAAGCAATTAATTCATTAGCTCTATAGGAAATTTTCCATTGCATACAATTTTATCAACACCCTAAAGAAACCCATCGTATCATATCGCTAAATAATTATACACTTACTTCCATAGCAATATTTATCCGGTTTTTTTCTGTTTTTCACCAAAAAAAATGGTTTGCAAAAAAAAAGGAACAAGTTATTTAATATGACAAAAAAATTGTTCTTGGCTTACGACTGAGCGATATCCAGCCAGTTTTTTTAATGAACCCAAATTCAGCCTCTGAGGATCTGCCGGTTAGTGGTGTGTTAAACAATGGAGTGGTTAATCATACCCCATTCAGATTACATTATCTCTAATTGTTGAATTCTCATCCACCAAATGCTCCAATGCTACATATTCTACAAAAGAGTTTGGTTAGGTGAAATGTAACACTAAACCATGAATGTATCAGTTTATATCGAGGAATATATTTAAAGCCGTTATTTGATATAATTTTTAAATTGCAGAAAAAGGAATTTTTCAACAAAAACGCTTTTTGCAACAGGGCGAAATCGGTAAATAGGATCTAGCATTCATATATGAGATTTTGTTGGATTTTAATATTAAAATATATAATTGATAATGCAAAGGTAATTAAAAAACCGGCTATAGAGTAATGATGTCAACCACCAAGATTAAACTTCGAGACAAAATTATTAAGGCTTGATATTTTAGCGGAAGCTGTTGAAATCGACATGAGTGTGTGGAGGATAGATCCCGCAACACTCGGTACCACAGCCGAGTAACATGACCACAACACAAAAGTGATACCTCCTATCCGGAGGCTGTTACTGACAAATGTAGATACCACTTCAGTACTCTCCCACCAGTGAGTCGGTGAAAGATTTGATATGGAGAGTATGTGTGTTGTTGCTGCAGCGTCAAGTGAGTCTGACGACTTTGTCACTGCCTGAAAAGAGTCTGACGACTTTGGTTGCTGCGTGAAGCGAGTCTGACGACTTTGGTTGCTCTTGTTGCAGATAGATGCCACCCCGACAGCTGCGCGAAAGTTGTGCTTTTCTTAATTTTGGCAAGGTCACCAATGCGGAAAATAGAACCCGCGAAGCTTAGTACCAAAGCCGCATAACATGACCACTGGACAAAAGTGATCACCCCTATCAGGAGGCTGTTACTGACTTATGTAGATACCGCTGCAAGTGTTTTGTTTGAACCACCAACTTGCTAGTTCACAGCTACGCTGTTCACACGTTAGTTCATTGGGATAAAAAAAATCTCTATTCGGTCCAGTCATTAAGAATTTTTACTTATGTCCTTTTGTGTTGTTTACGACATGCAGGAGCAAAGGTCGCTACAGCACCATGGAATTGGCAACGAAAACATCAAGAAATTGATTTCTTCCATGCCAGACAGCTGGAAAAGTATCATCACAGCTCGCGGATTATCTATAAATTATTTAAATGAACCTTTCGAAGTAATCACATGAAACAGACATGTAACATGACTAGATTCACGTAAAAATTATTTTCAATTATTGTATTTTCTTGTTAATCTCTCTGTTTCAAGTCTTACTAAATATTTCATTTTTAACTTTCAGAATTTGTTTAGATTAATTAGACCTTTTATTATGCATTATTAAAAATCATCCTGTAAATTTATTTTATTTCAGCGATACCATAATTTCATTAAAAAAAATACTTGTCCACTTTTAAATATTATTTGTTCACTTAAATATCAATGTATGAATGCTATAATTCCTTCATCGAATATTTGTTATTATAAAAATGAAATAAACTGCAATAAATAAAGCAACAGATTTCCTTAACTTTTACTTTCAAATAGTTAAATAACATTCATCATTATTACTCATGACAGAAACTACTTTTTTGTTCTTAATATTGTCAGTTATATACATATACGTGTAGTTTACTGCATTTTCAATGTATTTTTAGGAATTTAATTTCTTTTAACACAGGAAATTATCGATCTTATTGTATGTAAATCTTAAATGCATTTAAAACATAAAAATTTCCTAAAACAGAAAGAAAATTATAAATAAAATTATAACTTCTATGTTGAATAAAAACCCAGAAAATTATGGAGCACATTAAGTGAATTTTAACTTAAGAAACAAACCTCTTCAATAAATAGCATCCAAAAAAATAAAAAATGTCATTTTTCATTTCGGATTAGTATGATATTTACAGCTTTGTAATTATTGTTATGTAATTCATTTTCCCTTTGGGTGGTTTCGGAATTCAATGATACTTTACCGAGAAGGTTGTTAGATTTCCTAAGAAAGTAATTTTTTATACACACGTCTCCGTCTCACTTAATCTCCAAATGACATCCACACGTCACGTGATATAAAACGAAGAAATTTCCCGGAAAGGGATTAGGGTGGGGTGGTCACTAGTAATCCCTTCTCTACTTGATATTTCGACAAAATTATTACAGTCTATTCCCTTGTTGATACTAAGGAAAGAAACACGTCTTACCTTATATTTAGCTCAAGTGTATTTTTTTTAAGAAAATTCCCGTAATAATGTTTCCTGGAACAGATTAATAACAGCAATTCTATTTTGGAATATGGGTTCTTAGTGTGTGCTATACCATTTCTTTCCGCATAATTATGTTCAATATTTAATCTCGTTTTACTCTTCCACATAATTTTTAGAACAGAACTAATTTTAAGGGTAATATCAGCTTCATAAGAAAACTACCTATTTTAATTATTGGCTTTTGTTAATTGAGTACCTTGTTCACCAGAGTATTTTATAAAATAAGAGCTGAGAGTTTTAGAGCTTTAGAAAAAAAAAAGATAATAACTTTTCTCTTTCTTGTTTCGTATGCAAGTTGTTTTATGGAAATGTTGTTTTTTTCTATGTTGATTAAACAGAAAATAGAGTGAAATGTAAGATATTGTTTAACTCGGAAGAAGGCGCTCACTTGCAGTAGCGTAGCGTGGGCTTTCGCCAACTGGGGACGACCAAAAATGTATCACCTCTCTATTATAATTATTAGGCAAGAACATTAATAAAAGTTAAAAAAGCAGCTTTAATTATTCTATTGATTAACAATGCACTTTTCTTGTTTTTTCATAGCAAAATCTTTTATATATTTGTCAATATCAATATATATGTCATGTTCAATTGCCAGAATAGCTGAATTAGTTGGCTTTAACGTAGACATAGTCGATCTGGGATAATTTTTGATTAATTTTAGCTTAGAGAAGCTTCTTTCGCGACTGGCATTACTCTGATGGAACACATTAAAAAAAATATCAACATTATGACAATGTTTGGTAAGCCATCTTCAAGTTTGGACTCAATAATATATTTTAATAAATCCAGAGAGCCGGACCTAATGAGTTCTTTTTTACAGACTGTGGCTGTTGCAGCTACGAAAACTTATAGACCTACGCGCTCAAGTCGTAATTCTTCTTTATTAATATCTTCAGGAGCTTGATCTAAGTTAAGTTCGTCCATGCTCAATATCTAGGCATATTTTTGCGCTAGATTCTGCAACTGTTGGAATCTTTCTCGAACTTCAGCAGTTACTCTCTCTATTGAAGAACACATTGTTCGTCTCAAGTCATCTTCTTAAAATAACTGAACATCTTTTACTTCCGTCACCAAATATATTCTTCCTTCTGATTCGTCTTGGAAATTCAAAAGAAATTTCAAGCTCTTCACAAACTTTTAGCATATATTAAAGCGTCATTCATGAATTCCTCTCGTTTTGCTTCTAAATAATGTCTGTAAATCACATATTTTTGTACACATTGCTGGATATTTAATCCCTTTGTTTGCAAATGATTAGCATCATTAATTTCACACAAAACCGATTGCTCGAAGCCTAAGTAACATAAAAACGAATGCGATTGCATAGCGACTAATAAACTTCCTGCATCTGTGCGTGTATTAAAGCTTTCACTCGTTTCCTTCAGTTTCGTCGCGTGGGCGTGATTTGGAGATTGAAGTACTTTTTGAATTTAAATATCGCGGTGCTTGCCGCTGCCTCTTTTCGAAAGCCGCCCGGGGCCAGGGCCCTCTCTGCGCCTCCACGCTACGCCACTGCACACTTGATACTAATTTGATACTTAGTTTTCGCGTGAGGTAACGGAGACACCCAAATCAAAGTAATTTAAACCACAGTTTAATTACCTTTTTTATGATAAATACTTTTTTTTATGATTTTTTTCTTAAAAGAAATAAAAAAAAATTTTTTTAATGTATTCTTTAAAGAAAGCTGAATGAATTGTAATGTACATAATAACACATTTAAATGGTTTGTACTCTTGAAACTTTAAAATTCCATATAAATACAGAATCTGAATCCGACTGTAAAATATTTACAAGATATTAAATGATGGTATCTCTATGTAAAATTATTTACATTATACACAAATTTAAATAAAAACTTTTGACATAAATTATATAAAAACGAGATTGAAATATATTTCTATATAAATACATTTCGATATAAACAATATATTGGTATATATTATTCCGATATAACTTATACCGAAATTTTCGATACAAGCTATAAACCCAAATTATTTGAATATGATTGTTTGTATTACTAAATACAAAATCTTGCAAGAAAAAATACTGTTATGCCAAGAAATTTTTGAAATAAATTTCAAAAAAAATTGCAATTTATTATTTACAGAGTTCTTCAGCATCTGACAATTGGATAAAACTTATATTGCAATTAATATAGCTCAAAGGCAATTTAAAACAACCCTAAATTCATTCATATTGTTAAACAAATTTAAAAACTTCACTAATGGTAATTATTTTTCCCACATATTATGAATTTTCACATCATAAGGTACTCTTAAACAAACGTACATTTTCGTAAAATTCTGTGTAAAAGTTTCTAATGTATGTTATCAACAAATTGGACACATAATGTAAAATAAAAGTCTTAAATGTTTCAAAACATATTATTTTTTTTAAAAAAAATATCTCTGCACAATAAGAGATCAAATTTGAATAAAATTTTGCGCAAAAGGTATCCATTTTGTTCATTAACTAATTCTTAGAAAAATGGATTTCATACTGAAAAATCCATAAGAAAGAATTTTTCAATACAAAAATATTTTTTTAATTTTATAAATTATTACCAAATTTAATTTTACTTAATCCATTTCCACTATAAGTTTTAGCTATTAACAGTGACATCAGTTTTTTCAGCTATCAAGAGAACTATAAAAGTTTCTGTGTTTTGTATTTTTATGATAACTGTAAATATAGAGAAATAATTAAGCAAAATTTCCGAAGAACTTTAAACTTTAACTTAATACAGTTACATACAGCAAAAAAAAAAAACCTTTGGCCATTTTGAAAACCTTTATTGGAATTAGCATTGAGTTATAGAAATGAAGAATGTGTCACTTCTGAGAATGTATTTTAAAACTTCTCCAAAACTTAAGGTAGTCGATATTTTTTTATTTTGTCAATCGTAAGTGCGATCATATATTTTCTTGATGGATTTTCTGTGCACGTACTACTGAAAACTCAATGACATACTGACACAATTTATTGCCTTATAGCTTATTTCGTGCAAAAACCGAAGAATAATTCCCAAATTATATCTTTTTACAATAATTGCATGAGTTATATTATAATTATATTTCTAGGAGGAAGATGAATTTTTTTTCGTGGAGAAAGCAAGATCACTGTAAAAATTGAGAAAGAAAGAATATTTAAGAAATGGCATTTAAATGAAAAAAATTAAACCTTCTAAAACGGACAATTTTGGAATCTAGAATCTTTCCGGGAACGGAAGTTTTCTCTACCTTCTTTTTTATACAATATAATAAAAATATATCCAAATCCAATGTATCCTTCCATACCAAGAATAATGAAGTGCGACACTTAAGATCCCGGAAGTTGTTTTCTCCGCTATATATTACCTTCATTTACGTCAGTTCTGAAGAAAATTGCTACAATTTTGTTTTGAAGTCTCTGTCATTTTCTGATACATTTTACAAGTAATCAGTTTCGATGGGAAAAGAAATTGTTTTATAAGTTGCCACAGCAAAACATTTAAAATTTAGGTAAATTTTATTTGAAATAAAATGTACCCAATACTGTAAATGTCTGGCAGTTAGAATAATTACATATGTACTGGAGTTCTAATTATAAATCTTCATTCTTCATATTACACATATACAAACGCTTTATAAAAAAAGTTAGAAAATAATTTCTTTTTAAATAAATTTTTAAATAATTACAACTTATGCGTTACAAAACTTCGATCAAATGGAATGTAATTATTATTTAAGTTCTGTTTTTTTATGAAGTTATTTCCATGATACAATTTATTATAATCATCTGCAGTTTATTTGGAGATTTGATTACAAAAGCAGATGTGTTAATACATTTTATATATATATATATATATATATATATATATATTTGTAATATATATATATTACAAATTTTGCACAAAAAAAATTGTCAACCATTTGAAATCATTCATTAGCATTAAAAGCATATGACTGAAATACGAGGGTAAGAAGGACAGTTCTCAGCGTGACACAGAGATGGAGTTCTAATCAACAAAAAATTATGTTTCCTACACGGGTACACGTGTCATTAGTCCGAATAACTAGTTTCAGTTCACTCTATCAAGTAGTTTGCTTATACGAATTTTTGCAGTAGACATCTTGCGTGTTTTTCGTTAAAAAGAATAAAGTTGTACATTGTGTGGTCATAAAATTGTTCGTAATTGATAAATTTACCACTAAGGAAATTCATCTGAAGTTCACAAAAAGTTTAGAGGAACTCTACTCCTTTCATATCAAGCGTTAAAGAGTGTGCAGATGAATTAATCCTCGAAATTCGCACTTCCCTCGAAGATGAACCACGCAAAAGACGGTCAATAACAGCAACCATACTAGAAATCATCCAAAAAGTGCATGGTATCGTGCTGGACGCTAAGCGAGTGAAGGTAATTGGAATAGCTGAAGCTTTGGGAACACAGAATTAGGGATGACAAAGTTCTGCTTAAGATGGGTGCAGCGTTTGCTGAATGCTAAACAAAAGAAAAAGCGCAAACAGTTTTCCCAGCAATATTTGAATCGATTCAATAGGGATCTGACCAATTTTGTGTGGCGATTTGTCATCATGGTTCCACGACTACATGCCAGAAACGAAGCAGCTGACAAAGCAGTTAGTGAAAGCCGGTTGTTCAGCGTCAAAGCAAATTCTATTGCATCTTCCGGAAAGGTCATAAGCAGCGCAACCTTAAGGCATGGGCCAACTGAGCCCGGACCCAGGGCCTATGTTTCAATGTGGACCACGTATCGTTCTCAATTCAACCTTATTAAGATCAAAATTCTAATAATTTCAGTGTTCAAATGTTGTTTCCAGTTGTTTTCTTCTGAAAACTGGAAATTTTGGACTGTATGTCAACTGGCTATATGTGATGACCGTCATCCACGTGCAGGTATAAGCCTACATCCATTCAGTCAAAAGACGGCTATCGATCAATCGGTTTGTGCTGTTATAAGTCATTCACATTTATTTGTTTCAAGTTATTGTTTGTATGAGTTTTTGGCTACGTATGCTATGTACTGTCTATTTTAAAGGTCATAGGTGGGGCCTTCATTTGTGTTGTGACGGGCTCACACTTCTTTTCTGTAACATAACCTCTTCTTTTCTGTAACATAACCATGCCAAGATTAATGGCAAATCTTTTCTAACCCAAATCCAAGAAGTGAAATGCAATTGTAAGTGCAAATAAAATAGCCTTTAAAAGAACAGAAGTTTTAGTAAGCGGGATGGCAATTTAGAGAAAGTTATGTTTAGAGGAGATAGAAGTGTTAATTGACGGCCTACCAAAGATTACCAGATTCCTAGCCATTACTACAAGGTGCATACTATTGCACGCGTGTCTAAAAGTCTCACTGAAAGTGATTGAACCTTAGCTTGATTCAAGGTAGAACTGATTATTTCATATTAGAACTCGTAATATTATCAGAATTGAAAGTAAGCGGATAATATAATTATTTAGATAAGTGATCCAAGTTACGCGATCAGGTTTAGCTACAGCTGTGTGCTTGGTTTATTCTCACTTAATATAAGTTTATCCAATTTATTAGAAATTTAAGTTAAACTCTTAATAAAGTCATATTAAGAATTTTAAAATGTTGATTCATTTCGAGAATCCCACACCTCTAATTGACGCTGACAATCAAAGAAATGTTCGCCATGGAACGACCATATCACAGTGTAGAATCCCAAGACCTTCTTTTAATTAGAGCCCTAGAGCCTCAAGAAGTCTTAAGACGTCCCTGGTCATGGACAAAGTGTTTTGGGATGCGAAAGGGATCTTGTTATTTGATTACCTTGAAAAAGACAGAACAATTGCAAACGAATATTATACCAACTTCTTGACTAGCTAGATTGCGAAAATCGTGAGAAGATACCTTATTTAAAGAAGAAGATAAACCTTTCCCCTGGACAAAGCACCTGGTGGTGCAACAATGGTGTGTTGGCGAGTGGAAGACTGCGGGATTTGGGGTACGATATGCTCATTCATCCCCCTATTTTTTCTGATTTGGCAATCTCAGACTTACATCTGTTCCCAAACTTGAAGGAGCTTGTTTTGGAAAGCGCTTCGCGTCCAAAGAAGAAGTTGAGAGGGCCATGGATGAATATTTCTACAGTTTTCTGGACTCTCACTTTGGAAAAAGGAATACTGATGCAGCAAAAATTCTGCACCAAGTGTGTTGAAGTCAAGGGAGATAAGGGAGAAAAATGAAATTATTTTTTAGGTGAAAATCGCCGTCTTTCAGTGTCAGGTCCAGAACTTTTCACCTTATACTTGTTTGCAATATTAATTATCTAAAAGATTTTAAATCAGAAATGCAATCTCAATAAAATGATATTATATACGATATATTATTTATTGTAAGATATCATTTGAAAATATAATTTAAAATGCATAGAAAGAAAAGTGTGTACTATAAAATATCAGATTAAAAACTTTTTCGAGATATTTCAGAAATTTAGTCATAGAGCAATAAACTTGTTTTTCATTCTAAGTACATAAGAGTTCAAGTTCACATTAAGAAAATTATGAAGAAAAGTTACGATGAACATATTTGTGAATAAAAATGAATCAAAATTTATATTACTCACTGAAACAAGCAATAAAATTTTTATTCATTACCGTTTTTGGACTGATTTGTTTAAAATCTTGAAATACTTTAGCTTTTTGAAACATTTGCAATTCATCTCGTTTCAATATATTACATTCAACCAATATCTTTGATTAATATTTAATTTTGATGTCCTTATTTTAAATTTTGATGGAATGAGTTTCCTTTTACATACCGGGTGGTTATAATTAAAGTTAAACTATTCAGAGACTTATAGAACCTATTCTGCTAATCAGATTTTCATGAAACTTAGAATATATGCTATAGGGACCATGGGGAAAAAATTTCTGCAATAAAAATATTAGTACAAATTTTAAGCATCAGGTGGTATATATCGAATACTTTTTATGAGAATCCGTAAAACCTCTATATAAACTTGCAGTCATAGCCAAAGAATCATTCAGCGCGTGATTGTCATCGTTAATTATTCCTGCTTTATAGGAAGGTGGGCACGAAGTCAAAGAACTGCTTAGTGCTAACTTTGACGATAATCGTGATTATCCCGATACTTTCCGGATGCATGGCCTTTTTTCTCACCAGACTCAAAAATCTCTGTGACTTCTGGTTGTGGGGATTTCTAAATACCGTGTATATAGAGAAGGAATTAGGACTTGACATGATTTGAAAGCTAGCATTATACGTCATGTGACTGAAATCCCTCGTGAGTTTCACCGCGCTACCATTAAACACGATAAAATACGCTTTTAACAAGTTTTCGATGCCAATGGAGCACATATTAAGCATATTTTGGATATGAATAAATTTTCACGATTGTAACGTATTTTTTATCCTACTTTGGACATCTCCTAGTGGTCAAAATTTTAAATATTTTTTTTTTTTTTTTTTACTGCAGAAACCTTTTCCCCATTAACCATATAGCATATATTCTAAGTTTCATCAAAATCCAATACGCATAACTGGTTCTACAGGTCTCTGAATAGTTTAACTTTAATTATAACCACCCGGTATGTTTAATCGTGTTTTGCTTACATTCTGTTGCTATATTTTCAGCATTGTTTTATGAGATACATTTTCAACTAATCTAATATATAAGGGTTGGCCAAATTACATGAAACACGTGCAAATGTGTCAGAATGATTGCAGCTACAGCAGCGCCATCAGACATGTATATAAAGAGAAGATAGGACGTGTACATCGCATACGACGAGCAATAATGAAACATGTTCGTGGAATATGAAATAGTTCATAGTTTAATTAATGCGTCCATTTATTAAAAATGCGCGAGGTAGTATGATTTCTGATTGCGGAATTTCAGCTTTATGTGGGCATCTATCAGTGAAAGGGGACGGTCTATGGTGAGCACTGTTCAGTTCGAACAATTTGAATAACAGTTTTCGTGGAAGGCAACAAACAATATCAGATCTCCATGACAATGTCGGGCTGAACGTTTCCCGTGAAACAGAAACAATCTTAGAATCCCGTTAAAAAGTGTTCAAACACCTACCTTATGGTATGGATTTATCTCCCTTGCCCCTTCAGGACCGGCGAAAGGAGAAATAAACTTTTTACCCAGGCCCGCACGTTTCGAGATTATACACACGCATGTTACCAAGCGAATTTCAATGTAAATATTTTAACGGGCACAAAGATAAAACACACTTTTCTCTGATAAACTACTTGAAAAATGTAATGTTCTCATCCTCTTTAGCATTATTTAGTCACAAAAATAAATATTTGATCAGTAGTTTTTTTCTTGGGTGGTGGCTAGACGTTATAGCCACTGCGCACTTAAGTTATTTAACTTACTTCTCAGGACAGAAATAATGAATCCTGTTACAATAAAATTTTTATTAAAAATTAACATTTATGTCAATAACTATTTCAATAACAATTAATTACAAAGTACACGTGTAACAAAATAAAAATAGAATAAATGTACAATATAGAATACTTACTAAAACATACATTGAAATCGGTATATATCCACATTTTATATTATATTTAATTTTGGTATTTTACGGTAAAACGGAAACGCTAATTAAAAATGTATACTTATCTATAAGTAAAAAGTATTCAAAGCATTTTATGAGCCTCAATAATATGCAAACGTTTTCTCCTAGCATAGAAGCTATAATGAAAGATTTTCTTACCCGAGAATCTTGTACCACATATTGTAAACAAGGTTAGTTTATATTTCCCACCCCCAACATTCTCGTGTAGAGGAAGAGCGAAAATTCAAGGTCATTTTTCTATTCTATGTGGGTGGTGGAAAGAGCCTCTATCCACATATTAAAGCTTTCAAAAAACCTAAGTAAAAAACTTTTTTTAATTGCACATTTGCTTAATTCATTCAGATGAGAGTAACGCATACTTAAGACATGTGGAAATTTTTTTCAAAGATGAGAAATTTTAATTATAGTGATCAAAATACAATTTGTAGATTTACATTAAAAAAAAATGTTTTTAACTCCCCATCAGAGGACATGAATTGCAAAAAAATATCGTGCTGCACTTTGTATTGATTTTTATGTGGTTTAGCTTCAATTAACGCATGTGGATAGACTAAATATCCATCACCCGCTTGGAGAAAATATTTTTAATATATGCCTAGACCTATTAGCCTCTACCCCCGAAACGGTTAAGCCTAATTTTATTTAAATTTCATTTAAAACTTTTAATGCAATCAAATACGCTAAAATTAACAATTTACTATCATTGATATTATCTGAATATACAGTACAACAATTTTCACTATATTTAAAAAAACCCAAAGCAATTGTGAATTTTAAAGAAAATGTTTTCAATTTAATAAAAAATGTACTCTTTTTACTCTTTTCTTTATGATGATTAAAATAAAATAGACGCAAAACTTACAAAATACTTTCTGGTAAATCCCAAACGATAAATTTATTCTCACATAAACTTGTTGTTGCTGGAACTAATACAAATCTTTTAAATAACAACTAATATATCTTTTTTTTATTTTAATTAAACCTTATAGCTTTCTTAGTATTACATTAGTATTATATTTTCTGTCTTATAATTACGGCAATTCTGGTTGCGACAACAACGAAAAGTAATCGTTTGTTCTTAGTGAATTAAAATTGAACCAGCAAGAACAAATGATTTCCTTTGTTAAAAATGAGTCATCGCGTTTGTTTTATGAATATATGCTTTTTCAATGTTTCTGAGAATAAAAATTATTTTTGCAATACTGAACAAAAAAGAAAACTAAACAAAAATAAAATAAATACTGAAACTATTGTTATTAATGTCTGATGCCCAATAAACTAATAAGCTTTCTATTCTTTTTCCAACTTAATTAATAGTATATAAACAGGAATAGAGAGAGAGCGCGCAATAAATCACGAACCTTTAAAAGCCCGATTTTTACAAAAGAATTAAACGTGTGCGGTTGTTTACATTCATAAATATCCCGGATCTAATTAAAATAAACTGGAAACCGAAAGCACGTATTGAAGTTCAAAGTTTTGTAAATCATTATTTGAAAAAAAAGAACGGACTTTAACTGTCATCTAGTGCTTTGTAAAAATTAATGTAAAAGCATTCCAAACTTAGATCACACCGTTGTAATCATGGGCTTCAGAGCGGGGAAAGAGCTATCACTTATATGATGCCGTGAGCCCTGGAGGAAGAAACGCGGGATCACATATGTGAGATCATCAACAATCTTCCGCACTTTTTTCTACTTAAGAAAGCATTAAGTTTTTATTCGGGTGATGAAGTGAAGGAAGAGCTATGCTGGACTTCCTCGAGAATCAATTTCTACAATAGACCTACTATCGAAACAATGAGATCTTTGTTACAGTGACCATGGTGATTTATTTTGATTACGAATTAAGATATTCTTTTTATTCAACATGTCCTCTTTTCATTTGGGAAATCTTTTAAAACTAAAATTTATTTGTATGCGTGAGTCAACAAACTGAAATGTCATTAATAATTAGCAAGTTTTATCACAACTAAAATGTATAGTAATTTAACCAATATTATTAAATCTTTCAATAGTTATAAAGTGTTAAACTCAGGAATTCTTTTGTAACTTACATTAATTATACACTTCTGTAAGAAACTGAATAATTTAAATAAATACCTCCTTTTACACAATAACAAGGTAAATAATAAAAACAAAAAGCTAAAATTTACTTGAACCTTTCTCGCCGTTTTTATAGCCAGGTAATTCCATTTCCCTGTTAGTCCGTATTCAAAAGCACGGATGTGCTCTTCGGAAGAATCAATTAGTTCAGATTCGTTGCTCTCCTTTGAATTCATTGTTGCTTTGTTCATTTCTCCGCCAGACAATTTCGACAACGTAATGTATAAACACTTTAAGCTCTCGTTTGGAAGAAGATTCTCCTGTGAATAATTAGCTTTGTAAAGTATTATTTGTTTCCGGGATGTACAAGGAAAGAGGATTTGCTAAGCGATGTGCCATGAAGATAATGATATATGTCAAGGAGTTTGGTTTCGTTTCCTTATTTGAGGAAAAGTCTGGTAACTAACAATGTAACGATATATATTTTACAGCTAAATTAGACGATCATTGTTTTAAATTTTTAAGCATTTCGACACATAACCCTTAACTTTTGCTTACAAACCAAGTTTTGGTTGATATATCTTATAATTCATTTATTTAAATTCATTCAGAGATTTAGATTAACCTTTTATCTACCACACTATGATTTACTGCAGTTCATTTTTTTTCATGCAATATTTTTCAATAATACTATATTTTGATGCTAAGCCCACAATACTACTTTAACCTCGTAAGTCTCTCCGACGTATATAAACTTCTTGTTCAGCTAGTGTGTTGATTGCTCCAGACGTATATATACGTCTTTCCGAAGTATGATCTTTTCTGTATACTGATATCCATAAAATTATTTTCCGGTGGCTTTGGAATGCAAAAACATTACCTTGACAGAATGTTTACGTAGGATTTACTAAATTCAGAGGATTTGATTATTTATATATTATTTCACCACCCCCTCTTCCAATACACCATTTACGCTCGCCTACGTGTTAAACAGTGGTATTCGACAAAGAATCGCGTAATTTGTAATTGGCATTGAAATAATTAATTATAAACTGGACAAATCATCAAGATTACTTTCAGGTTACTTTTAGCATATAATTTTATGTATGAAGAGCCCATGGGGTTACTGGTAATTATTAAACGTTCTTAACTTATTATTGTTAAATTAATTGTAAAATGCATTGAGCAATACTGATATATTTATAAATGTATTATATCAGTGTAAATGTTTATTTTATTTTTTATTATGTCAGAATGTATTTTGTTTCTTTACTTTCAGAAAATTACTTTTTTTTTAAATAATCTTTTGTTGTCGACTTTTCAATGTGCTCGCCCCCCCCCTTGTAGGGGCATGGCGCCCCCCCGGGGGGGGCCGGGGCACAAATTGAGAAAAACTTTTGTAGGGCAAGGGTTTCAAACTCAAAGGCTAACTTGGGCCAAGAAAACAAGATTGAACTTTAGGTGGGCTGCAAAAATAATCAATATTCATAGGAACGTAAGTATATTTCGAATAATACTTTATAATAAACATAAATAAAAGAGCAAGACAATTTTAATGTTTACGTCCTGCCACTTCACATTTCTTCTGCTACTATCTTTCCAATTACGGGCAAAATTTTGATATTATTGTGTGCCGTTATACCAGCCAGACAGCGAAAATGTTTGTTGTGGGCCTCATGTGGCCCACAGGCCACAAGTTTGACACCTCGGGTGTACAGGCTAGAAACCACTCGGAATCACATACAAATGCAGGGTCGCAAATACCGTAGTTGGGAGATATGGTGGAAAACAAAGAAAAAGAACAGAAACAACAACGCACTAAAGGCGCAGCAAGCATTTTATTAAACGGGTTTAGAATGAAGCAGGTGTTCGAAAGTGCTTCGACTTTTTCTTCAGGGGTCACATTACGAGTTTGGTGTATAAGACGTCGCTTTCTTTAGTTGAATAAATCGCTCGAATATCTGTATCTACCGAGAGGATGCGCGACTTGCCAGGAAAATCTTCCAGAACGCAAAAAGAATCCATATTCTGGCCGTAATTTAAAGCAGAGGTCGCCAAAGTGGTGGTCCGTGAGAAAATTCCACTGGTCCCCAGAAAAATGTTGAATATACTTATCATGTTAAGTTATGTTTTAAGATACATTAAGACAATTCAATGCATAACAATACGGGAAAAGTTATAAAAACGCTTCTTCATAGAGAAACGCCACAGTAAATAAGTCGTACTGTTGTAGCTGCATTGCTATATGTGGATAATAGATCCGTGAGCAGCGAAAATTCAGGATAATATTTTAAGCATGTATCTGAAAGAAGCCTTATCGACTTATTGTGCGACGAAACTCTCAAATTTAAAAATTTCATTGATCCTTATCAAGATCTCAGTTTTGACTTTCCATAAAAAGTGAATACCCCAGTGCTTCTCAAACTTTCAACATTCGCGATCCACTATTCAATCCTAATTTTCATCACGCCCCCTTTCGTACAATAACAATGTATTGAATTTAATAATAATATACTTTGACACTAAATCTACAATACGACTTAAGTGCCCCTTGCGGATATAACCGTCTCACTAAGCTAGTGTGTTAATCACCCCGGACGTATATATACGTATTTTCGAAGTACAATCTTTTCTGTGCACGGCTATCCATGAAATTATTTCGAAGGCTTTGGAATTGAATAAAATGACCGTGACATTGTTTGTGAAGGATTAACTTATTTCAGAGAATTTGCTTATTTTTATTCCTTTTCATCTCCCCTCCCTCCAATACACCCCATATGCGGTCTTATGTGGAAAATGATGGCATTGGGAAGAGAATCGCGTAACTTTTAATTCGTAGTTAGGGAAATAATTATAAATCGCACAAAAAAAAATCAGTGGCGTAACGGAGAATATTGGTCCCCCTTTTCCTACAAAATCAGGAATTGAGCCTTAAGCTCAAATACGTACAGGAAGTCAGTCAGGCTTTTGTTTTCTAGAATCACTTCCCCCCTCGCAATGAGGGGATTTCGGGAGTGTACGTTACGCCACTGGTACAAATCATCAAGATACACGTTAAATTTTGTGCATAGTTTTATATACGACAAGCCCATGAAGTCACTAGTATTTATTAAACTTGCTCTTAATTTAGAATTGTTAAATTAGTTATCAAATACATTGAGCAGTACTGATACATTTATAAGTGTATTTTATTACATCAGAATGTATTTTGTTTGTTTACTTTCAGTAAATTAACAATTCTTTTAAATCATCTTTTGTTTTCGACTTTTAAATACTCTCGCGCCCCCTTGTAGGGTTATCACGCCCCCTTAGGGGGGGCGCCCTGCAGTTTGACAAATGTTGGAATACCCTTTTCTTAGTGAACAGGTGATGAAAATCCTGATCCAATTCTCCACAACTTATTTATGTGAAAAGTCTCTTTCATCTTTCCCAGCCATCAAAACACGGTACCGAACTCAGATTGAAATAATTACGTTTTTCCGTCTTGCAGCAACAACATTGAATCCAAGTATCCATAATCTTATTTCGAGTAAGCAGGAACCTCCATCTCGTATAAAGCTAAAAGTTTGATATACTTCAACCATTTTTTAATTGTTTTGTTTTAATAGAGCTCGTTTATTTTGTTCATTTTATTATGGTTTATTAACAAAGCTTTCATTATTTGGTTATAAGTAATAGTTTCATTTTATTAACTAGGTACATTTTATGTGTGTTCTTAGATAACCATTTTTTCATAAATACGTTTACACTAAAAAAATACGAGTGGTGGTCCAGGGAATTTAAATTATGAATTTACTGGTCCGTGAGGTCAAAATGTTTGGCGACAGCTGATTTAGAGCACTTATTTTAGAGCAACTTTTCAATAAAATTTTTTCTGTTTCACTTATGGGTTATTTCATAAATAAGATGATTCTAATCTTATGCTTGTATATTTAAATTTGAATAGTTATACTTTTAGCAAATATATTAAAATTCAATATAGATTCAAATTTCAGTTACTCACTGATATACAGCTTGTATAATGAATTCTTTAAATATGAACCGGGTGTTATATAAAAACGTAAGTTTTATCTCCAAAAATCACCCGCCTTATGTAGATAATAAGAAAACATGATAATGTATAATATATATATAGTACGATAAAATAAATGTGAAGAAGTACTAGAACCTACAGTGCTAAAGAAGGAAGAAATTGGAATTCACTAGACACAACAATTGTACATACAAAAAGGTCATTGGACTAAACTGGAGACCTATTATGATTTCTAAAGCTGTCACTGAATTAGGCCAGTGAAATAGGGTTAGCAATGCTTTATGGATCCAAACTTCCCGTACAGCAGAAATTTTCGACATAATGGAAAAAAAAGGTAGAAGAGTTAAGCCTAATACACAACACGTGGAAGATAAACCTGTTAATATATTAAAAGGAAATTAAGAAAAAAGAACAATAATGAATCTCTCTCAAGGAGAGGAATAATAAAAAAAAATTTTATATAGAAAAAATTAGAATAAAAACTCACATGTAAAATAAAAACTGGAAATCTCGAGAATTCAACCTTTTATGATAAGATCTTAATTATATATATATATATATATATATATATATATATATGTATAATTAAGATATATACTAAATATATATGCAGTGAAATACGCTTAATATGAAATAATACAACATTATCAACAAACTACTGTGTATTTTCATACATTTTTTTTTCTTAACATGAAACGAATATCGCTTAAAACAAAAAGATTTTCCTTCTGAGAACGAACAAAATACGGAAAACTCCTGCGGGATTAGAGTGTCCCATTGTATTATCGGAAGAATTTATTGCAGTAGATGATGATAATGTGTGCACAGTCCAAATTATAGAGGAAAAAGACATTTTGGAGTTTGATTAAAGACCTAAAAAAATATCATTTATGCAGATTCCGAAGTTGAAAATGAAATGGATAACGTAGCTCCTGTTCTCACATCATACTAAATGAGGAACGTTATGATAAGTACGTGTACTTATTCAGACGCACATTCCAATGAAGATATAAATACCAAATGTCATAATTTTTTTAGTGAATGGTTTGTTGACAATTTGATGCTAAATAACAAAGCAAAGAAAAATATCAGATTATTTTCCAAAAACTTAATAAATATTTTGTTTTTTAAAAAATATAAAAAATTTTGCAATAAAATTTCTTTAAGTGCTTGTGAAGGTTTCCATTTTACTGATTTTTATTAAAGTTATGCATATAAGTATATCTATGTAAAGTGTAAATAAAATAATTTTTGATAAATTCAATGTTGTTGATATATGTTTTTTTTTTCGAATACCTTTTAACACGAAACAATATTTCAGTCCCTTCAGTTTTGTGTTAAGTGATTTTCGCTGTAAGTAACTATACATAAGGATACCCCCTTTGATATTTTTTCAATTCTTCGTAATCTCCTTATATTAAATTTACAGAAACAAAAGTTGAAAAAAATTCAAATACTTTGAGCATACCATTAATACTTCTAGAGTATTTTTTTCTTCGGACTTACAAATGTGCATCGATACAACAAAAACTTTTACCGAAAGGAAAACGTTCATTGATACACCTGCATGTTTCAAATCTTATTATCCGAAATATCAGCAACGCTTTCCTGTTACACGTTTTTTATTCAAATTTATGCGAATGTTCAAAACTGTTTTTTCCACAAGTTTGCCCGAAGAAGCACAAAGAAAGAAAAACACGGGATCACAACTATTTCAGAAAAAAAAGTCACTATTTATTGACTGGTAGGAACACAGAAGCTAAAAACTTTAACCAATCTTGAATAACTTATGTGGTCGGTTTTCTTCTTTTTTGAAAGTATAAGAATAAAAAGGTAAAAAGAAGGAAAAAGGTTATATTTATTTTACCTTCTAGCTGTTTAACTTCATTTCAAGATATATTTTCGTAGAAAAAGAAAATGCTTCAATTTTCAACCTTTATCCGTTAGTGCACTGGCCGTTCACGTTCTGCCAAAGAAAGTTAAGTTAAGGAAATGGGTGTTTTATATTCTTTGTCGTTTTCAGTCACCCTTGTGCTTTTCTCAGCCTTCATCATGTTCTTGATGAAAGGTAGTGGCATACAATGAGAATAAAGCTGTAAGTACTCAAACACATTAATTCCCAAAAGCAAAATATCTCACCTTAAAATCTGCTGGCGTTAAAAGTCTTAAAAGTTCCAAAAGGACTTTCATCTTTATAATGTCGTTTTGATCTAAGAGCTCTGTTAGAGAGAGATATTTTATTTATTTTTATTTCCTTGCACTTTTATGGACAGATAAGCTTGTTTAGGAATGTTTTCATACGTGCTCTTAATAATAGACGCAATAATGCTTTCGAAAAAATATCTACCTTATGAATTTATATACGGTCCCCCCCCGATAAAACGAATTTCGAATTTTCCGGGCCCCCCCCCCCCGCTTAAAATGATGGTAAAACCCCCTATTTAACGAATAATAAGCCTCGAATTAACGAATAATAAAAAAGTGGCTAAGTTGAATAATAAAGAATACCTTCATTGGCAATCAAAACAAATTGCCATTGTCGTTACAACCCAGGTACCCTTGTTTCGGCAGGTCTTTAACGCTGCGGAAGAAAGATCGTGGTTGATTCTCGAAGAAGTCCTGCATAAGCATAAAGAATGCATGTAAGGTTTCATGAAGACAAATCTGGTCTGTACGGCAGGTGCTCCAATAATTTTCAACATAATTTTTTAAGGTTGTATGGGTTTCAAGGGAGACGTTTGGACCGGTATTGTTACGGAGATCTGATATCGTCGGCCAACCTTCACGAAAACTTTTGCATCAATTGTTGGAACTGAGCAATGCTAGGCATATACCGCTCCCTGTCGCTGATGGATGTTTGCATCCAACTCTACTTCGACAATCACAAACTATAATATCGCGTATTGTTCCGATGTGGACGCATCCACGAATAGTACGACTTTACTTTTGATCTCTTTCATCTACCACGAACAGGTTTCATTTTTACACGCCGTATGTGGTATACACGTCTTACCTCCCTTTATAGCCATGTTCGGTGGAGTTGCTATATCTATAATCATTCTAACAAAATTGCGCGTGTCCACTTTTCATTTGGGCACCCCCTATATTTCATAGCTGAAATATTTTATTACTTTACATGGTACGATCTGCGCAAAATTTTTTAATTTAAGGATTTTCAAATTATTTTTTGGGGGTTGCGTCCTATTTGTGTATATTACGTAAAACAGATTTTGTGCTCAAAATTTCATAAAAAGCTAGGCATTTAATTTTTTAGGAAAAAATTTAAAATTTCTGAAATAATTTTAAAATGCTACTCCTCCTACAAAAATTTACATACACGCATGAAATTTGATTTACAAGTACGGTAAAGTATGCATAACATAAGTTTGTATGGGTTTTGCGATAATATGATTGGTATTTGTGCAATACTTCTTTTTATGAATGCCTATTGAAAATTCCTTAAAAAATGAAAAAAATTCTGAGTTCAACTATTTTTAAAAATAGGTAAAAAGCAATAGTTCAAAAAAAAAAAGAAAACGCAAAGCATTAGGCAGAATAGAAAAAAAAGCCTTACCATTTTAAATGAAGACAAACTATTTATTTACTTTATCTTTCTGAGATAATTAAGTTTAAAGTTTTGATTTACCATTGGGATGTCAATAAAAAGGAATGCAAAAGCTATCATAATGCTGCCTTTTTTAAATTTAGAGCTTTCAAATTTTTTCAGGTTATAAAAAAGTAAATAAAGAATAATTTAGGCTAAAAAAATTAGATTTGATTTTTTAACCATTATTAGTCAATTGAATCTTACTGTGTCTGCAAAAAAAATTGAAATTTTTTTTTCAATTTTTTTTTCTCTAGATTTTTCTTGTAAGTAGCAACTTTCGAAAGGAAAGGGTACATACCATTATTGGACTTTACAGGTGTAGATGAGTCATGAGTGCAACCTATCTTGTGTATTTTCTGAAAAGGACAGGAAATCCCTTTTTTATAATTTCCCACTCTACAGCACAAGAGATGTTTTAAGATTTTCACGACAGACTACCTATTTGTGCAACTGAAGTTCAGGAAATTTTTGATTTGTCGGAGCCAATTATTAGAGATTCTGTTGCAGAAATTGCTAATGAAACTCTTATCACAACTGTTACATTTCCTAATGCTTTACATAAGCGTTTCTCAAACTGTGGGGCACGCCCCCTAGGAGGGCGTGATAACCCAACCAGGGGACGAGAACATATCGAAAATCAAACATTTAAAAACATTATTAATTTACTGAAAGGAAGCAAAACAAAATACATTTTAACATAATAAAAAATAAAATGTAGATTTACACTAATATAATATACAGTAGCGTAGCCAGTTCTGGATGGGCCCTGTATCAAAATTCCTGGGAGTTGGGGGCTTTTTTTGGAAAAGAAATAAAAGACACTTATTTGAAAGTGTCAGAATATTGCACATGATGGGGCCCTTGAAGCTTGGGGGCCAATTATCATTGATACGGCTGATACGGTGGTAGCTATGCCCCTGATAATATATCAATAAATGCATCAGTACTGCACATTGTATTTGATAATTAATTTAACAATTACCAGTGACCCCATAGGCTTGCCATATATAAATTTATATACAAAATTTAATACTTATCTTGATAATTTGTAGGGTTTGTAATTAAATTCATATTGTAGATTTAAGCCAAAGTACATTATTATTGAATTCAATACATTGTGAATGTTTGGATGAGGGAGGGTTGTGTGAAGAAAATTATGACTGAAAATTGGGTCGCAAGTATTGAAAGTTTGAGAAGCACTGCTTTACATTGTTTGGAAACTGTAAAACATACATCATACAGTAGAGGATGTAAATGATGCAGCATCATTCTTCTCCACATTAATCAAAAAGATCAATGATGCAGCAGGATTCTTATCCGCATAATCAAAAAGATTGACAAACATGTATTATAGTCAGTATTTTTAAATTTCCAATCAACTAGTAAGTAATAATTCACTAATAGTACTTTTAGCTGTTAAATAACAAATGAGTAATTTCTGAATATAGATATTCTATGTGTATTTGCTTATTATAGAATTTCCAAAAGGTAGTGCAAAAATTTTGTTTGGACCCCAATTTAACGAACAGCATTTTCGATCCGAATCAATTCGTTAAATTGGAGTCCGACTGTACATGAACGAATGATGAAAATGACTGATACATTTTTCAATTTTTTGCTGAAAGCTTAAAATCTCTAGCTGGGAAAATGTAATGTTAATTTAAAAACTCAGTTTTATATCATGTGAAAATAATTTTGCTAAGCATAATTTTAAAAAAGATTATTAGCTATATATTCTGAGATATACGTCAAATTAATTTACAAGAATGCTTTTTAAATTGCGAAGAAAAAAGAATTAATGTTTTTAATACATAATTTTACTAATAATTAAAATTTTCTTTCCCAATAATTACAATAAAATGAATAAAAAGGAAGTATGTATCGTTTTCTACATTTACAGAAGAAGAAATGTTAAATCAAATGAAATTAAACAACTTGTAGAGATTTATTTTGAAAATGCAATGAATGATGAATTGAGGATAAAGTGGGTTTGACAGTTCAATGATGGACGAACCAATGTTCTTGACGAAGCTCGGAGTAGGCGACCTTCTGATCAATGACGGTTTGATTGAAAAAGTTATTTAAGAAATCCCCGAAAATAGACGTTTTACAATAAAATTGCTTTGTAATGAGTTTCAACAAATTTCAAAAACTGATAATTAATGACATCCTTCTTTAAAGAGGGTACAGACAAGTTGGTTTCCCTATATGAAAAATGTCAGAACAATGATGGTAATTATGTAGAAAAATAGTTTCCGACATGATTTTTATGCAAAAATAAATTTTGTTTTGAAACAAAGATCTAATACTTACGTATTATGGCAAACTTTTATTGACATTGTATAAAACGAAGCACATGATTGCACATTCAGCTCTTACACCGCATGTGAAATTGGGGTTGCAAACTTGGAGAGTAATCTTGAATGTTGGCGATTGTTGCGATAATTCATGTGTACCAAAGAGTTTTCGTGTTTTTTTTTTCCAAAATAGTATTTAGTTCCCGACACACCTCGGATATGTTTAATATTAGGAAATTTGCTAGATCATCGAGCGAACATCTGTTGCTAGATATTCTTGAGCCAGATAAGTCCCATGTGGAGGATTGTATTTCTGATTCTATTTTTATGTATGTTTTATTGCATTTATAAGTATAAAATAAGGGGCAAATGTACTCCATTAAAACAAATATAAGGGTTTCATATGTAATCGATAAATATTGTAGCATTCAGAGAGCTTATGTTGATAACATTAAGGTCTACTTGCCCATCTGACGTGTAGACGATACAGATATTTCTTGATTCTATCTATATGAACAAAGTTTGAGAATGAGTGATTAAATTGAATCCATATTCAAATGTGAATGGAATGGCCATTCGCTCATTTCTGCTGCATGTCAATGTTCTCTACACTATTACTAAATAGGCTTTTTACTGCTGCGCAGAAAAGAACAGGACGTATACAGCCGGGTTTCTTGGAAATATATATCCTCTGTGTAGTTTTCTACAAAAGGTAAATCTTGAAAATTAAATGTTTAGGACCGTTCGAAATACATGTGACAGTTGAAATACTATTGTACTCGTATTACGTCTTACTGCATTGGATGAATACCAAACTCTGTTGATCTTAGCAGTTCTAAAACCACTAAACCCAGGCTTTCTCTTTACAAATTATGACTCAACTGTCTAACTAATTGCACGCAACATTAGATTTTGCATTAAGGAATATTACATTTGATAGTGAGATCGCTCAGCATCTTGTTTCCTGAGCATTGGCCACTTCATTACAAAATGCAAACATAATGGTTGATCGTTTTAATTGTTTACAGTTGAATTTCAAAAAAATATTGTAAGAAAATTAAATAAATAAAATAATAGGAATGTTTCTTGAGATGTTAGAAAAAACAAAGCATATTAGTCAGAAATATTTTACTGTCGTGCATTCATGTGTACGTTTATGTAATAGACGCTAAGATTTTGAAACTTTTTCTGGGGATATATACCCATTTTGGTAACATACATTAACAAATTTAAATATTTTCTAATTTCCTTAAATGTGGCCACTAATGGGATTAAAGCACAATTAATTCCAAGTACTCAGGTGTAAAATTTGAAAACGTGCCAAACATTCACTTCTCTCTCAGTTTAGTAATGCATAATACAAACAATACTTTTTCATAAAATTAAACGTTAAAATTTGTTTTTTAATTTTCTTATTGGCATTCAATCAATTCCCATAAACCCGAACCTCACACAATATTTAACAGGCTGCATGCATTTGTAAAATAATGCCTTAATCTCTTATGTAAATATTACGATTTAAATACTGTTTTTCAATTGCGAATATATAACTGTATTACATCTGTAATAAAGATAATTAACCCGCGATCACTCGCGCGGGGTGTTCTGTACACCCCAACAACAAGAAAAGCCTCCTAGGATTCTAAAATGAATGCGCAGAACCACGATTTTTTCTGTAGCTGTACATTTTAGGTCATTGAACCTTCAGGCCTGAAGCATTCAATCTCGCTAGGACGATTGGAATGTAACGACCTTCAAAAGTTTATCCGAGGGGCTGAAAACACCCCGCGAGTGATTGAGTTTATATTTTCGTACTCGAAGCATATAAAATACAGTATGTTTTACTCTTTTCGCTTACACTTTTTTTTCAAATATATTAATATGCATACAAATTTTATTTAAAATTTTAATAATTGTAGCATAAAAGTAATATAATTCTATAAAATAATTGTAAAGTATAACTTTTTTTTTTTTAATTTTTCAAAACATTTTCCAGAAATTATGACAAAAACTTCTTGGGAAAGGGAGAAACAGCGTCTATTAGATACTGCATCAACAGATTGTCAAGATGAACTAAGTGAATTTGATGACTGTGTAATTTCATAGTTAAACTTGGAGAGATGAAACTTGAAATTGTAAATTTTTATAATATATTCTTTGTTGATATCACTGATGAAATGTGCAGTATATATAATGTATCGCGAATATGTAACTGTTGGCCATTGCCAATATTTTATCATCTACTTAATACTGCAGGAATTAATGCTTCCACTGTCTATCATTCAGTTCTTCCTGAAAAGAAAATGAGACGTTCAAGTTTATTAGAGGAGATTAGAATGTATCTTGTTCAGCCACAGTGGGATATGAGATCGGAACTCCCAAACTTTAACAAAACACTTAAAATAAGCTTTACTGACACAGAAGATATTAAAAAGAGTATTAATCCACCAAAAAAGGGACGTTGCACTGTTTGTCCAAGGATAAATGATGTAAAAATTACTCGTATTTGTCTTCAATGTATAAAAAATATGTGCTTAAAGCATATGAATACAGTCTGCTCTGAATGTTTGTAGAAACTGATTTAAATATTATTTTTCTACTTTTTACTATCCTTGTTATTGATTATAAAGTATATTTATTACTGGTATAGACGTTTTACTTGTGGTTTATGAAAAAATACAAAAATGTATACTTTAAATTGAAAATTTTGTAAGTTTATTTTAAATTAATGTTAGTGTCTCATTTGTATGCAATAAATTTATATTTATTTGTATAATACGAAAAACATTTTGTACTTCGTAAATATATATCATAATTTAATTAAAATTTTTTTAATATTTTAAATACACGTGTTAAAAGTTTGGGGTGTTCTCTACACCCAGCGAGTAACGACGGTTGCAAAAACAGGCGCGAGTGACCGTGGGTTAAAAAATGGTAAAGTAATTCACAATTAAGTAAAAACAAATGTAAAATTTAATTTTACATTTTCGTTGTTAGCATTGAACTACAAGGATTCATAAAAGTGCAATTCTGGCAAATTAACTTTTTGAGCAACATGCTAATTCTTAACATTTTATTCGCTGTTATTTCATAAAATAAACTAAGAGCATTTGCAGAAATTTCGTACACCTTGTTATAAAATGCGAAATCACAGACAGTTTAATTTAGTTGAAACATCTGTTCCTTGAATAAATTGGAGTTTTAATTAAATTAAGGTTGCTTAGGATATTAAACAAACCAAATTAAATTTTATTCCAGCGATTACATTTAATTTACTTCTACCAATTAATGTCATGCTAAATACAAAATGAATTCCATATGTACATTCTTAGGTGAAACGACGCTTTGCACATAAGTTTAAAGAAACCTGCTTTATTTTTGTTAGAGTTGCACAAGGAAATTTAACATGAAATAAATTTAATATTTTTCAGCTATTGAAGTTTCAAACCCATCTCTATATTTTTAAATAATTTAAACTAGTCTTGTGACGTCTCTCGCGTCTTTCTGATTAACATGACTCCTATGTTCTTTGACGGCCACGATTGATGGCAAAACTTTTCCAACCCAATACCAAGAAGAGAAACGGATCGAATATGTAAATGAGATATACTATAAAAGGATTTTGTGATAAGCTTAGAGATAACGTGGCAAACCTAGATATAGAATAACATAGCATAGCGTAGCAGGCTCAGAGGTTGTAGTGTGGAATCATTCTGATCAATAGCGTGACAAAGCTTAGTGTGAAATCTTGCGGACCAAGAATAAGCAGTCAAGAATTAGCTGCATTGCGGATCAAGAATCTTCATAGATAAAGTTATAGATTATATTCTCTAAGTCAAGGGACCAGAACTGGAAAAGGTAATATTAGATATAAGTAATTAGATAACAGGATTA
>BMAV01025062.1:18504-33621 GCA_019973955.1 Trichonephila inaurata madagascariensis | reverse complement strand
TAATTATAAAATATTAAATTCGAAACCTGACATTCAGGGGGGAGGGGAGGTCCTGATATTCTGAGTTATGCCAATGGTAAATAGAAATAAAATATTACAGAGGCACCAAAGCCATTGAAATTCATACACCGCATAAAAAAAAGATCACACATAAAAAATCGCACAAAAATAAAATCGCATAGTAAAAGACAGCCCAAAACAGGTTCTACTATATATTACAAATGTGCGATTAAGGTATCCGACTACGTTCGAATCCGTGATTTTGCAAAAGAGTACAAACGAATATCTATTGTTATTAATTGCTGAATAATTAAATATTGCTAATTGACGATTTAGTCAATGAGTTAGAATTGAATAATAACGACCGGTGGTCGAGAAGCAGAGAAACGGAATTACGGTAATTTAGACCGTAGATGTCCAAAGCGTTCCCAGAGTAAGTTAATTGAATTATAATAAAATATTAAGTATTATATCTACCGTGTCCTATACTTATTAGAAGAGTGCACTTTCTACTCTTGGTTGTTAAATTAAGTGAGAGAGAGAATAAGAAATTATAATTGTTTTGATTATGGCTGATCTTTCTTCTAACCCCAAACACCTATAAACGCGACAATACGTTTATCACGTAGTTTCCAAGTGCCTGAACGTAATCATTTAGAGTCCATGATCAGTTCTGTTGTTGGACCAGAGAATCCAGTCCATTCCATGTAAAAACTGCTCACACTATTATGGAGATTCCTCCAGGTTGCGCAGTCTTTTTATGACACTTTAGATCCCTGGCTTCGTGGGGTCTGCGTCATTCTCGAATTCATCTATAATTTCTTCCTAACTGGAATCGTGGTTCATCTGACCCAGCCACAGTTTCAAGTCGAGTAGGGTCCAACGTAAATGGCCGCGAGCCCGACGGAGGTGGTGCCAACGATGTTGTGCTAATAGTAAAGATCTTTGAATTTCTCTTCTGCATCCATTGCCCACTAACCCGCGATCACCCCATCAACTCATTTGCTGCTGGGGTGTTCTGTACACCCCAGCAACAAGAAAAGAATCCTAAGATTCCAAAAAGAATGCGCAGAACCACGATTTTTTCTTTAGTTGTACATTTTAGGTCATTGAACCTTCAGGCCTGATGCAATCACTGTTACTCGGATGACTGGAACGTAACTACCATCAAAAGTTTATCTGGGGCCCTGCGAACTCCCTGCGAGCAGTTGAGCATATGGATACAGTCAGCCCTGAATGTTTGAAAAATGATTAAAATATTATTTTTCTTCTTTCTACTATTCTTATCATTAATTATAAAGTATGTTTATTCCTGGTATATACGTTTTACTTGTGGTTTAGGAAAAAATATAAAATTATGCATTTTAAGATGAAAATTGTGTATGTTTAGTTTAAGTTAATGTTAGTCTCATTTGTATGCAATAAATTTAATAATTTTATTTGTACAATACAAAAAGCATCTTATACTTTATAAATATGTATCATAATTGACTTTTTTTCGTATTTAAATACAAATGTTAAAAGTTTGGGGTGTTTTCTACACCCCGCGAGTAACCACGGTAGCAAAAACAGGCGCGAGTGACCCCGGGTTAAGCGAGATTTCGACACAGTGTCCTGACAAACAGTACCTCCAACTTTCTTTGTGGCTATTTCGGGCTGTGTTGCTTGTCAGTTGACTCTGACCATTTAACGTACTTGTCACTGGTCTCGATCATTAATCGTACGGTGTTGACCACTACGATGTATATAATGATTATACATGAAATTAAATATCTCGGCACAGTCTATGAATGCTGTACTTCCTTGGGATTTCTGAAATGGAATGTCCCATGCTTATTGCTCCGACTACCATTCCGTGTTCAAAGTCTGCTAATTCCCCTCTTGATACCATATTCACGTAAGAAATCTTTTCACATGAATTGCTGAGTACGCAATAAAGCCTTGTCAATGAACTACCCATTTATATATTTTGTGCGCGGTAATACTAACTAGCGTAGCCAGTCTTGAGGCAGCCCTGGATCAAAATTTCTTGAGGCCCTATTTTTAAAAAGAAGTAAAAGCAAGTTGCACATTTTGGGGTAACTGTAGCTTAGATTCACCTTATCATTGATACGGTTCATACGCCGGTAGCTACGCACCTTATCTGTATATTACATATTGCTATTAAAAACCACTTTCTCCTCTCTATTAATTGACTAACTAAAAGGGTATTACGGAAGCTACGCAGTTTACACTCAGCTACTTGAGCATTGAAGATAGAAAAGGCTTTTTACTGCTTTTTCTGACTCAATCAATATACCGATGTGTTCGGCACCCCTTTTTAATCTACGGCACTCCCTTTTTCTTTACTTTGTGCCCATATATGAAAAGAATTTTATATCCAGAGGAATGTTAACAGAAAATGAGTTAACTGGTACAATGTTGACTCGAGTGAAATCGGTCTTAATAAAAGAACATAACCTAGTGTCAAAAGTTATATAATATTGCATTGTACAAAATTACTGAAACCTAATTATGATAAATATGCTGCCTATTATATAATATTTCATGTGTTTATATTATTGTTAGAACCCTTTTTGTATTTCATAATTTCCTAAATTGAAGTAGTACATTCACTTAGTATATATATATATACTTATATATATATATATATATATATGTGTGTGTGTGTGTTCATTGATTTACTTATTAAATATGAGGTGTGACACACACAGAAAAAAAAACAAGTATGGCTCATTGTACTTAGCGAATCAGTTCTCCGTGACAATGTCATCTTCAAAGGAGTTCTCTTCAGCATTCACACACTTCTGTATTTGGTTCTGCCATTGCTGATATTAGTTATGGAACGAGATTTTGGGAAGTCCCTTTAGTAGATTTTCTGTTTTTGCACGAACACAGGTAAAATAGGTTCCCTTTCAGAGGAAAAAAAATGTCTCATGGGGCCCAATCAAGTGATTATAGACGATTCTCCATCATAGTAATGTTTTGCTGATCAGAGACCTATTGGGAGATGGGGCCATGTGTGAAGATGCACTGTCTTTGTGTAACAGCCATGCAACATTCCACAATTTGGCTTTTTTTCTTATTTTTTCACGAAGTTATTTTAGTACTTCAATGTAATAGTGTAGATTAACAATCTGACCACTGATGGGAGTGGGAACCCAATCATATCAAAAGTTTTGGCTATGTTTTGGTCTGTAATCGCTGACCTTGGGCGCCCATAATTTTCAGCATCTTCCACACTGACCCTTCCCCCTGAAAACCTTTTATACTATTCAAACACATGTGCATGAGTCAAAGTTTTATCTCCATAAGTCTCGGTTAACATTTGAAATGTTTCCGTGGCTGATTTATTAAGTTTCACAAGAAACTTGATGTTGATTCGACTTTATCCCGGCAGAATGCAGCTGCAAGTGTTCACTCAATGTCACAATTCTCCCTAGAGTGATCGATAAGACGAAGCTGTCCACATGGATTGGGGAAGAATGTGGGGGGACGTCACCAAAACATTTGCTATCAACTCCACTCTTTTTTTTAAGCTACACACTTAGTGTCTTTTTGTGTGTGTGTCACACCTCCTATGTAGATATTACTTTTCTTTTTGTTTTGATTCTCTTTATTTTAGACAAATGTCTTCTCTAAATTTCTCATAATTATATTATTATTAATAATTCTAATATAAAATTGAAAAGCAAAGAAAAGATTTTTATAATTAAAATTAGTATTTTTTTGGCCTGATAAGAAAATTTATATTTAATATATATATATATATATATATATATATATATATATATATTTATATATTATATAGAAAATCGTAAATAATATAATACAATTTTATTTGTTGTATGCTTGGAAATTTTATGTCAAAAAAAGATAAACTACTAAGAGCTTTTAGTATATTTTAAAAACATAGAATATATCAGGAATATTTTACATTCATATTTATAAATAATTAGAAAAAGAATTAGATGTATATCTTATAACTATTATCTAACTAGAACTAAATTAAATTCTGTGTGATTTTATCTTCCCTAATAAAATTTAATTTATTAAAATATATAATGTTAGTTTTATTTTTTTTTTTTTTCTTCAAAATTTTTCTCAAATTTTTGTTATATTTTATGCTTGTCAGGAATACTTCTACCTTGAGTATTTTTAATCTATAATTTTTTGAGGGAAAAATATCAAAGTGGCAAGTTTATTATCTGAATATCATTTTAAAAGAACTCGGATGTTATTCTTTTATGTCATCTTTTTTGTATTTTTTATAGTCTTTCACATAATATTATTCAATATATTATTCTGCCGTTATGAAAATCAAAATTATTTATTTTTCAATGTGAAACATAGATTTTTTGAAAAAATTATCACATTATCATATTTTTCCTCAAGTATAATTTTATTCCTTTATGTTTTTTTCAGTAAATTTTATTCGTTTTTAATATTCATGAGACGAAATCTTCAGAATATTATTAAAAATTATTTATATTTTTTTTCATTATTTATAAAATTATTTATAACTTTTTTTCATTAATTATAAAATTATTTATAACTTTTTTGCTTCGTATAATACTGTTATTTCATAACTTTTTTATTTAAATTATTCAATTAAATGATTATATAATTACCCAACAGTATATTTCAGTCCTCTGTTTTTAAGGATGAAAATATTGAAACTTAAATATTATCCATTATATAATATGGATTTAATTTGCAATATATTTATAAACCCATTTCAATTAAAACATTTTTCATAGGTTTCCGTACAAAAGTGTTTAATGTAATTTGTTTTATAAAGGAAACATCATCTTAGGTATATTATCGCTCTAAGTATGTAATATTTAAAAAAAGACTTCAGAAAAAGTGGAGTGATAATTATAATTATTTTTCAATGAAAGGGAGAAACCCTACGTTTTTTGCAATAAATCACTACATTCATTGTTTCAAAACATTAATACATGCTCTATTACATTTTTCTCCACAGTTTTAATTATATATATATATATATATATATATATATATATATATATAAAGAAAGAAATGTTAAACAGCTATTGAATATGTTTTTTTTTAAGTAAGCTATCCATCAAAACTAATGCAGAGGATAACAATAATAGTTAAAAAAAAGTGTGTTAATAATCTGGCAAGCATTGCTAATATCACCTAATACGTTGATAATTCTTTAGTTTAGCTTAAGGGTTCTATAAAACGTACTCGAAAGAGTAAAATTCAAAAATTAAGACTTTTTTTATTGGACATACACCTTTAAAAATTTGCAATTGAGCTTAGATTTTTTATGATTTTAATAAAGGTATTTTAATCATTCAGTATATAGAAACACAAAAATAATTTTTTAGTTATTTTTTTTTCTTCTTAATTAAGTTGGACATAATTTATTAGATCTCATAATACATGTTTATGTTTAGGTACCAGTTTTTTAAGAAAGAAGTATCTCTTAAATATGTAAAATAATTTTTTCACATATATAAAATAATACACAAATTATAGTGAACTTAATTTTTAAATAAAATATACAGATAGTTTCTGTAAATTTTTATGAGGTATTGTGTGTAATTGTGAAAATTTCTATTCCCCTCCCATTTTTTTCATGCATAATATGTACTATTTCGACTAAAAAAAAGATAGGTCCATTACATGCACAAGTATCCTTGATAGAAGTATAAAAAAATTGGTACCATATAGTGCAATATTTTTTCTTAAAAGTGTACCTAAAAGCATAAAATTATGCATAGGAGAAAAAGTGAAAAAACTAAACATTTCTAAACGTTTGTCTACGTTTTTGTTAATGACTTTTTACATATTTCAAGGTTATTTTATCAAAAAACATATAACTAATATACATTTTTAGATTTAGAAAAATATGCACAATTTTTTATTATTAGAACTGAAAAATCCATTTTTTGAATGTGTATAATGTCCTGGTTCTTTTAAACCAGTGGTATTCAAACTTTTTCTTTTCACGGAACCCCTAGAACTGGAAATTGTTTTCATAGAACCCCTAGAACTAGAAAATATTTTCGTGGAACCCTATTCCACACACGCAGTTAGAAGAATATATCTTAAAATAATATTTAAAGTAGATTAACAATAGATCACTGTAGAGACATTTATAAAAGTATTGCATTTATTAATAAGCATTTTAATCTACTTCTAATATCATTTACTCATTAATAATATTAATTTGGGATCCACGTGTCAGCAAAGCCCATGCATTATGTTAAGTAACCGGGATATGTGCGTGTGCATTTTTTAACACAAACTGACGAAGTCTAGGTCTATTGAGAATACCCACAATTGCATTACATATTCTGAGTTTCATTTGTTTATAGACTTTATTTTTGTTGCCAATCACATTGAGAAATATTTTTTTACTTATACACATCAATCTGAATGGCATTAAAATGTTTATAGTTGTGTATTCTGCAGGAATTTACAACCTAAAACTTAGGCGCTGTTCTTGCATAAATTTAGACATTTAACAATAAATCTGTTGGAATGCCGATTGTAAGTGCTTTTTCGAAAAATAAATATAGGTGCATTTTTCATTAGAAAATTATTTAGTTTTGCAAGACATTGTACTTAGGAATATAAAATTATCGCGTGGAACCCGGCATTGTAAACAATAAAATATATTCACGTTCTAGTAAGAATAATATATACATAAAGTTAAAACGTTTTCTCCTCTTTTATTATACTATAATAAATGTTTAAAAAGTATTGCAAAATAAAGTTATTATGTATAAATCAAATTTTTAGTTTCTTAATGACTGGGATGAGCTTTAAATTCTTGTGGGTATGTAGACATTTTAGAGAATTTAAATCAATTTTGCATACACATTTATAAACTTCTTTTCGATTTTGTGGAACCCCAGGGTTCAGTGGAAAACAGTTTAAGGTATCCAACTACGTTCGGAACCATGATTTTAAAAAGGCGCATAAATGGATAATCTTCATGATATTTAGTGTCACTTAGATAAAAACACATGTATAAAAAAATTTTAAGGACATTGTGACAAAAAAAATTAGTTAAATATAATATTTTGGCAAAAAATTAACTTAGAAAAACTTTTTTCAAAATATTCTTCTTTTATAAAAAATGCTCCTAAAGCTATAATATTTTGCTTATATAAAGCAAAAACTTCTCCAGAGAGTCTGAACTATTTTTTTTTTTTTTTTGAAAAATTCACATTATTTTCAGAGTTACAACCCATTGAAAAAATTATCGGGTTTTTACTTAAAATTTCTCCCCTCTGTTGTTGTAAAATATCTAAGTTATATATTTCAAAAATTCTAGTTCAGCCTCTGTACAGAGATCTGATCGATATGCAGGCAAAATATTATTATAATAGAAGCATTTTACACAAAAGGAGAATATTTTGAAAATCTGTCATTCTATGTTCTTTTTTTGTCAAAATATTGTACTTAAATAATTTTTTATTGTAATATTATTCTTAAAACAATTTTATATACATTTTATAATCTAAGTGACACTAAATATCATAAATATTTTCCATTTATACGCTTTTGAAAAAACACTGTTCCGAACGTAGTCGGATACCTTAAAGTCCATTGCCTTAAACTATTTTTATACATTTATGAAAATCCTGTTTCTTAGATTATTTCTTTTTCACTTAAATCTGTAAAGTGACATAAACTTCAGAGAAATCGAAGAAACGACACTAAAGTGTATTTCAATTATTTTTGTTTTCATATTTCTGAAGCAGCCATGATAGCCTGGGAGCTATGGTCATGATCTCGTGTCCAGCGTGTCATGAGTTCCGATTCTAGGAACACTAAGGAGCCACTGTGAGGAGGCACAGATGCACGTTAATCTGTCGATGCTACAAGTTCTCCCGTTAGCGTGGGGTGGTATTTTGGAGAGACGAGTGCCAGTTCAAGTGTTCACTTGACCATGGTTCTTAATCGTGAAGTTAGTAGCCAATAAACCTTGTGTTGCTTTAGAGCAGTTTTTCTCAAACTGGGGGAGCGAACATATCGAAAAGTTGAAAACAAAAGGTTATTTAAAAAATTATTATTCTACTGAAAGTAAATAAAGAAGAAGAAAAAGAAGGAAGCTTGAAATCTTTGGGAAATGAACGCGAAACGTTCCTCCATCCCATATCGAAGTGTATTTGGGCCTTGAAGTGGAGAGGCCTGGACTGAGAGGGAGCTTCCTGCTTATTGGACAAAAAGAAACAGTGAGTTAACACTCTATTCGCTGCCTTGAAGTTATGGAACAGAGATCGATTGGAAAAAAGTGCTTGCCTGTGTGGGTTGCAGATTGAGAATAATTTGAATTTAATAAAAGGAAACATGAAAGTAAAATGAAAAATTAGAAAATGGTCATTCGACACGAGGGGAATGACGCAATTAATTACTAGGGGGGATTATACGAGTCCAGAAGGATTCTTCTGGACATTTAAGTATTGACATTGGGAGTATAATTTTCCAAATTTAAGACATTAAGATTATTAGAATTTGGCAGATTATCAAAAAATTTAATTGACATTTTTTGAATATATTTTTTAAAAGATAATGTTAATAGCTTTGTAAATATCTCTATTTTTACTGTATCAACATTCCTTAGTTATATTCCTGATTAAAGTAATTTGGGTCATTTTTAAAAGATTAATGTTTGAATTAGCTGCATAGCCTCACACAGAGCAAGCGTACTTTAAGAAGGGCCGCAAAACAGCAGTGTAAAGAAGTACTTCGTTGTAAAGATTCATTTGAGAATTCTGGCAAATTTAGGGGTAAATTGAGCGTAAGGCGTTCCGGAATTTTTCACACGCATATATGATGTGTTGTTTCCATGATAAATTTTTGTCTAGAAGTACTCCTAGGTACTTCGTGCTCTGAGATCAGTGTAGTTGTGTGGAATAGAGGGTTGGCGATGTGTCTGGTTTTCTTCTCCTGGTGAAGAATACAGCTATTGTTTTACCTATATTAATTTTTATTTTACATGTTTTAAAAAAGTTTTCAAGAATGTGTAGGTGTGAGTTGAGTGCACGGGTGATAGTGTGTTGTGATTTTTATAAGTAGCTAGGATAGCAGTATCACCAGCGTAAATATTAGTACTGGTTTGAGGGTGAGTAGGTATATCATTAATGTATATGTTGGATAGCAGGCGTCCAAGGAGACTACCCTGAGGCACACCACATTTGATATTAAAAGAAGAAAAGGTATCTCACTCTTACTTTGAAGGATCTGTTAACTATATAAGAATTGATGAGATGAATTAAAAAAAGGTGCAAAATTGTCAGTGATAAGTTTGTGGATGAGTCCCCTGACCCAGACCCTGTCAAAAGGCTTCTAAATGCATATAAAAACAGCCCCAGTGGACCTGCCTTCCTGAAATCCAGAAGAGATTTTTTCAGGAAGTCTAAGCAGCGGATGTGTGCTATGTAGAAATAAGCCTGGTGAGAAAGTCAACAAACAAACACATACATTCTGATATAATAAAAAATAAAATACGCATTTACACTGGTATAATAAACTTATAAATGTGTATCAGTAATGCACAATGTATTTTATAATTAATTTAACAGTACTGTTATAAAAAAAAGTTTAATAATCACCAACGACCCCATGGCTTGTCATATATAAAATTATATACAAAAATTAGCTCTTATCTTAATATATGTACTGCTTATTATAAATCAATTTGGGATCGATTAAAAATTACGCGATTCGCTCCCGAATACCAACTTTTAATTCGTAGTTGAGCGTATGTAGTGTAATGAAGAGGGTGGGGGTGGGGTAGAAAAGGTATAAAAAAGCAAAAATCATCTGAAATAAATAAATCCTTTGAAACTACTGTCAAGGTCATTCTACTGTATTCCAGAGCCTTCGGAATAATTTTATTGATAGCATTTTACAGAAAAGATCGTACTTCGGAAAGACGCTTATATTCGTCAGGGGCAATTGACGCAATGGCTGAGCGAGACGTTTATACACGCTGGTGGCACTTAAGAGGTTTAAGTCGAAATATAGGTTTAGTGTCAAAGTATAGTATTATTTAATCCAATACATTGTTGTATAAAGGGGGACGCGATAAAATTTATATTTGAATACTGAGTCGCATATATTGAAAGTTTGAGAAGCAATGCTTCAGAGTGAAACGCTTTAAGAAACACTCACTCACTCACATTTTTCTCAAACTGAGAGTTATTATACTACTTTTATGCACAATATAAAGTTTTTGAATTGTCCCAGAACTATTGTTTTAACCTTGAACTATTGCCAATAACGAACGAAAGAAAACTCTACAGCGTCCTTTGTGAAATTAATGTAGTTACATATAGAAAGTGGTTCAATAAAATATGTAAATTAATTTCATTCAAGTACAATATTCATAACTTTTTTTTCAAATATTTTTCACAATGAAATACATATTCATAAAACAGTATTTATAAAGAGGAAATATTATTCTTACCACTAAAATTAGATTCTTTCCGACAATCTTCAATCTTTTTTTTATTGTTTAAACTTTTTTCTTGTATTGATTTTGTGCGTTCGACCCAAGAGATTCCAAATTAATTGTACCGGGAAAAAAATTGAATTTAATTGGAACAGTTAATTGCTTAACTAAGTGAAAATTTAATTAATGATACTTATTAAATACCCTAATTGTTCTGGAATTCAATTTCATTGAACTTCATCAGATGAAAGAGAAAGTGATTTATTAAGCATTCTTTGTGAATTCTTCAGCATTCAAGCGTAAATGATGCCACTAGAAATCATGTTTAAATTAAAATAAACAGCTTCGCGAAGTCTGATTTTTAAGTAATCTTAAATTAAACTTTTATTAGCTATTTTAATGCAAATTAGCTAAATTGTAAGGACTTATTTTTTAAAGATTCACCTTTTTTATCCTTTTAGAAAAATTTTTTATGTTAAATGCTTTGAGGCAACTGCAGAGACAGATTTGTATTTGTAATTGGTTGTGATGTCATTTGAACCTGCTTAATGTGACTTAATGCTTTTATTTTACACTATAAATGTAATTTATAAATTAATATAAGAAGCGAAGTTTATATTGTTTATGTTTCTGAAAAAGAATATTTAATTTTCATTTCAAAATAAAGTTAAATTTCCGTTTTTAACTTTCTTCTTATATATATTTTTATTGATTTTTAAATATTTTATTGAACCTATATAACAAATTATCTTCATTTACAGATATCAATAAAATGAGGAACGTATTTAGAAGTAATTTTGAAAGGTAAATATACATCAATAATGTCTTTATTTCCATATTTTTAATAGATTCTAAAATCTAGTTTTAGTTATTATTAATGATTATTCGTTAATAAATTATTAAATTAGGGTCAAACCAAGTTTCACCTATTTATTCTTAAGATCTCAAATTCGAGATTTCATGAAATTTTAATTTTATAACCGTAATTTAAAAAATTGATCAAACTTCTTATGTTTGTCCTTAGAAAATATATTCTACAAATCTTTTAACTTTTTCATTAATGAACATTCTTAATAATGTTACAAGACGTTAGATAGTTTAAGCTCAATTAAATACTATATCTCCAAATTTAGAAGGCATATGCTAGCGTTATAGAACGATACATTGCTTTATGACTTAAGGGGGTTCACCCATGTGATGGTTTCAGAAAATCAAAAAAAAAAAAAAAATCATTAATTGCTTTCTTAACATGTCTAGAATAAGGTGGCAAAGTGACTTTTTAAAAATTCGACATCATTATAAAGAAGTAGGTATTAGAAGAGCAGCTGTTCGTAGCGCAAAGTTAAGATTTTCATTGTTTTAATCGGACTTGAAACTTTAAACGCATTTTTCTCAAAACTGTGTTTTTCAAACTTACCTCCATTTTATCTCAAAAATGGTTTGACTTCAAATTTTTAGGGTAGACTCAGCACCTATATGTGCACCACAAATAAACTATGATCATTCTAAAATTCAAGATATTTCTATTTTTTGTAACAAAAATATAAAAAAACCATCTAAGTGGAAACGTTTCGTTCAGAAGTCTACCAAAAATCAAATTTTTGATATTTTCTATTGAGTGTAGTTCATTTGGTGAGTTTAAGCTTATAGATTAAAACGCCATTATTTTTGGTTTTGTTTCAGATAGGTCAATCAGTCTCGGAATCGTAGAGGAAGTGAAGGTCTATTTTATCGACTATTCAGAGCACCATAACTCTAGTTCTATTGGAAATGTTTTGCTAAACATTTACATAATACCCATAAGACACATATCAACAAATGATAAAAAAAAACTTAAAGTTCTATCTTTTTACTGGTCAACAAAAAAAAATTCCCTAAGAACTCTTAAAAATCAGGCCGTCTCTTGGATGTACTCTATAAAAAATAGGTGATGCGTAGGAGTAGATAGTACAACGAAACAAAAATCCTGTAAGAGAGATATTTTCAACGTTTTTTTTCTCTCTCTCTTGCAATTAGAACAACTCACAGTTAAAAATAAACATAAATTAGTATTTACGTATTATCGCAACCTATTGGCGACATTATGTGAAACGAAACACATGATTGCAAATACAACGCATACGACACATGCGAAATTGGAAATGCCAATTTGGCGAGTTATCGTAAACTCTGGCGATTGTTGCGATAGTACGTTATTAAAGATAAATTCCTTTTAAAAGCAAAACATTTAGTACAATGGGTATTAGTTATTTGTTTAGTTAATAATTTACTTCTTATTGTTCAATTCATTTGATTGTATTGTTCTTTTTATTTTATCTACAGCAACATTCTTCTCTGTTCTTGAGGGATCAAGCCATGTGCATTTCGTTTCACTGGGCAACACAGCTTGTTTTTCCTTTCCACGAATACTCTTTTCACGTTTACTTCCATTTTTTTATTCTCAATTCAAATCAGAAAAATAATATTATTTCTGCGTTTCATATTTTCTAACATGTACTATTCTTATTTAACCTAATTGATGAATAAAATTCGTTTTCGCAATTTTGCTTACTCTTCAGGCAGTTGAGTGTTTTGTAGTAATTTAACTGGAAAAATCAACGCTTAAATAAGTGTTAATGTCATTTTTTGAGAGATGTTTTACACTTGACTTCTTGTTTTTCTTGATAGACTTGATATATCTTATGAATATAATAAATTATTAAATGCAGTTATAAAAAATGTGTGAATTTTTCTAAGAATTGTATTTATATTACCTATATGAATTTAATAAAAAACATAAAGAATTATTTGAAAAACAATAATAAAAAAGACAGTGTGATCAAGAAACCACAAAACAAACATTATTTTCTTAAAACATTTTAACTTCAAGTTATGTAACAGGTCATGTCCGTGATTCCCACAGTGGCCACGGTAGCCTAATGGTCAAGGTAATGGACTCGAGGGCGGCGTATCATGAGTTCGAGCCTAGTACCACCGAAGACCTGCCATGTAGGGGAGCGATGCATGGAAAATCTGTCGAGAGCCAAAATGTCCTCCCGTTGGAATTGGTCTTAGTTAGAAGAGAGAGGTACCAGCTCAAATGTCATCCTCGTCATTTGACCATGGTTCTAAATTATGAAGTCCGTCGCCAAAAGCCCTTGAGTAGATGAACAGTGCAATGCTACTATTCACTCACTCGCTCATCCACGATTTCTACTAATGGTCATGGGAAACCTTTGAACAGTTGAATGATTATAAAATCACTTTCCGTGGGGGAACCATGATTTATGCAAAGTGAGTTTTTATTAAAAATCAAACAAAGAGAGACAGGTTGTCGATAGTCGTCAGGCTGGTACTGGTAATTTATATCTTAAAAAAATAAGAAAATTAAAAAGGACAGTAAAAATATTAAATAATCCCTGCAGAGAAATTGAATGAGACAGGAAAAGAAACTTAATCTTTAGTCAAAAATTGGGAATAAATCAATGACGCGTTAAAGGATTTTGAGTGAAAAAAATATTTTAAACAAGACCGAACTCCAACAGAAGTCGACACTTTTGTATGATTTCTAATAATATCACTAACTGTGTGTGATATTAAATGACAGATAATTACAGCTTGTAATATGGAACTAAAATATATATTAAGATGACGAAATGAGAGGGAGATGATAAACAAGAAAATTAAAGACAAAACTTCATAAAAGAATTAAGCTTCAATTGAATTCAAACAAGATAAAGGCACTTCAGTGACAAACTGTTGACCTTGGCCGGAGTATTTATTTGTTCCCCCGAACTACAAGTGTGCAGGTACGCCGTGCATGCCTTAGACGACTGAGATGAGAAGAATGTCTATTCGGGTCAGTCGTTAAGGACTTATATTCCTGTCCTTTGCTGTTTTCCACTAGCAGAAGGAGACGCTACTGCAGCATTACTGAAAATTCATATGTGTGTGGAGTACTTTTAACTATTGCGTACATGCAGTGTGGGATTACACTTTAAAGAGACAAATATGAATAGTTTTGCAAATCGATTAAATTAGTCTCATAATATTTTGATCACTCCTTGTGTCTGAAGTGTATATCCCTTCATTGTGAAGCCGATAAAAAAAAGATATCTCTCACTGTACATCTTAGAAAAGGTCGTGTAATGGGCTACCATCTTTAATTTTATCCTTACCTTAAAACCAACCGGTATATACTTTTAAGTTTTCCAATTACTGAGGACTTTCTAAAATTGATGGAAAAAAGTAACTAATTGCATCGAAACTGGTGTCACAATTAACAAGAGTTCTGCTAACAAGCCTGTAGTTTTTAATTTCCGTTTACTTCAACCAGAAGATGAATTAATGACACATAGGGACTGTTTAGAGCATAGGCTCCCAACCTTTTCTGAACTGGCGCCCAGTTTTCTAGTGAATATTTCGATACCACCCCCTCCCACTCCAGAGAAATAAGGGCGTACGTATAATACATGGGGAAAACAGGAATTCAATTTTTAAAAATATTATATTACTAATAGAATACATTTTTTTTTTAATTTAGTTTTTTCTTTCCGAAATTCCTCATTTTTTTTGCAAATTATAGCTATAGCCACGAATATACAATTAATTTTGAATACATTCAATCAACATAAAGTAACAAGTATTAAAGTTTACTTTTGTTAGTACATAATCAATGTGTTTCTTTAGTCTGT
>BMAV01025061.1:0-15642 GCA_019973955.1 Trichonephila inaurata madagascariensis | reverse complement strand
AAAATTCTGTTTTAAAATAAAAACAATTCACTAGCCATTGCCCGTATACATCCTTTGCATAAATCTTCAAAATACTCCAGTAATATTTATTCAGTAGCTATCAAGAAAATATGATTTAAAATATCCAACGACCATAAATTACGGGCCATAAAAACATCAACCTCAGCTAAGCCCAGAATCTTTCAGCGATATTTAAAAATACAAATAAATTTATTTTTATGTAAGCATTTCCCTAAACTGCCTTTCATAACATCTTTTAAATGTTAATGTAGTTACCATAATATCCATTTCCTGGCAGGTAACATTAATGCGTTATCCTTTACATTTTCTTTTAAGAGAGCGTACTCGTATTTTAATACTAATCGAGCTCCACTACATTGTGGATCTATAAATTCACGCAGTTAAAATGTCTCTAATAAATTATCCCCAGAATCCACCTTACACATCTCTGGAAGACTATTTTCATGCAAATTTTCACATTTTGCGATTCACGCTACACTTTTCACAAAAGCGCCAGCACGCACTTTCCGGTGGTCATATCCGGTTTTAAACGATAATGGACGGATAAAAGAACCCCTGGATAGATGTTACAAAATACAAGGCCAGTGTTTGTTTCTTTGCATAACTGAACATTTCGTTTTTAGAAGTAAAATGCGATATTTTGAGTAAGACATTTAAATTATTCTAAAAGCCTATGTATATTCAGCTAACCGAAAATGCTACATGTTAGCCTCTCGTACATAAAAATCGAGTAATCGTGCGTTTTTGAATAGATATTATGTGGTTTGATTAATACTAATGCAAGCTGTTTTTCTTTGCATAAATACCTGAAAAAGATTAGATTTGAATTTAAAAAACTATCATCTTTCTTTCTCAGTGCGTAATATTTTTATGACGATGTCACTAGTGATCTAAGAAATTTATTATTTAAAACACTTCTTTTGTTAACTTTTATTTTTCGGAAGATATTTTGTTTAAAGGTGAGAAAAATCACTTGAACGCTAACTTTTAACAGAATCTCTACAAAAAATGAATGTCTTAAAAATAAAGGACCTGCTTATTTGCTTACTATAACAATTTGTTTTTTTTTAAGACCTTGTGACGGATCTATACACAATTTTTTAATTAATCCTCTTGGGAAATCTTTGGGCTATTAAATCGCATTATTCCAAACAAACCCTTTCGACGAAGAGAATCGTGATATTTAAATAAACTTACTGTAAATAGGCGAGGTTTTCCAGCTTGAGAGAAAGAAGGAGCGAAGATATACTCGAGACAGGTGAGATTGCTACTAAAGGTATAATATTATAATTAGAGTGATTTGATTCTTATTAGAGGGAAACCATAAAGTGACGATTGTTCACTAAGATTGAATTAAGATTAGATTAAATCGGATAATAGGTTATATCTTTAATTAATATAAGGATCAAGTTTGTTAGTCGCCTAATCGCTCCCGTTTTACTATCGTTGTGTTTTCTTGAAAGGAAGTTTCAACGAGTCAGCAAACAAGCTTCAACTTTGTCCTCAGTACTATAAATGTAAGCCCATGGGGCCACACAGGAGGAACATGAAAGGTTTTGATTTTAGAGATAGATTTAATTAATTTGTAGAGAGAGTCATCATCAGAGGAGGCTTCGGTGAGAAGTTCATTCCATTTATTATTTTTATGGTTATTTAAAACTTTTTAATGTCTTTTTGCATTTTATTTAGTTGGAATTTTTAGCAGATTTTTAGATTTGCCATGTTTTCTAATACTATTTTGTTTTAAATTTATCCCTGATGAAGGAGGGAAGAGAAAGAAGAGGTTTATTAATACACTTAAAGGTTGAGCTATGAGAAAGGGTACTGTTATAGCAATCGTTAAAATTTTCAATGGCATTTTCTATGTCGGTAAGTTAAAATTGTTGGATTTCCTGGAAGGTGTTAGTAAGTAATTCCTGAATTTATACCAGTTAGGAAAGAGTAAGTAAATATGGGCAGGTGAGGTAAAAGTTATCCAAGCTCACCTCAAAGAGGACATGGTTGTGACTACTATTTCCGAGTATAGATAATAATCTGTAACGGTCATACCTTTGTAGATGACTATGTCTATTGTTGTGTTCCCAGAAGCCCGGCGGAAGCAGGTGGGTTCAGATATAATGAGGGAGTATCCTGTGCTCTCGCAGTAGTCTCCCAATGATGTTTCCAGGGTGTTCTGTTGCAAGAGGGCTCCAAGATGTGTGTTTTGTATTCAAATCTCCAGAGACGAGGACATGACCCTTGGTTCCGAAAATTTGATGCAGATCTTCAACTGCTATGGGTTTTAGGGGACGGTAGGCAGAAACTATTGTTACAGGTGGGATCTATTTTGCCTGTTGAGTTTAATGGCTGTGCTTTCAAAACTATTGTTGTTGATGATGACCTGTGGTGGGATGCATCCTTTTTATCATGATGGTTACAGTTTCCTCCTCGATATGTGTGTGGTCTGTCCTGTAGATATTGTAATCGGGAAAGGTAAAGTTGTGGCAGGGTTGTAGCCAGTATCTTGTAGGTTGACTATGTTGGTTCCAGTGAGCGATAAACTCCTGAATTGACGTTTGATCTTATTCAGTTGGTATTCCAGGATATTACCGTCAGATGGACCTGTTTCTGTTGCGGGATTAAAAGTTGATTTCGTCTCCTAGCAGTTGCTTGATGTGGCCCGGAGGCGTCCGTATTTTGTGGGAATGGTTTGTTATTGTTATGAACTCTCAAGGAGATCGAAGGTCTCTTTAATGCTGAGGAGTTTAGCTGCCTCGCAAGCCAGCCTGGTGAAGGTGTTGGTAGCTGTGAGAGTGGCTTGGGAGCTTTTTGGAGGTATTGGGGTTAGGCTGTTGGCGTGCTGTGGCATTCTTGGCTCGCTGTTCCTAAAAGTAGACTTTAGGTGGAGCAGGAGTGGTATTATTCACCTGGGTGGGTTTAGCTGATGTTTTGGAATTGGTGTCTTTTCATCCTTTGTTTCTGGGTTTCTAAACTCAAGAAGCTGGTAGGGACAGAAAAACATCTAGGTGTTTATGAGAGAGGCGCTACTTCTTACAACCTTGGATGTCCACAAAGATAAATATAGATTAAGCATTATTAATATATAAATATATATATATAGCCCAACTCCAATTTAACGAATTCAGCCGGACCGAACATTTTGTTTTTTAATTTGGGGTTATTCGTTATATCGGGGTTAAAACAAAATACAAATTTTTTTAACTTTTTTCTATAATCAACTATGCAAAAATTACCCACAGTTAGAAATTACACACTTTTTATTGAACAGCTAAAAATACAATTTGTGAATTATTAAGCACCAGTTAATTGGAAATTTTAAAATACTGACCAATAGATTTTGAAATTTTTTTGATTCCCGACTCGAAAATTTTTATCTTCAACATAGTGCAGAGAAGAAAATACTGCATCCTTTTCATCTTGCTGCAAAGGTATGTTTTCAGTTTCCAAACAATATAAAACATTAAAAAGTAACTGGATTTGGTATGAGTTTTATTATTAATTTCTGCATCAGATTCGCTATTCATTCGCTCTGATAAATCAACGATTTCTTCAACCTCAGTTGCACAGATAAGCAAATGGTCATCAAACGTCTCAGGAATGATAGGCCCAGCATCTCCTCAGGTATAGATTCAACGAAATCAGGCAGCAGCTACTAAAAATTTGAGATGGATGAAACAAATATATGCCGATGAGTAATCAAAATGATATAATTTTTACGAAAGTGTCCAACAGTCTTTAATCATTATTTTACATTCTTCTATTATACCTGAATAGGATGACGAAAAACGAACCCCAGGGGAAAAGGGCGACACTGGCATTAATTCCGAAGTCAGTGGTAACAATGAGAATGACGAATAATTTCGTAACATAGTAATGAAGGTTTGAGTTGTTATAGGCGTCTATGTATGTATTTTAGCTGCTTTTAATTCTTGCAAAGTATACACTATTATAACTCGCATTATGTGTCTTCTTCCCGTTTTTTATTTCTGACGTATGGGATATTGATGAGCCTTTCGACACCATGCCTTCTACTTGTGTAGAGAATAGGAGATGCGGCTAAGAATCGATGACAAAATTTTTTCACAAAAATCATTTTTGAGACTTTGTAAGTACTTGCTGATCGTTTGTAGTTTGATTAGAGTAAATATGGTAAATTTAAAATGAGAACTAGTAAGAATTGAATAATTAAGTTATTTTAACAGGATTGGTGTTTATAATAAATACATGAACTTGTGGATTGCTGTAATTGCCCCATCCATTGAATTTTCTATACTTGATCTAAGCCGCAGCCGACTTTCTGTAGCATTCCTACATTGGGAAGAAAAATGCGGCTTAGATGCGATTAAATACGGTAGTACTTTTGGATTTGGTAAATGAAGCTTGGCATAAGACTGAGCCTTATTATCAGTGTCAAGACCGGATAACTCATAAGTCCACCTTCTTTCATATACTCATGATATAAGTAGATTGTTATCACACATGGGAGTATCATTGGCGTGTAAAAGGTTAATTATCTTGCTCCCACACATTGTGGGTAGTTGCACCGTATTAGAATTCGAAAAAACTAAAATAATACGATTTTTAATGTCTCTTCTTCAGTTTCCATTCCAGAGCTTGCAGCTCCAGTGTTGTTAGAACACTACATTTGGTGGGTACGTCATGAGTTCGAGCCCAGTACCACAAAAGACCCGCCGTGTAGGGCAACGATGCACCTTAAAACTATCGAGAGCTGAAACTTCCTCCCGTTGGTGTGGTGGTAGTTAGGAGAGGGGCTAGCTTTCCAGGTGTCGTCCACGCCACTTGACCATGGTTAAAACATGTGGTTCGCCAAAAGCCCTCGTGTACCCAACAGTATGACGTTAATATTCACTCACTCACTCACTCAGTTTCCATTCTACTTGATGCCTAAAAATTAATTGTAAAGTGAGAGTTAGGAAAATTAAATAATGATTTATTTACATCACAGTTATTACATACATTTCATTGAAGTTATTTTGTAAGATTAGATTGATCATTAGTTCAGAATACGTTATTTGTGAGGAGGTGGAAACATGAGACCATTCTCTGTGTTTCAAACCGGACTCCTTTTGCCTCCGAGGTGAAACGCTGCCTTTTATCCTTGGAATTACACTCCGCTCGTGGGTGAAGTAAGGTTTTTCAGCCATGATTGGGGAGGGGGGTAAAATGTCAGAAGACAGAAACCCGCAATGTTTAAAGGGCATAGGAACGCTGTAATCCTCCACAGAAAAAGCTGATTTTTCAGCCGTGTGACGCGAAAACGTCACATCACTAACACGAAATAAAGTGCGCCACAGAGTCCTCACATTAAAATCAAAAAAAATAAAGTATATTCAGAAAACATATCATCTTTTATTTCCCGTGGGAGGAGAATATTAACGTCGCACTGTTCAGCTACATGAGAGCTTTTGGCGACGAACCACGTAACTTTGATTACGGTCAAGGACGTACGACACCTTAGCTGGCATTTCCTTTCCTAACCACCACACCAACAGGTGATGACGTTTTAATATTTGATAGATTTAATGCATCGCTGCCCCACACGTAGTAAAGCCCCTTTCGTGCAGCTGAACAGAAAGTGACGTTACGCCCACTACCACTCACTCACCGCCCTACACGGTGGGCAGGTTCTTTTAGTGGTATTTGGCTCGAACTCATGACATGCCTGCCATGACGGATAACTTGACCACTGGGCTACCGCAGCCCTATTTCATGGGGAAGTAGCTGCTCATTCAGAACGATAGCTGTTGCTCTGAACATTTCACGTCCCAAAAACAATTTTGAAAAATAAGAAAATTGCAAAAACATCGAAAAATAAGGATTTATGACACATAAATTATACAAACGGAAACGATTGAAAATAAGGGAGGGCATCTCAAATGTCTAAACTAAAGAAAGCTTTCAAAAAAAGTTTAGTTGGATTATTCAATTGAATGTCTTAGAAAGCTGAATGAGATACAAGCATCTGCAAATTATTCATAATATTTTTTAAGTCTCCAAAAAATACGAAACATTTAAAGGAAATCGTCAAAAAAAACAGAACTAAATAAAAGACAAATAGAAACACATACGAATGTTTTCAAGTAACACATTTATCGATAAATTTCACTGAATTTCTATTAAAAGTAAAAAAAAAATCCTCTGATCCATGTAATAGATTTTAAATGCTAATTATTTATCAAATACGTCACTTTTTATTTTTATTTGTTTTGTATTTTATTTACCATGTGAGGAAATATAAAAATTAAATTCCTCTCATTTTATTTCAAGAAAAGAATAAATAGATCGTCTAGTACTTATATCATAACATTTACTATTTTTAAAAGAAATATTTAAAATATATTCGATTTAAATGACAGATTTCATTTTAGATATGTATTCTCAAGCAAAATTCTTTTGTTTTCCATTCATTTGATTTTTATTTCGTTATCAATACTAAATAAAATCTCTCCAGAAAATAATTCAATTTTGAACTTATCCTTTGAACATGGGGGAACTTCTGCCGTATCAATGATACAGGGACCCAACATGTGTAACTACAGTCCTAGCTAACAGAGCTCTCATATCTGCAAGTAGTTCCAAAAATTTTGATACCAGGCGCACTAGGAATCTAAAACGAACAACGTCAGTGTGTCTTTGAACAAAGAAGATATTTTAAAATTTAAAAATAAATACTTGTTTTTGTTCTCATTTTGTGTCACTGATATTTTTCTTTTAATTTGTTTCACCACGAAATATGATATAAACCTGTTATATAAATTCTACGTCTTCCAAATAGTGTCCACTTTCATATTTATTTTATTTTCTTCTATTAATTCGCTCTATCCCTATACATATTTATTTATTTTATAATCTGTTCAAATACCAATGTTAATAAAATACTTTTATTCATTCACTGAAATCCAAATACATTTTTTAAACTTCTTGTAGTGGATGGTTAATAATGTTAATATTAGTTTTTCAAATTTTAATTAGAGTATAATTAAATTTTGATGTTTAATTTAAATTTATTCAACGTTGGTTTCTGCTGGTGTGGTAGCCCAGTGTAAGGACTGATCATGATACAGGCATGTCATGAGTTCGAGCCCAGTACCACTGAAGACCCGCCGTGTAAGGCAACGATGCATGTTAAATCTGTCAAGAGCTGAAGCGTCCTCCCGTTGGTGTGGTGTGGTAGTTAGGAGAGGGAGGGTGTCAGCTCAGGTGTCGTCCACGTCACTTGGCCATTGTTCAAAATTATGCGTTCCACGCTGTAAAACCCTCGTGTAATTGAAACAGTGCATTGCCATTATTCACTCACTCACTTTGCGTTATGTCTGACGAAGTTAGATTTATCTTTAACAGATGGCGCCAGTAAGTTTTTCTAACGATGTAGGAATTGACATAATATTACTTGTTCTCTCCTTATTTATGCAAATATTCTAAAAATGACATAAATGATTGCTTATGTATATATAGCTTTTCTTAAATGCATGTAACATGAGAAAATAGGAGATTTTAAAGTTGCACTGCATACTTTGATATGGGTATTTCATTGCGTCTCTTCTTGAAATAGTTGATTTAAATTAGGATACATCGAGTAGGGATTTAAAAGTTTCGTTTGCTCGTGAATTAATTTAGTTGAAACTTACATTTCCTCTTCACTAGATTTAAATTAAGCAATTTCTGTTCAGTCAAGTAGAGACTTTTGTAGTACCTCTCAAGAAGATTGCTTTGTAAATTAATTGGTAGAATAAAAATAGCTCAAGGGTTAAATTGTTGACTTTTCCTGAGGTGGAAAGTGTTCTTACTCGGGGATATTTAGAGAACGCTGTTCCTCCATCCATTACTGCAATTGATATTTACCTCCTGTTTTGTTTAGTGTCAGTTGAAACGTTTTCCTTTGACGTAATCGGCGGACTCTAATTGAGAAGATGGGTTTAATTGATAAATGCAACGTAGAGCTATTTATATCACTAGTTGTATTTCGTGAATTGGATTCTCCATAAGGTATATTTTCAATCAGTAGTTTTAGATCGTGCTGCCACCTAGTATTTAGTTACCATTAAGGCTGACTTCGGCTATGTTAAGGTACCCAACTACCCTAAAATCATGATTTTTTTCAAAAATCAACAAATTTTTCTTATAATTTTATTTTATAAGCCATCTTATTAGCTTAACATAAATACCAAGTTTTTTTTTTTTCCTAGAACAAAAATCACAAGTGTTTTAGTAAAAGCAGATGCTATAACTTAACACAATATGTCAAACTTTAAAATGCGTTTTACTCGATATGCGTTTTTTTCGAAAAGCTCAAAAGGGGAAAGCGATTGCTCAAAAAATTTTGAACTCTTGTGTGTATTTTCCTTATAACAGTAGAAGTGTTTTGACCTTCATATTTATCAATCACTGTTTTATTTCAAAATTTACGTGAAAATAAAATCACTGTTTTTTTAAGCAATTTCATATAATCACCAAGATAAAGGGCTCTAGTTTTTTTTAAAAAATTAAAATATCTCTTATCCTGAAGGGCATTTCAAACAGGAATAACAAAGTAACATATCAAAATTGAAAAATTGAGAATTTGTTCATAAAATCTTCGTACAGGCCGAGCCCCGTTTATATAATTTTTTGTACATTTTCTCCAGATTTTTCCCATTTTAATAATAATAAAATATTTTCTGTTTTCAATTTTAGGATTTTTTTCTTAAAATATACTAAATAAATCTAAAAAAAAAAAAAACTCCCTTTATCTCCATTTCTTCAAAAAACAGGTGTCGCAGGTAGTCGGATACCTTAAAGAATAGGACCAAAATTCGGAATACTTTTTCACATATAACAGTACTCAAACATTAACATTATATTCTGGCTATTGATAGCAATATCGGACCAAAAGTTCAATACCAGTATTCGGTATTTCTTAGATCTTAATACCGGATGCCGGTTTTAATACCGGCATTAGAAATTTTAGAAAAAGCACGAAAACGCAGGTGTTTCTTTGTTTTATATTTACCAGTCTTATTAGAGAGTGTAAATATCACAAAAAATAATTTGTAACTTATAAATTATAACAGAGTATATAAAGAACACGCACAAAAAAAATAGTAAAGGATCCTCTTATTTATTTTAATCATAAAAAAGTGGAAATATCGCTATTCAGTCTTTGATAATAGTACAAATCTTTGAAATGTGATCTTAAAAAAACAATGCATCAATTGCACTATCATTAAGCATGGAATGCAATTTTGAGCAATAATTATATCCGAATTATCTTTTTTTCAAAATAATCAAAAATCCTTGATGGCTTGGGCTTAGAAAATGTGCTAAAATTAGTATCTTCATCGCAATTATATTCTTTTCTCTTTAACAATTTTGTATCATGCTTCGTTTTTAAATGTGTACGGAGTCCCCGTTTGTACTTCCTCCATTCATTTTAATAACACTAGAGAATTTTTTACAGTGTGCCATCATATTCTTTTCATCATATAAATACTGAAACCAAACCGAAGTATTACAATTGATTTTTTATGTTCTTTAAAGTTATTCTCATTCATTATTATGGGTTATTATTTATGTGTATATATATATATAATTAATATGAAAAATATTTTGAAACTTAAAGTATGATAAGAAAATACAGTGTGAATAACAAACTCACCAATTTAAAATATATCAAAATATTACGCACTTTCTTCACAATTACGACCTTGTTTTACAGATATAAATATCAGTCTACAAATCCTGAGCATGTGCAATACCGCTCTTGAGCTTTAATAGGATATTTTTGGCCCGCCTCTTGGATAATTCACATATTTTTTGTTTTCTCTTGACTGTACGATACAACTTTGAATTCACAGTATAATTAATTTAGCCTATTTGGGAGACAGAAAAATAAAACCGTATATTTTTTATTTGCGATGATGGTGATCCCTGAACATATAGTGGAGACAACTTTAAGAAAAAAAAATTCTAGTAAATACCGAAAAACCGGTATTTAAACTTATGAATACCGGTATTTCAAAATTGTACAAATAGCTCAAAATACCGGTATTCGGTATCCCGGTATATCTGTATTGCAATCCCTAATTCTGGCTTTCTATGCTGTAGAGAATCATTTATTTTATCATACTACTCATTTTTATCCGAGTTGACACATTTTTTCTTTTATAAAATGGGTTTCATATTTTTTTCCTGTACCTTAATACTAAATGAGTATCCCTTTATATGTTAAAATAGAAACGAATTATATATTTATGAAATATTTTGAAATTTTAAAAACGCTATATTATAAAAAAAATGCATGAGTTACAATGTCACAAATTTTTATAAAAGTTCAGGCATTTTTTCTGTTTAAAAATGTGCTCCGCGTTAAGTTCACGTTCTCGTACATGTGGAGATAACGGCTTTAAGGACTAAGCTGTTGAAACTGTGGTATTTGGACACATAGGATGTATGAAAAGTGTCACAATACTTTCAAAAATGAATTTAAAATAAACTAACAAAGACTTTCGCTTACGCGGTTTCTATGTTCCTTAAAAAAAATGAAAGTTTTTGTTTAATGAAATGCAAAGCTAGATGGCGCAACGTCATCTCGTCAACAATCTCATTTCAAAATTACTTCACTGAAAGAACGAACGCAACCTGCAGCATGGTTTATCCAACTTAAATCTGCAACAAATGTACAGTGTAAATAGGGCACCACCACACTGGAGTTTGTAAATGAGAAAATGTTTCCCGGGCGATGGATGGAAAAAGGAATTCCAATGGCCATCTAGATCTCTAGACATAACACCTTTAGACTTCTTGTAGACATATGTGAAAACATTCTTTACCACCAATCTATAAGTAGTGACACTGATGAAATGAAAAGTCGAAGGAACTAGTTTGATATCACGGGGCAAGACGCCAAGCACTGCTTGGCACGATAAATGTATCACACTAAGCACCGCTTGTTGTACCTGGAATGGAATCCAAGATGGTGGCCTAACGGTTTCAAATCGTCAGGAAATTAATTTTAAAGAAATTTTTTGAAAAACATTAAATATATATATTTCAAATGAAGAATATAGGAAGAGATTAAGAATAACCAAGATAAATCAATAAGTAATGAATTTCAGTATAATATAATAAAAAGGTACATGCACTAATAATAATATTATGCAGTATATAATAATAAACTTATAATATAATTTAATAGTAATTACATATAATATTTATATAGTATGTGGTTTAATAATTATTATTATACATAATAATCATAATATAATTTAATATTAATTATTAAAAAAGAATAATTACGGTATTGTAATATAATAAAATCATACATTATAATTAAAAATGAATAACAAAATAAAAATTGTAAACACATAACATAATAATAACTATAAATGAAAAACAATTATTATAAATAATGAATATTAACTTATATAATATTTATTGTATTTTTAAATTATATTATTAATAAAGTAATTCAAATGCAAGGAAAATTTTTAATTTTTTTTAAAGAAATTGAATTAAAATCGTCTGAAATTTATAGGCTTACCGCGGGGGAAAAAACCGATCAAAATTAATTCTAATATACCTTATTCCCATGACAACCACATCGATAGAAATATCAAAGTACCCCCATATTGTAATTTTATCGTCCATCTTGGCGAACATAAACGACAATTTGGCTGGGCCCCATGATACTAAACATACCAAACTAGCACCAAGTCGAATTTCAGTGGCCATTCTGATCGTTGATTTTGCAATGCTTTATGAACGTGGCTAGAAATTTCATACAGACTCGATGTTTTGCCCACCACTAAAAGTGCGCATATTAAAACCGTGCAATAAAGCATTGTAAGAAAACTTTGATATTTTCTTTATGAAACAAAAAAAGTTAACACCTTTATTTATTTGTTTGTTTATTCATTCATTTATTTTTGTAATTATAATTTGAAAGTATCGTCATACTTTTTAAACACCTGGTATAGTGTGAGCTGCCAGTTTACTGTTCCACAAATATATACCTTTTTGCTCCTTAAACTAGTGCTTGTCAAACTTTCAATATTTGAGACACAATTTTCCTTCATAATTTTCATCACTCTCCCCTCCATACAATAACAATGGGAATTCCATAATAATGTACTTTGACTGTAAAACTATAAAGCGATCGTAATTATGAGCTGCACAAATTATCAAGATAAGTATGAAATTTTGTATGTGTTACTTTTAAAAAAGTAAACTACTTTTATATTTAAAGTAAGTTACTTTTGATTAATAGGATAAGTATTTTGTTACTAATTCTTTCTAATTTTAAATTGGCAGAGATTGCAAAATAATTTTGATTAAAAAAGGTACCAAGGTTACCAGACATATATATATATATATAAGAGAGAGAGAGAGAGAAAGAGAGAGAGAGTGAGAGTATTTTATTATACTATATATATATTAATAAACCTTATTGTTTTAAGAAAAATGTAGCATTTTCTTTTATATTTTTTATTTATAATCTTGGTGTAACAAACTAATTCGAAGACTCAAATTCTAATTTTAATTAAATATAGCTATAACATGATGCATACTAAAATTGTCTAGTAGAAAACCGTAATGAAATTAATTGAATTTGCAAAACAACATTATCTTGAGAAATTAAATTAATATTCTTAGGTCTACTGTAATTAGGCATTTCATACACTCTTCTTTATTAAAATAAGTAGTGACAATAATTATGTCTCTCTTAATTATCATTACCCAAAACATGCATGCATATTGTATTAAGTACCTATTACAAAAGTCGTGTTTATTAATAGAAAAAAAATGATTGTCTTTTTTATTTCAAACAGTACATTTCAGTCATATTATTAAATGTTGATAATTCCATAGAATATAAATTATAAATGCTTTGTTAAATTCATACATAAGATATTAATCCTGATTCTGATTGTTATATAACAAATTATTAATTAATGAAATACATTTTCTTCACTGAATGATTAATACTCTTAATGCAATTATTTATTTTCACTAATTATAATTAAAAATAATAAGAAAAGTGGCACTCTGTATTGTATGGTATTAAGTAATTTGGAGGAAGACTCCAGTTTGTTAATATTACTTTTATGCGTCGATACATGGCAACTTTAAATCACTTGAGAGAAGAGACTGGTTCCACATTAAGTGTGGCTTGTGAATTAATCGACTTTAATTACCTTATTTTTCGATCTTGTGAGCATTTAAAATGGTGAGTACAACTTTAATAATATTCCGTTCCATATTTAAAGTTCATAAAAATGCTTGTTATTTTAAATGAGATATTAACAATGTAAGTGAGTTACGCATAATGTTACACATACGACGGATGTAGAAACGGCCATAACACTGCAGCAATAAGGAAATAAGTGTGTGTGGCATCTGCCCCTTATATTTGGGGGAAGACATCACATGATTCAGAAATAAATGAAATGAACTTCAATTTCTTTTTTCATTTTATAACACTATATATTACCGTTTAAAACATAGCTATAATTACTAATTATGCTGTTAGGATGACACATAGGACACATCTCCATAGGACGACGATGTGCAGGTCTGAAGTTGACTATTATTTCAGCCTGCTGTAGACCACTCTGCAGGAAAATTCCTTTTTAGCAAAATAATTATGAAAGAATTTAATTTTTTTTCTTTTTCTATAGTTATTGTTACTGCGCGTTTAATTTGGCTATGTTTGTCTTATTTTTTTTATTTATTGTGGTGTTGTTTCATCTTACTCCATGATTGGTGCAATCTTTCCTATATATATGGGGAAGATGCCACAATTAAATGAATTTCTTTAACAATAAATTTCTTATTTATTTTCCTACTAAGAAGAGAATTGACTTGTATACATAAACAAATAAGTATTGAAAAATAAAGACTATTTTTTCATTTCAATTTTCAATGTATGAATCGAAAAATTCTTAAATGTGGCATCTTCTCCCAATTTACCTTAAATATCGCAATGAAATTCATCGTACAGTTTATTTTTAGAATTGATATGGAACTGATTCTGAATGGTTCATGATTAATGTTTACCTTTTATTGCATGATGATGGAAATTCCCTTCATAACATTTAGTGAAAAAAAAATGGTACTTGAAACAGGTGTACTGCAAATTGGTTGTTGCTTGCAACTTTTTTTACGACTATTCCATAATGAAAAACATACCTGACAAAAAAAATCAAATGTCACAAAATCGCTATAGCTTATTTGAACTTGTCATTCCACTGTTTAATGTGGTTTGACGAGACATACGTTTTCTTGAATATTTTTTTATAACTAATCTGAGATCTTTTTGCCGGAAAAGCGATGGCGAGTGGAAAAAAAAAGGGGGTGTGTGTTTCTGCTATTTTCTGTACAATTTATGTCAAATACCTCAAATCATCTTTCCAAAATCAAGTATCACTATGTAGTTGCTTCACTTTTAATGTATGAAGTAGATGTTTTATACTGTATGTAAATTTTATGTTACTTTTGTAGAGAAATTTAGAAGAGAGAGACATTGAAGAGATTACTTGGGCAAATTAGAAGACAGCTGTCTATCAGAAGATGCCCTTGATGACGAAAATTCTGACAACGAATACCACGATGCAGATGAAATTAGAGTAATACCAATAATAATAATTGTTTCTAATTAGCATAAAGAATAAAAAATGATACAAATATATATTATTATTTTACTTATTTTGTATTGAGCTTAACATGTAAATTTGCATGATGACGGATATTTTTCCATCATACTGTTTTTTAATTATTTTATATTATTTATTTATACTAAGACTTTTTTAAACATTTTTACTTTAATCTAGATCAGGAGTCAGCAATTTGTGGCACATGGTACAATTCTCAGTGTCAGTCTGCGCTACTCCACAAATTTGTCGATTTTTGAGAGGATGGAAGTTGATAAATTTGTAATTGACTGTGTGTATTTCACGAACATCTTCAGAATTATATACAAATTTCGGTTACGAAAAGAAAAATTTACAGATAAATTTTGAAAGCCATTCAATTGTTTAAGAGAGAAATTGCATGTATTCTGCTTTCGATTCCACATATCAAAGTAAAAAATCTTTCCTCGAACAAAAAATATTTCAAATCTGAATGCTCAGAATCGTGTCTAATTGAAAGTTACACATTACACCCTTGATTTTGCGAAATGAAAGTAGAGCAATACAAGCGCTAGGTTCGCACTAAAATTTTTTATTTATATTTTTATTTAACTATAATGAAGGGAAATACTATTTTATGTCGTATTTTTTTTTATTTTAATAAATATGTTTAAAAATACATAACATACGTAAAATTTCAATTTTTTATTATTTTGTTGAAGAAATAGTTATATTTTAGCAATTTTTTATGTTAAAAAATATTTTAAGTGATGAAAAAAAAAAAAATTTTATATTATATAGTAAAACTTAAATATCTATATTATTGAACTCTTTAATCTAACTCTGTAGTCATTATGGGAAACAAATTGTCGAGACTTCGAGTCGAAATCGAATGGTTTCAAAAATGTCCTACTGTGTGGTACTCTGAAGCATTTTGTAGATTGGTTGGCACGCCACGCTTAAGTTCGCCCCACTTAGTGCATGCATTACGTCA
>BMAV01025060.1:0-60342 GCA_019973955.1 Trichonephila inaurata madagascariensis | reverse complement strand
GACGGTTTCTAAATGGTTGGTATTGAAAACAAATTATTCTTATCCATGTTTAAAAAACGTCAATTTTTTTACCGATTTTAAAAAAGATTTTTTCCCCGACACCGACATCTTTTACTTAATCGAAACCACTTTTTAGTAAAAATACAAAATTTTTTGCGGGTATAGTGAAAATGTAAAGATCATAAATAATAGTGAAAGAAATTTTTGGCGGAAAAAAAACGAAAACAAAACACGTAAACCCATCAACCAATCACCAGACCCGAAACGCACCCTTCCGTAAACGGGTCAAAAAACATGCCGGAAATCCCGGTTTTGTCCGCTTTTTGAAATTGCCGGTATTTTCCCGGGCTTCCCAAAGGGGGCCGGAGGGAGGTACCTGGCTCTGACGATGCAAAATTGAACTTAAAATTTCTTTTAAAATTTTGGCAGCCAAGAGCCAAAGGGGCACAAAAGGGGGATTTTTACGCAGAATATTTATACAAAGGGCCTTCTGACCACTGTCGTTTTTCTGCATCTGAAAACCACCAATGGGCGGGGAAAAAAGGCAACTTAGGTGCAGATGGCCAGCGACAAAGCAACACGCCCCCCAGTCGGATTTGCGGAATTGTAAGGAGAATAAAACCAAGCACGCTGAATAAAAAAAATGAAAAATGTTTTTTTTAAATGAATGCTCATATTATAAATAGATTTAAACGAACTGTGTGTTTTTAATTGTAATCCTCACAAATTAGCATTTATTATTAATGTTAAAAATAAAAAAATGTAAAAAATCCCGGTAAAGAATAATTGTGTTATTTTTAATATTTAAAACGAGAAGATTTTAAAATTTTTTAAACCCCGGGGGACCCTTATATAATGGAATAGCGAAGTTTTTTTTAAAATTTTTTTTGAAAAAAAAAATCCAATTTCCCAGTGAAAAATTTTAACGAAGAGAAAGGATACTTACTTACTTTCTACCTTTCTTCATTGATAATTTGAGAAAAAATTCAATCGAAACCCAATTAAAAACATTTCTAAGGTACCGGGCCTTAATAAAGGAACAAATCACAGAAAACTCTCAAAACGTTGGAATAATATCTGCAAGCAAAAAGTTTTTTTGTTCAAATTTTTGTAGTTTGTACCCCCCGAACGCTCCCGGGGTTAAATGTTTAATCAATGTAAAACTACGAATGTTAATATCAAAAAATGAATTTTTTAAAAAACTTTTTTCATCATGTTTTATATTGTTTCAAAATACTCAAAAAAAATAAATATTGGCCAAATAACCTTTAAAAAATGTTTTTCTGCTTTTCGAAATGTTATATAACTTTTTCGCGTATAGGAAACATTATTTACAATTTCCCCTAAATAAAAAAATAAAGGCAAAAAAGGAACGAACTAACCAAAAGGGTAAGTTCAAAAAGGTCAAACAGATAATTTTTTTTATCTTCCTAGAATGTTTCTTTTGGGTCTGGGTTTTGTCTTTTCTCTGAAATAGTTTTTTTAGATTTAAAAAAAAAAAACCCCAGAAAAAACTCTCACCCCGTGGGTTTTTCAAACAAAATCAAAAAAAAATGTGATGTTTTTATTTATTTATAGGATAAAATAGCAATGAATTTATCGAAATGAAAGCTTTTATGTTTGATAAATAATACTAATAAATTTTATCAGTGAAAAATGTGTATTTTTTTTATTATGTCAGAAAGTATTTTCTTATTTATTACAGAAAATTTAAATTTTTTTTTAATTTTTTTATTTTCGATATGCTCGCCCCCCCCTTGGGGGTTATATCGCACCCCCAGGGGGCGCCCCCCCTTTGAGAAACACGGGCCCTAGCCATAAAACATGTTTAAATTCCAGATCGTTATATTTAATAGCCCTATATGTAAAAGCATTAATTTTTCCAAGTACAATCATAAAAATCCCGATATTTAAACCCCATCGGTTTTTTTAAATACTAACCCACTTAAAACACACCCGGGGGTTTTTTTCCCCCCTGCTCTTAGCGTCAAAGGGGGATGTACTAATTCTAGAATAAAGACCTTTTTTTTTTGGCTCAAAACATGCCCTATGTATCACAGGATTATAAACTTTTTTATTTTAAACAGTAAATATAAATTGACAATTTTTAATTTACTTGATAAGTTTGCCTGAGAATTTATTCAGTTTTGTATTATTTTATCAATAATTTAAAGATTACGGATCATTTATAAAATTCATTTATTTGGTGAGACAAGTATGTGAACTTTTTAATTGTTCAACAGTTGTTCTTTGTGTAAACGTGAAAAAGGGGGGAAAAAATAAAAAAAAAGGCTTTAATAGTCATAATAATGATGTACCTGTAGTAGTATCATCTATAAAGACCAGTAAAATCTACCGGACTGAAGTGATCATTTTGGTCCAACGGTATATTACATGCTTATGGAACCGAAGGTTGCGAGTTCTGTCCTCTGGATAAAAGTGCCACTTCATTGAGGACCCTGGCTGAACTAAGAAAAGCGCAACCTACTGATCTGTCATGACGCCATCTACCCGCAAAAAGAGCATCCCAATACTCGCCAAACTCACTTGGCGTTGCAAAACATATTCGTCTGATTCACTTGACACAGCCAACTCGTCAGACTCAATTGATACATCTCCTCCAATTAACAGCAACAACTCACACATTCGCCGTAAAAACTACAGCATTGGTTTGCATGTCAACCAACTCATTGGTGGGAGAGTGTGTTGTAGTACCATGTGTAGAAGCCAGCAACAGACACCCGACTGAAAAAGTCATTTTGGTCTAGTGGTATGTTACGTGCTTACGGTACCGAAGGTCATGGGTTCTGTCTTCCGAATAAGAGGCAACGCTTCATCCAATATTGGAATTTTTAAATCAAACAGTTCATAAAAATAATTGAAAAGGGGAAAAGAAGAGATTTTTATCTCTTTATAATTAATACATGAAAACTCTATATCAATATATCTTTTTTTTTCTTTTTTGAATTTCATTTAATACTCGTAAATGCTCAAAAGTATTGAAGTGATAGAAATGATAAAACGTTTAAACTAATTACTACATTTTCAATAATAGCTCAAATAGATGCTCATATTTTCACTTAAATGCTTATTTTAAATCTATGTAGAGCACACTTTTCCGTATTTCACAGCCTAACAGAAATTGATTTATTTAATGTCGTGCTTCAGTTTCAGAACTAAGAAGAGAAAGAAAAAATATGAATATAAGAATTGCTTTTCATTTCTCGAATATTAACGGTCTATTTACTTTATTTGATGTCAGTGGGGCGTACGAAGACAGAAGTGTGTGTGTGTTTTTCCATACTCTGATTTCTTAAAATGCATTTTTCATGTTTTGTGTGTTTTATTTTTTACCCCTTTATATAAAAAAAGATTTTCAGTAAGGGAAAAAGATTCGAAAATCAAAAAGCAAACAAAAAAGACAACTGAAATTGAAATGGATAAGTATAAACTATATAGATGTTCACTCTTTTAGAACATTTTTTTTTAAAAAAGTTATTTTATTTTCAATCTTTTTAAATTTCATTTTTATTGTTAATATTTTTTCTCTTGAGAAAACAGTATCGGTTAGAAAACTTTGGGAGAAAATACAACATAATAAAAATAAAATGCACAGTTCGTTAAGAAATTCTAAGGCCAAGATGAAGTACATTTTTAAAGAAAACATAATATGCAATTACTTACGTGTATATGTAAAAATAATCTTGAAACGCTTTCTGTATTAACTACAACTTTGAAATAAAACTTAAATTAATTAAAATCTACTTATTTTCTAAGAGTTAAGTAAATCGTTTGATAATACTATTAACTCTTTAAACCAGGCTCACTCAACCTTGTTTTCACGCGGGCCGCAACTTAAAGATTAATGGGTGAATGGAAGATACTTGGAACACAAGATAACAAGAGCACGTAGGAAATTTAAAATGTGGGAAGTGATCAAAAATATTTAAACTCCAGGCTATAATTGTTTTCACGGGAATTAATTAATGGTGGGAATTTATCAAACACTGAATTGGAATTATTTAAGAAATGGTTCTTCACACACACAATTTCTGCATCAATAGATGTTACATATGATTACCAATAATAAAACAAATTTCATTGGATGCCTTTGTTATCACTGTGACATTAAGACTGACATTTTGTTGCTGTTGCAAATAATATTCAACAAAGCCTATTTATCACCTCTTGAAAGAGATCTTCGAGGAAAAGTGTCATTGAACGATTCGTGTCTACTGGTATTTTGTAAATACACTTTTATGACACAAACAATTACTGATCCATATTTGTTTTTCACTATAAAATAGTCAACTTACGAATCATATTAAAACAACCTATTTTCTTCGGATACGTTTCATTTGCAAGACAAGAAGGATAGTTAAAAATTAATTCCATTCATAAAATGGTATCTATTCCCCTTTTGCCTGTAATCACTAACCGTGACAGTTGCAAAAAGAAAAAAAAAGTCAAATCGCAAAAGTATGACTTCGACAGCTAAAAGCAAAATTGATTTATTTGATTTCTCGACAAAGAATTTATCGCTAAATTTTTTATAATTTGTTTTAAATAAATGAGTTTCTGGCCCGGTGGACCACATGTGGCGCGGAGGTTGCAAGTTGCATATTACTGTCTTAAACTGCCAAATTTTTCCTAAAATGTTTTTTAAAAATATAATTAAACACACACTTTATAAAATTTTAAAAGTTAAGGTACTTGTTTTAATTTTAAATCCTAAAGTTTTTACGCAATTTTTTTATTTTAAAATTGTGGAACACATAAACTTATATAAATGTTTTCTTTTTTGTAAAAATACTATACAAGCCAGGAAGAATATTGCTTATACCTTAGAAAATTTTTATGTCAGTACTTTTTAAAGCAGCTGAGGTATTTGTGTGCATTTTTGTATACTTGTACATACTATCTGAGAATATGATACAATACAAAGTCTTACACATTGAAATCAACACAAAACTTTCTCGTCTCTTTTTGTAATAGTTTACCAGTTCAAGCTCTTCTCAAGCATAAGACTCAACATTGTCTTGTCTAAATGATTATTTTCAATTATTCGGTGAAATAGATAAAGTCTAAATTCTTTCAGTGTGTCTTCGTATTTTTTGGACACTAAACGACATTTAAGTTCCATATTGCAATGTGAAAATTTGTGAAGTATTCACCCGTGTGTGATACCTCACTCCTAAGTTAACTTCGTGATCTAGAGGTGTAGGAATTAATGAAGAACCATGTGTTGTCATGATCTTAAAATGTCTTTATTAAGATCTTAACTTAAACACTAACAATGATAATATTTATATTATAACTTAGCGGATCTGAGGTGAGAAAACACACAATACGTATTACCAAATAAGCGCAATCTTAACCGCTATATTTCGCTTTCCCTTCTATTCCTAATCTCTGTTTATATCACAGTTACTAATGGATATTGGAATTATCCTACCTTAATTTCTTGCTTAATCACAATCCTCTCGGATCCTCAATATCTTTGGATTAATTCGTGTGGAATTGGATCCACCTTGACTAGATTGTTCTGTCACGGACAGCTTCACACTCATCGACGGCTTTCTTCTCTTCCTTCAGTTCACGCGCTTAAACCAGACTAGCATAATCACTCCCAATAGGTCATATGCTTTACGTTAAACTTCTGCTATTTAAAAGTCTATGCATGTTCACGTTTCGCTTCTGGATTTGGTTGGAAAGAATTTGCCTTCTTCGGTCCCAAAGAACCCAAGGGGAGATTTTAGTAGAAAACGCGATGAGCTCGTCACAAATTGTAGAAAAAAGTATTTCTGCAATATTTTTTCGTCTGATTTAAAAATTTCAAAGATTATCGCAAATGCTAATATCATCGAATGGATTCTTCTGAAAAACAATTTATACAATCTGCAGACAGTTCTGAATTTTTATCCGAATTTAATTCATGTTTTCACAAGAAAATGTTTTTTTTTTTATGTTTGTTTTATCCATCCTTTCTAAAAGGAGAACTGTGACTGTATGAAAGCAAAATCATTGCATACACTGCAACACAAATTCCAATGATCTGAATTCATGCCTTCACCACAAATCATGCCCGATGAAAAGCATTTCAGTGCCATACACACACAAACTGCACTACCTCTTCAAAACACTAGCACAAGTAATTTAATTATAAAAATTAAAACTGCACACAAATCAAAGGAAAAAAGAAAATATCAGTGCCCATACAGCGTACAGGCGAATTGATTAAGAAATTATTGGGCTATTCGAGAAATTAACCGTATGTATCGTTTACAATAACTGCAAAGCGCATGCTTCTCATTTTTGTTAGTTTGAACGAAAGTAGCAGCTACTGAGTGTGTTTTCTACAAATTATTTCAAAACTCTATTTGATAAATTGTGATGCAACCGCTACAGTAACTGTGTGACGAGTGAGGAAAGATTTATTGTTTACAATTGCAGGTTTAAAAATTTTTCCAAAAAAATATCATAATTAGAACATATTGTTAATTCAAAATAATACAAATTGAAAATAAAAGAAAACAATTTTGAGAAAGTACGAGACAATCGACAAATGTTTTGACTATCAACTGCATTATCCACATTTATCCACTCTAGAAATTTTAAATCACTTCTGAATTAAAGCTGTTTTCGCTATATATACGAGAGGGTGAACTTGATGCGGAACACATTTTTGAACAGAAAAAATGCCTCAATTCTTATAAAAATTTGTGGCATTTTAACTCATGCATTTGTTTATATTATAGTGTTTTAAAATTTTCAAAATATTTCATTAATAATTAGTTTTTTTTTCTTTTAACATTTGAAAAGGGTGCTATTTAGAAAGGTAGAGGGGGAAAAAAGAAAACACATTTTATAAAAAAAATTTTCAAAACTCAGATAAAAAAAGAGACTGATAAAATAAGGATTCTATAGGGGAAATGTGCCGAACATAATATTAATATTTGAGTACTTTTATTATCTGAAATAATATTCCGAATTTGGCCCCTATTCTTTAACATTAGCCGAAGATAGTCTTAACTCTGCAAATCTCACAATTTCTAAGATAATTGAAACAAATAGCAATATAAAATTTATAAAAATTAAAATATAAAAACATTACTTAAATTATTGAAACTTCATTGGAAAGGAACATAGTGATTTAACTGAAAGAGAAAAAAATTGCTTTATTGAAATGCCATCGACTGCAAAAGGCTAAAAATGCCATGTTTCAAAATGAACAATAGGAGCAAATTATATTTTGTAATGAAAAAAAATTTCACCTTGACAACTCTAATGGCTACAAATATGATTAGAATGACACAAGGAAGGGGTCTACTTAATGTTTCAATTGAAATATTACAGATTAATCAGTAATGATTTAAGCAGCATTTGCATAGGGAGGAATTCAACAATTTGCAGTAAGTTTTGAGGATTAAAAACTCTGCCAATGTCAACTTACGTTATATAATTATTCGATAGTATTTAGCCTTTTATTAGGTGGTGCTAAAAGTATATTTCATCAAAGCAGTACTTTTTGCCATGTATCTAACCCCACCCAATGAATGGTTTTAAAAAAGAGAGCTAATTTTTTACCATGTGAAAATCGAGGTAGATCTCTTGAACCTTATTAAAAACCATTCTGTTACATTATATCTAATTTTTTTAAGCTAATAATAAATAATTTTTCATCTTTCAATTAATTGAAATTAGCCACTGTAAATTAATTGCAAAATATTTCATTTGAATCTAATTTAGATATGCAATCATTTAATAAGAGATGAGACGAAAAGTATTTCGAAATAAGGTATCCGAAAATAAAATTTAGAGAAAAAATATTTAGCAATAGAATTTTAATTAAACATTAAGTAATTACATATGTATATATATTAGACAAAAAAAACCAAAACGTTTATTTCTTTCTTCTCTAATTTAACAGTTTAGTGTAGCTTTATAAGAAACATAACACAGGTGAGTAAGAAAAAAAAGTAGATAGGTAACGTGATGAAATCGAGAATGAAATATTAGTCGAAGAAGATGTCCTCCATCGAAATGTTTCATCACAGAGTCATTTGTAACACTGCTGGTGAGTGGAAATTAGGTGAACTGAAAGCCTAATTGAATTCTTTTTGGGTTTTTTCCTTTCCCTGTGCCAAACCTTTTTAAAAATTTTGTTAAAAATATTTAATAAAAAAGGAAAAAAATTTTTTTGAAAAATAACAAAAGAGAAAATAATTTTTTAAAATGGCAAAAAATTTTGGGAAAAAAACGTGACGGTTTTTTTTTTTTTTGCAACAAACCAAAAAATCAAAACTAATTTCCCCCAAAAAAATTTTAGGGATGTGTTTAAACACAAAAGTCGGGACTCGCCATCCCGTCCCCCAGTTCTTTTCCACCCGTGTATAATATATATAAAATAATTTTTTTAACTAATTAATTGCAGGACTACTGTTCAGAAGGGTTTAGTTTTAAGATTTAAATATTGTTTCAAGTGATTATCATACATTATGACCCTTTATATCATTAAGCACTGACGTTGACATTATGTTTCGCGAAGCTTGTTTAACCATATTTGGGTTTTAAAACATTGAGTCACTACTGTTATGCGGTACCCTTTTCAGTCCACCCCTAACGATATATATAAAAAGGCCAATTTCTACAAAAAAGAGATAACACCCAAACAATAAATTCGAAAAAACACATAGACGCGGAAAATCACACAATGAAGAAAAAAAAGAGTAATCGAGATTATAAATATAAATGGATGCTGCAATGTTATGAACTACTGACTTAGACAGCATTAAAAAAAAAATAATTTATAAAAAAGGGGGTTGAACATGTTTATATATATATATATATATATATATATATATATATATATTTTAAAAATATATATATATATATATATATATATATATAGGGATTTAGTGGTATAGTATCAATTACAGACTTTCTTCAGATTCTTTGCAGTCACTTTCATTTAATCTGTCAATTTTTTTCATCGGAATCTAAATTAGAGCAAGAAAACTCACACCACCATTCAATTCATTCTCAGAAATCTCTCGCAACAAATTAGCAATTTCGTCAGGTCTTAGACCTTTTCTACAATTGAGACATTTAGACCTTACCATAGACCTTTTCTTCGAGCCACTGCATTAGGGTGTTTGCTCTGCACTAAGTTCTAAAATTGAATTAAATTTTCTTATGAGCAGATATGCACATGCTATGTAAAGAAACACTCAGATACAATAATTTTAGTACAATTGATGCATTCATTTCCATCCATTCATTCCATCAATAACACTGCACTTAAAGTGAAATAAATGTGCGATGGAACTTAGGTATCCACTTAGTGAACTATATTTTATTGAACGACAGATATATATAATAACAAATTGTCTTGATGTCAAAATGTCACCAGCGGATGTTCTAGGTATATTGAGTTGTAAATTTATCCTAATTCTAGAGCTACAAAAAATTTTCTGTGTAATTACAATGGAAAATAGTTAAAAATCACGAAACATTTCAAAATTCCCTGCAAAAATGCGGAAAGAACAGATTGAACTGGCTCCGGTGTCCAATGGACTAAATTCATGACGGTCACATGATAAAGGCAATCACGTGTTCTACATTAAATAAAAACTATCATACTAGTATTTCTACTGGTAAAAATTAGATGACATTTAAACTTTATCAGTTTAAATATTAGTTTATCAGTTTGACATTTGAAAAAGCTTTTATTTTTAACTGATCAATACTAGGGGTGACCGTGTATTGTAAGCCATGGCATCCCATATCATTACACCAGATGTGGGAGCGGTGTGTCACTGTTAAGCAAAGGCAGGATTGAGGTATTCACCACGGAGTCTCCACACACGATTGCCATCACTGCTGAGATTGAATCTGGATTAATCGCAAAAGACGACTTGGTTCTATCCAGCTGGCCTCCAGTTTCTTAGTACGCGGTACCACTCCAAACGAAGGAGTCGATGGGTGGGCATCAGGGAGCAGCACACATGTGGTGCCGACCTCCCTAAATGCCAGCCTTCAGCCAGGCGCCTTCATATGGTTCAAGAAGACACATGGGCTTCTAGTGAAGGTGCTACTGTGCCTGGATGGTGACCGATGAAGCAGTTGGCTGTACGCGTGCATTTCTTTCGATGTAACGGTCTTCTCGACGATTGGTCTGTCTATGGCGTTCTGAGCCTGGTCTTCCTGTAAATGACATATCTCGGATCCACTGGTTCCAATAACACAATCACAGTGGCTTAATTGATGAGCTACTCGCCTAGCTGACCATCCAGCTTCCATCATGCTGATGATTCTCCCCTCTCAAGCAGCGACAGCCGCTCATTACGTCTTCGAAATTGGCGTAATGGTATGTCTACCTCACCTCTTGCTTTGCAAACGGTTGAGCACACTCAGAAAAGATTTGATTACCTGTTTTATACTCCACGGGGAACGACGTTAAGCGCCCTTTACCGGTTATACGTAATGCGCAATCCCGCTGCATTTCTAATCACTTGCATATCTCCCCGACATGTACCTTTATACCAAGTGTTGTTACGATCCCACAATTATTTCTTGGTGCGCTATTTTTTTTTTGTCCTTGAGTGTATTTTGTTAAAAAAAATTACTAATGAATCTTTAAAAAAAGTTATAACATAAATTTAAAAACCATCAAAAGCAAAATAATGCTCAATATTTTGATCACTCAAAATATATATATCAGAAATTCTTATTTTTGCTATTTGTATTCAAATAGTAACATCGAACGATAGGTACTTACGTATTTTCGCAACCTATTAGCAACATTGTATAAAATTAAGCACATGATTGCCGATTCAGTGCGGACAATACATGTGAAAGTGGAATTCCCAACATGACGAGTTATATAAAATTACTTATTATAGTACTTATATTGCAATTTTGTTGCAATAATAAGTAAAAACACACAAATAAAATTTAAAAAATGGTCTAAAACATAGAGAAAAAAACATTCTTTTAAAAATCCCGTCGATTAATTTCGCTTAGTTAAAATGTCGCCAAAGTGGAAAAAATATTTCGTTAGAATATACACGGAACTGTTTCCAAACATTGAGTGCATATATGGATTTGGCGACGTCTTTTGATTTGAGGTAAGTGGCCAACGGAAAATATCGTTGAAACCTAAAAAAAATTTTAAGAAATGAAAATTCTATAATGAATTAATTTAATTTCAGATTACTGGAGAAAGATAAAAAATAGGCTGAAAATTTCAATCGTTGCGCTACTCGCGTTCGTGGAGATCAGGCGGCTAGTCTTGTGTTATCATCAAAGCTGTAGGAAATTTTAACAACTATTAGGCAGAAAAATAAGTAGCGCACAGAAGTTAAATATAATTTTCATCTATGTTTAATAATGAGAAATAAATTTAGCTTAAAATTACAGAAAGTAACACGTTGTAAAATATAAGCAAAATCGTAAGCATCCTGCGATAATGCTATCCAATTGTTGCCAAAACTACAAAACAAAATTTGAGTTGTTACAAGAATAATTTTTAAAAAATTGATTTATTCAAAAAAATAATCCTAATTCGTATCGAAGAACAAAAAATATTTAAATATGGCACTCTAAAAATATAACTATAGTAAATATATGTATTAATCCCGAAAACACACTGTTTAAAGCATAACAATTCGCATTCAGAGAGAAACGTGACTTCAAATGACCTCATAACACAAATCGTTTAAAAATTAAAATCCCGTCTTCATTCGTATGTAACGTTATGCCAAAATTTCAGAGGAAATGGTGAAGTACTTTCGGAAACTAGCAGATTGGAACAAACACGCATTACATTTTTATTTATATAGATTATGTCAGAATTTATTTTTTGTTTTTGTTTTTTCAGTAAAGTAGTTTTTTAAAAATATTTTTTTTTGTTTTCGAGTTTTTAATATGCTTGTGCCCCCCTCGTAGAGTTATCACGCACCCCAAGAATGGCGTGTCCCACAGTTTGAGAATTCTGGCTCATAATGCTTAGCTATTTTTATTCTTAACACATTTTAAATTACATTTCTCATATAAAAATCCACCAATGCTTATTGATAAGTGAAATGAAGCATTTTGCGTTTGTACTCCTTAGCACAATTTGATTCAACAAGGTTTTCCATTTCACCCTTGACTTAGCACATTAGCTTACACATACTAAAATACCACGTTCGCTTTCCAGAGACTAAGCATTCATTAAAATCAGAGCAAGGCCTTTGAGACGCTCCCATTTCGTAATGACAATCACAATTAAGACGATACTAATGAAGAAACCATTTCCCGCCATCTCGTTGTTGCATTCTGGGAAAGACCATTATCTCGATATTTTCTCTGGCAGAAATCCTAATGAAGGACATTGAAGTAAATGTCCAAAGACGGAATCGATGCATGACTTCTTAAATTCGAAAATAGAATTTAATACTCCCGAAGAAAGATCAGTGGTGTAAGGATTAGTTTCGTGACAGGATACAGTTAAGCACATTCCGATTACGAGTTTTGTAAAATATTTTCATTGATATCCGTAGAGTTTGAAAAGATTAAGAGTGGCTAGATTTCGAAATTATATATTATAAATGGGACAGTGAAATATTTGCGTTAATATTTCAGTGAATATTCAGTCAATGATCCGATAAAATATGTAGTCAGTGTCATTTATAAAAAAAAATATGTATGTACTTATGACCACAAAATAGAAGTGAAAACTTCTGGTTTATTCTGAGAGAATACAATTGTTCGGATGTATTACATTTTCTTTTACGATATTTTCGTATCCAGACATAAAATACTTCTTTTTTTCGTGCCCATTCATATATATACATAGGAGGATTTCCTTATTTCATGCATTTTCTATAAAAGGCAATATTCAAATAATTATACATCCTTATCTATATTCATTTGAGTATATACGATTTAAATGTCAGTATAAGTATGATTATTTAAAAATATTTATAAGTAAATTATATTTATGTTTATAATATTTATAAAATATATATACTTATATATATATATATATATATATATATATATATATATATGGCACTTACGTACTATATCAACAATGTCAATGTTCAAGATAACTCGCCACGTTGTCAACCCTGAATTCCCATGAGTCGTATGCACTGAATTGGCAACCATGTGCTTCCTTTCATATAACGTCGCCAATACCGTACGATGATACGTAACTGCCGTTTATATAACTTATATAACACCGTATACTATGTAATGCTAGTAAAACTTGGGCACTGAGAGTCGTTTACTTTTTTTAAAATTCTCAAAATCTCGTACTTTTGCACAATGAAAGTTTTTTTTTTTTTACTTTCTAATAATCTCTTAGTTGTCATCACTAATATAAATCAAAATATTGTCAATTTTTGCCAATTAACTTTAATTAAAATCTTTGATTTTAATCCTTTTTGCACATTTTTGTGCTTAAATGCTCTTTCTACTAAATCAAACAAGTAATATAAAAACATTTTTTTAAGTCAATTCCTACTTAGATCAACAAAGAAAAATTTTATTTTAGCTACTTTTTATTAAATAGTTACAATTAATATAAATATGTATATCCACAGGACAAAATCACAACATTAAGTGTTCAATCATTTTTATTCATTATCATTAACGTATCGTATTGTCATCCAAAACAACGTGTCTATTAAATTTCAGTTCAACTGAATGCTTTGAAACGTGAGAAAAAAAAATCTTTTAAAGTTTTGACCCGAATCACTAAAAGTGAAACCAACGTGATTTTTCCTTTTCCGTTTCAATAATTTTGAGGAAAGCCTACATGAAAATGATATATAAATAGAAAATATAAATATATATATATATATATATATAGTTATATAATTATTACCAAATTTCTTGGGGGTTGTCATGAATGAGAGACACTTTTTTCTTTCTCTGTCTCCTTTTTGCAATTAATTTTCTTTTTCATACATTTGTTGAGGAGTATGGCATTTTTTCCTCTTCACAGATATCTTCATTCATATCTCTCTACCCCCAAAAAAAAAATCTGGGTCTTTAGGTGGAAGTTAGTATAGTGTGGTTTAAATATATTTTATTTTTTTAAATAATAACATTTTCTGATACATTTTACTATTTTTCATGGAATACTGTGCTAACTTTTAACCAAAAAATTTCTCAGGTGTCTAAAAAGGAGAATAATTATCACAGAAGAAGAAATTTTGCAATTGATGAATAAATCAAATTCAATTTAGATCAGAAATTCGTGATCTTTGAGATGATAACAGTGCTGTAAACACAACATATGAATCGCGTATACTGGAAGAAGAATCAAGTTCAGATGAGAGCGATGAAGAAAACATGGGGTTATTTGAAATGCAAAGACAATTTTGAATCATTCTTTACCATAAAAGTCTCTTGAACACATTTATTCCATTGATTTATCAGTTTCAAATTCTTGGTTTCTGTGCAAACAAGAAGCAATATTTATAAAATTCCTTTAAAAATCAGATGGATCGTTTAAAATTTAAGTTAAAGATAGTTGAAGCGTTATCAGCCTCTCCACCTACTAACAAAAGTCTTTTAACTGATTATGAAGGTTTGTGTTGTAATTCTATACTCGCAAAAAGATCGAAGCGTTATAATCCACCTGATATACATGTCATGGCTTTTACCTTGGTCATTACAGGATAAAATGCTCGACATGTATAGCCCTGTCGATATATTGATGATATTCCAAGGCCTCGCAAGAGCAAATTTGAAAACTACGAAAGCAGTTCGAAAACATGTTGTTAAAAATGCAATGGTTATTTATACCTGTCGAAAGCAAAGCAAGATTTTTACAGTAAATAAATAATGAATTAATAAAAGAGTTAATTATACATCAATAATTTCCTCCTTGTAAAAATTTTAGTTCAATTAAGATTGTTCCTTCTATCAACTTAGAGCTAAAAATGTATAACTCGTAATATTTCATAGGTGACCTGTTTCACAGATAACGCCCAACAAACGATCGTGTGGGTGCCGTCTACACTTCAGGGGGGGGGATTTTTATTATTTTTTCCTAGTATCATTGGGGTTATTATAGTATTAAAACCAGAAGAATTTAATATTTAAAAAATAATTCGGGTCTTAAAGGGTTATAAGCTTCACGAAATAATTGAACTCAATTTCTTCCCGCTTTAAAAGGCTAGATTAATGCGAAATTTTGCTCACTTTTCCAGAACTGAGGTTCAATACAACGATTTAATAATTTTGTTCCATTGTCCCGATCAGGATTTTCAGGAATAACGATTATTCATTTTTAGATCCCTTCCCGCATCTGGCGACTAAGTTATAGCTTAGTTCAATTAATTATAAAAGGGTGTTTTTTAGTTTTTTAAACTATATTTTTTTTCAATTATTGTTTATGTTATAAAATTTACTTTCAGTTTTTCCATTCTCATCAATTAAGTTTTATATAATATCATGGCATAAAATCAAAATGGCATAGCTGTTAAAATTCGATTTTTACTGCATTATTAATTCTATTCTATGTAAGTGGACCAGTGACCCGTAACTTCACACACTATGGCAACACGAATGAATGAGTGAGAGTTATATTAACATCGTACTATTTAGCGACAAGAGGGCTAATGGGTTCAGACCACGGTCGAGTGATGAGGATAACCACCGGCGCGCGCGAAGCTAGGACCCCACCCTCCTAAAATCTATACTAATTCAACGTGAGGAATCTGAAACACACCAAATTTAACTTTTTTAGGCCATTTAGAAAGTGGACAACTCGAACCCAAGACTTGACAAATTATTGTGATTAATTTTGCTCAAGAATATCTAAAATAAAGTAAATAATTTATATATGGATGTGTAATATGTAATATGTAAATCACGTTTTGCTTCTTGGAGGGGGTTCTGACGGCCTCACGTGTTTTATCATTAACATGTCCTTTTGACAACTCTTTTCCAAACAACCCGAGAAGTAAAACTTGAATGAAAGATGCAAATTAGGAATCTTTTAGAATAACAGAAGTTTAGAGTAAGCGGTGTGGCATTTGGGGAGTGTTATGATAGTCCGTGTTGCAAGTGTGAAGAGTATTTTGAGAAGTTATGTGATAATCAAGAGAGGTTACCCGTGACAGAGAGCCTTTAGTCAAGGTACATACAATTGCACGCCAGTGAGCCGCAACTTCAGCTAGGATAAGATAGATTGCTGTTTCGTCGAACATTAAGGTAGGAGTAACCATTTTAATATTCGGATCTGTGTCTACATTGAAATTGAGCTTAGGCGAGTTAGTTATTGATAGTGGTCCGGGTTACGTTATTTCGGTATTATATATTGCGTGTTTAGCCACCGTAGATTCTCTCACATATCATATTATTACCTAATCTGTTATTGGTTTAACTTAAGATCTTAACCCTCCAAGCGGTCTGCACGTAAAATTCCGCCATTCCAGAGATGCTTTTTCTGCCTTCAACCAAGATTCCCAAAGGCGGCCGAGCCGCATTCTTAAAAATACGGCTCAACCGCTTTTGAGAACCCCACCTGAAAGCAAAAATTATGTGCGGTGTTTTTTTGAAGCATCTCCAGAATGACAAAACTTTAAGTGCAGACCGCTTAGAGGGTTAATAAAGTAATATTAAGATTATGGCAGCTTCTGGTTCTTCATTTATTCCTACACCTCTTGCTCACGCTGATCATCTAGGAGAAGGACACCCAAGGGGGGGGGGGGCGGCGCCCTTTCACGGTATTTACTCGAATCTTAGCTGCCATCGATTCTAAACAGTATCCCCAACTCTCTACGAATTTTTGAGAAAAAAAAATAATGTGTTTTCATCAAACCCGATTCTTAAGTGTTATTTTCTTAAAAAGTTTTAATGCGAAATATTTAGAAGTCAATAATTTATTTATTTTACCAGTGTTAAAAACTTTCAAATGCATACATGAACTTGTAATTATTCGAACCGTTAGTATCATGTATCGAAAATGATTCGTCCCTCTCATCATTACAGCTAACGTAGGAATTGACACCGGCGTCACCTTTTCCCACACAGTGTCGTCTTCCGTGCCATTCAATGCATTTACCATGCAACAATTTTTTTAAATGCATTACAAAAGAATGTAAAGGAATTATTAAAGGCTACTGAATATTTACATGCAATAGTACTGGAGCTAAACTGCAGAATTGGATACAAGTCATCGTTGCAAGTGGACATAATGAAAGGTTAAATTGTTTTCTTTTGAAAGAGATGGAAACACAATTTCCCCCATCCAACAAATATTTTGCCATCGATTCTTAGTCGCACCCGATTTTCAATAGCATTAACATTAGAAAAATAGTGTGGCTTAGATTCGAGTAAATGTGGTATTTAGCAAAATAAGGAAAAAGAAAGAATATTTTGCGTAGGTGGCAGAGATGTATTAAAAATTTAAAACTAATTAGGAACACTATTTAAAAAGCCGAATTCATATTAACTTTTAAAGATACATGACACATTCTTTTGAATTATCAGAAAAAAATTCATTTTAAAGGGAAAAATAAGTTTTCCATACAAAAAATATATAAATATAGAATTCCATGAAAGTACAGTTATTATTTTTTAATCATTAAAGTATTTTAATTGAAAAAGAAATGAAACACAAAAAAATAATTTGTCATGCATGATGTAATTTGAACTATTTAATCTTTTTTTTTTAAATTTTATATCATCTTTTGGAGCATTTTCTTTTTCTATTTCCCAAGCGAATCTCAAAACTATTCCACAAATTTTTCCCCTTTTAATGAATTTTTTTTTCCTTTAAAAAATATCCACGATCTTCTTTTTGGCACTGCACCTCGTATCTCGCAAATGAAGATTTTGAAACATGTTTTATTCAAAGCTCCCTATCAACCCCATAAGCGCAAGGATATTCCCCTATCTGCTAAAATTAATCTCTCGTTACTTTTTTAAAATAAAAATTAAACTCTCTTAATGAATTTTTAATCTATTATAATTTTTAAATTAAAGTAAAATTATAAGTTTCCAGCTCCTTTAGGAAAATCATCAAATTTGAAATTCTGGTGAACTGCGCGCTCTCTCTCTCTTTCTCTTTACTCCCTCTCTCCCCTTCTTTCTTTTTCCGTCAAAGTCTAAAGATTCTAATGCGAAAGATTACCATTGCACTTTTATGAAATAGGATGAATGATTTAGATAAGTTATACGAAAAAAAAATGCTAACATTTAATAAATAATTTCTTTAGAAATTCTTCTATTTTTTTAAAAAAAAGTATTAAACAATTTGATTTGGGATATTAAATCGTCTACAAGATGAGAAATGTGTTTGTACGTAACTAGTAACTTATCACTGGTTCTATAATTTAAATATAACACTAGAATGTCCACGATTTCAATTACCTTTAAGAGGGTTCGGCACATGAATTTTTGAAAAATTATATATTTTCACTTTTTTACATTTTCAAACAGTTTAAACATTTCTGTTTAAAATTATACATGATATGAAGAAATATGATAATTAAAAGTTGTTATTTTTATTATTATTTTTTAAATAAAGCTACTCCTTGACGCGCATCAAATGAACTCTGCTAGGAGCACCTGTGTTTCCCCTTGGATAAGTTTCTGAGGAGCGTGAATCCCTAAGATGTTCAAGTGGAAAAATTAGGATGTATTGGGCTTATCCAAAAGTGTATGGGGACACTCCTTTTGGATCTGAAAAGCGAAACAGAGAAAAGAACGTTAAGTGATGGGAAAACCCTAAGTGGCCGTAACTGACTTACTGACATTTTAATGTAAAAAATTCAAAGAAATATTATAATGTAGATATTAGAAATGATATCAATGATCTACACAGCCCTAAAACTGCTGTTTTGGCTGTTTATTTTCATCTTATGTCTTCAAACGAGAATCCTCAACATGGACTGTGTCCTGCGGATCTAAATGCCTAGTGCAAGTTTCAAAAGACAGAAGCTGAATGTACTGAAAGGCATTATGATCATTAACACATACCATATACCATAATGAATTAAATCAAGTCAATTTTGAGAGGTCTAGGTGATCCTTCGTTATTAAGGAAATGTTTACATGGAAAGTATCAGAACCCAAATGAGTCCGTTAATAACACCATATGGCCATTGATTCCAAGATCTATATTTGCGGAAATAAAAACTCTAAAATTAGGGCTAAATATGACTATTTCACAGTTCAATATGAGTCAAGTAGCAAAATTAATGATCTTAAAACATTCTAATACTGAACAAAGTTATAAATGTGCATCATGGTTTAAAAAACTAGATGCACGTAAGATTCGTGAAGCCCAAACGAAAGTATCTTGAGGACCCTAAAAAGGCAAAACTGTTAAAAATGATGAAAAAAAAAATCAGAAGAGTTCTTTTGTATGATCAGAGAGTAGTAATAATGTTTCATATGCTTTTGGAAAGTATTAAAAAAAGTGAATGCTCAAAAAATTACAAATTTTACTTAAAGCCTATTTAGTCAAAATGTAATATTTTTCACTTTAGGTACCTTTTCCTCAAAAACTACTTATCATATAATCCTAAAATTTTCAGTTAGTATACTTTTTAACATACTTGCACGTTTTAATAGATATGACTTTTTTAAACTAAATTTTAGGGAAAAAATTTGGACAATTTTCAAAAAATTCATAATTAATTTAATTTTTAAGAAAAAGATAAAACATGTCGTTAAAGTATTATTGATAGTAGACATAACCAGCTGTAAAAATTTTATCTACGTGATCTAAGTAGTTTCTGGGAAAAAAGGACATAAACTTACGCAATTTAACATGGACTCCTAAAGACGTGCCGAATCCCTTTTAAACGTCCAGCAGCGTCATTTTGACACCGCGATATAAAATACATAAAATATTTGTTTCAACTAATAGTTGCAAGACCACTGTTCAGTAGGGTTTAATTTTAAAACGGTTTAATATTTTTTCATGTAATCATATATTATGACCCTTTATATCATAAAAAACTAATGTTGACGTTGTGTTTCGCGAATTTTGTTGGACCATTGCTCTGTCGCAAAATATTTCGAATCACAAATTTGCCAGGAACATTACTATTATGCGGTATCCATTCAGTGCCATCCCTAGAAACATATATATCAGGATTTACTGAAATATTATCAATTACATCTTCACTTTCATTCAATCTTATGTCTTCATCGGAATCTAATTTATAGCTCATTCATTTGCAGAAAGCTCTTGCAACAAATTAACATCTTCATCAGGGGTTAGCCTTTTCTAAGAGTCATCTTTTTATGATGTCTGCTCTGCACTAAGTTCGAAAATCAAATGATTTTTTTTATATGAAACACTATGTAACGAAACACTTAGACACAATTTTAGTATACTTGGTTCATTTTCACTGTGACCAATAGCACTGTATTCAGGGTGAAAAAAATGTGCGATAGAACATTGGGAAGTTTATTTTTCTAATAGTATCTACTTAGTGGACTATAGATGTTGAACGATAGTTTTTTATAACGATAAATTGCTGATATCAGCGGGCGTTCTAGGAATAATTAGTTGGAAATCACTCTTAATTAACCTAGAACCACCAAACTTTTTATGTGTAATCACCAGGGAAAATGATTAAAAGTCACGAAAAATTTTCCAATTTCTTGTAAAAATGTGGACAGGAGAACGAAGTAAACTGGCTTCGTTGTCAAATTGACCCAGACGGAAGTTCTAGTGTTAGATTTTTTTTAATGTGTTTAGCTTATTAACAATGAAATAGGAAATTCACAAAATTTGTGACAGATATAGAAAAATTGTAACACAGATAGTATGTGTTACAGCACAAATTAGTTTTCAACAAATGGAAGTACGTAGTAGGATTCAAAAGTTCCCGGACTGAGTCTATAACTTAAAAAAACATCACCATTTAAACTGCTAAAACACATCCTCCTTCGAAATAAGACCCTTGAGTAAGAATACATATTTCTGGAATCCATTTTTAGCCATGTCCTTTAATTCAGCCTGCTATACACTTTTAACTACATCTGCAGATTAGTCATCGTTTAGCATTTTGGGAGCGATATGTTGACAAACCCTATGCATGTTAAGATCATTAGTATCCATTGGCGTGTGACTGAGGATATCCCAACTGATTCTGCTATTGTTTGAAGCTTATTATTGCGTTCCACCGTAGCTGTTTGAAACTTTTGTGGACGTCCAAAGTGTTTGTCGTCTTCGATTCTTTCCCTGCATTCTCTGAATCGTTGATGCCACTCCAAAGTTTGCATTCACGATAATGTATCACAACTTGACACATGCATAAAATTTTATAAGTTTCCATAGTCCATTTTTCAAAACGAACACAAAATTTAATATTCATTGTCTGCTCAACAAACGCAATGTCTTTCAATCGCCATGACTAAATGCATCCGCTACAAAATACGACACCGTGACGAACCACCGATCACGTGATTTGAAACAAACTGTGATACCCCCCCTGCCCGGGGTATCATCTCTTCATTCACGTGACCTAGATTTGTAGGGATAAACGATTGCCTACTCGAACCTTCCATAATAAATCTAGTTTATTAATATCTCAATATATATTAATAAATGCCACACAAGTCTTACTAGGAATCGGATGAGGAATGATACGACGTAATTATTAATACTAAGTTAAATTAGCGCCTAAAATCCTACTCACTATCTTTCTGATAAATTAAATTCCGAATCTTTATCTATAGCAGATTCCTTAACTAGTTCGAGTCCGCTCTATAATTAATCTTTAATAATTAAACTCTTACCGATATCACACGGCGATCAGTAAACAAGCTTTATATCCACCTCTTGCACTATATTCCTTTAATATTAATCTTCTATATATACTATTATCTGACTTGATCCAGCTTCAATGCAGCTTTCTGACTTCTAACTGACTTCTATATGTTCTATATGGCTCCTATAATACTCTCCGGCCTCCAGCGAACATCTTTACGAATGCAAAAGCTCCAATATATATATATATATATATATATATATATAATCATTCACTAATATGCATATCGCGTTTTCTTCTTGAGAAGGTCGGATTGAAGTGCCATTTTGGCCTCAAAGATTCCCCAAGGGATTAGTGAAAGGCGCGATAAAGCTCCGTCACGAAACATTTTAGAAAAGGGGAAACATGCAATAACCCAGAAATGTTATCGTAGTTGCTCAAGTGCAAAAGCTTTCCAAGCTATTGATTCAGTCCGGGAACTTTGAATCCTACCTCGTATAAATAAATTTCACAAGAGTCTAATGTCAATATTGAATACAATGGAGAACACATGATTGTATTTTTCCTGTGACTGTCATGAATTTAGCCCGGTGTTGACGGTACCGAAAGCTTTTTAAGGTTATATATTAAGAGTGTGATTATTACTAAATATTACCCTTTTAAAAATAAAAGTTTACCCAAAAATGGTGTCCAAACTCTGCACAGCCAGATCCCTCGTTGGGAATACATAAAAAATACCCAAATGACTAAATCTGCATCATCCGCAGTTTACGAAAAAATATTTTTAAAAAAAAGGGGTCACACCAGGCAAATGGTATTGGATACATCAACATCAGTATTTTTCAATATTTGTAAAAGTAGATGTTCAAAGTGTTAACTGTGCATGTCGAAACAGGCTCTAGTACCTAAATCTGAAGACCTTAGTCCAGGAATAACAACACGATAAGGTTGCCAGATCAAACCTGTGGTCCGTTTTCAATATAAATTTGCCCCAGGGGATTTGGGGAAAGGATGTATAAAACCCAAATAAAAACATGTAAGTTTCTCTTGAATTGACAAATTTATCCCAACCTTATTTGGTGGATGATCCATGAGTTGAAAAGCTTTTTGGTTACCCGGGGTTCCCCAGAACAAACCCCGGTTTCCGTTTTTTTTATGTCTCGAAGTGTTGCTACTTGTATTACATCAAAAGACGGCTCTATCTTCTGATAATTTTTAAACTATTATCACATGTTTTTACATGTAGTATCTCTTTGTTTTCAACTTTTTATCAAGAAATGGTTTTTTTTTTAAAACATGTGAAACAAATTAAAGATTTAAATAAAGTACAGAATATTTATTAAAATCTAATGCTCAATGATATAGAACAAGGATAAGCAACCTTTCATTTATGGCGTGCTAAATCAATATACCAACATGATTCAACTTGCCATGCATAGGACATTTTTGAAACAATTTGATTTCCTCGGTAATACATAAAGACTTAGAGTATAGAGGTCAAAAATATTTTTTGCATCATTTAAGGATATTTCTTAACATAAAACTAAAAAGCATAAAATATAAATATTTCTTCAAAAAAAATATAAAAATTAAAATTGCACATATATACTTTTTTAAATATTTTTTTTAATTAAGAAAAAGATAACATAAAATAGAATTATTTCCATTCAATATATTAAATAAAAAAAATAAATAAAACATTTTAATGCGAACCTAGTACTTGAACCGCAATAATTTCGATTTTGTGCAAGCAGTTGTTAAACAATTTCTTTGTGGACTCGAGATATTTTTTATATGAAGAAATATTTTTTTTAATAAGATATACGTACAAAAGCGGAAAATTTCACTTGTACAAAAGGGGAAAACAGAGTGCATGCGATTTTCTCTCTTGAAACGAATGAATACCTCCATCAATGACGTTCAAAAATTTTCAAAATAGCAGGAAATTTAACTTTAGATTTATCTTTCAGACTTTTTCGCAATTCCGTAAATGACCATAATTCTGAAGTTATTTGTTAAAAAAAAGAAAGTCCTCTACAAATTTATCACCTTCCATTCACTCAAAAAATGACAAATTTGTAGAGTACTGCGAAGCGAAACTGAGATTAGTACAGCAACCTATAACACGCCGGACATAAGTTGCTCACCCCTGGTATAGAAACTAGATGGTATGTTGGATTGTCTTAACCTTTTTGTTCTCCCTGTCGTCAATGTGAAGTGGTAAAATTTGTCCCTATACCTCTCGTTTCTGTGATATTTCCTGCTCGGAGTGTCAAAAGCAATGCACCAAAATTGTTAGAAATAATTCGGAAAAAAAACTGTGTTCCTGGTTTTACATATTTTGTAACATTGGGTTATTCGTGAGGTCTATCCTCTCTCACTACGGGCTTCCCCAAATTTTCCCCAAAATTTGGACTTTGGTAGAACAGGGGACAAAAAAGTTTTTTGTTTTGTCTGTGGCAAAACCGATCTACCAATTGGATTCCCGCGGGCCCCACAGTAGGACATTTTTAACAATTTTTATTCCCCGTGATAATGCATGCAAATGTAGAGAATATAGGCCCAAAATAAGGGTTTTTGGGGGGTTTTTATGTAATAATTTTGCATCATTTAAGGGACACAGAGATTAAATTGAAAAACTCAAAAATCAAATTAAATTTTTTCCCTAATTTTTTTTAAAACTTTTCTATATAACCTCACAAACTTTAAAAGCTCTAAACTTAAAAACGCAGAATTATGATAGCTTTTCGCTCGTTTTTATTCACCCCTAGCTCAAATCAAAATTTTAAAAAAACTCCCGTATCTCAAAAAGAAAAAAATAAATATTTTGTCTTCATTTAAAATCTAAGGCTTTTTTTCTATTTAATGCTTTGAAATTTATTTTACCTATTCCCAGTAGTACATGTAACAAAAGTTGGTATCTTTTTTTAAATCAAAGCAATATATTTTTTTTAAATAATTAAATGAATTTTAATTTTAAAAATTTTCAATAAACATTCATAAAAAAAGTATTGTGAAAGAATACCAATCACTTTAAACCCAAAACCCATACCAACCTTTTATTATACATCGTTTGTCGTAAATAAAATTTCATGCGTGTACGTCAATTTTTTGTAGGAGGGTAGCTTTTTAAAATCACTTAAAAAATTTTAATTTTTTTTCCTTAAAAATTACATGGCTAGTTTTTTATGAAATTTTGAGCAAAAAATATGTGTTTTAAATATAACATACATAGGGGAAACCCAAAAAATTTTAAAAAAATTTAAAATTTAAAAAATTTTGCTAAATCGTCCTTTCCCTAAAGATTTTCTCAACATAAAAAAGCATATAAAATATAATTATTTTTTCAACAAAAATAAATAAATAAATAAAATTGCACATATATATTAAACATTTTTTTTTTAGGTAAGAGATAGACGACATAAAATATAAGTTTTTTCCCTTCATTATAGTTAAAGAAAAAGATGAATAAAAAATTTAATACGAACCTAGTGCTTGCACAACTCTATTTTCTTATCACAGAATCAGGGGTAAAATTTGTGACTTTCACGATTCCGAGCATTCAGTTTTAAATAATTTTTTTATGAACTCGAAATATTTTTCATGTAAGAAAAGATTTTTTTTTTACTTACACATATAGAAACAAAAGTGGAAAATAGAATACACATACAATATTCTTCTTCAAACAATTAAATCTCTCCTCAAATAACTTTAAAAAAGAAGTACTATAAGTTTATTTTAAGAGTTATATTTCAGATTTTTTTTTTTGTTTTGTTAATTCTGTAAATGTCCATGATTCTAAAAATGTTTGTCAATTTTATCAACTTCCCTTCACTTAAAATTGACAAATTTGTAGAGTAGTGCAGAGTGCCACTGAGATTTGTACCACGCACCACATATAGCATATGTGTCATAAGTTGCCGATCTCTGACCTAGAACAACGCCACTCCACAAATAAACGTCATTACAAAATAGTATATAAATAAGTAACATAGAAAATTATAGAGAATAGAGGATGCATGTAGGCACTAGTGTTAGACTCGTGATTTCCTGAATTATATTTGCGTATCTACTATAGAAGATTTCGGAGGTCTTTTCTTTGGCAGGTGTCAGTGCTTACATCTCTTTTGAGAAAAGTACAAATTAATCTTACCTTTAGCTTGTCTTCTCAGCATATTACAAACTCGTTTTTATCGTTTTAACTAATAAGAGTAAGTTATTGAGATTTTCTGTGTTAACAATCATTTTGTGTCTGATTTAATGACTTCTCTATCCATGCTGCTTTCGGGATCCTCCGAGAACCACAACAATCAGCAAGATCTCCGTCTCAACCCACATGAGGTGGAGGTACCGCTACCTTTGGTAGTAACCAAGACTATTTACAAAGTAACTGAAGATTGCTGTTTATTTCAGTTAGTATATTTTAAAATATACTAATTTTTATACAATTTTCTTGAATAAAGTTTTCCTTTAAATTATGTGATTGTTAGCGATAAAAACGAAATTATTTGCTTAAATTTTTTTAAATGTAGTTTATTCATTTTAAAAGTATTGCCGCGTTGTCTCCTTCTGCAAGTCACAAACAACAAAGGACAGGAATAAATTTCCTTAATGACAAGCCCAAATAGGGAATCCTTTCGACTCAGTCGTCTAAGGCATGCACGGTGTAGCTCTGGTACGGTAAGTCAGTAAATCAAATAAACACCCTTGCCAAGTCCAACAGCTTCTCACCCAAGTGCTGATCCAGGAATCGAACACTAGATGACACCATAACCTAAAGATACTAGTTGATTATGTCTTGATTTCATAGAATGTCTAAGTAAGACATTCTCAGTAAATTACGACTAGTGATTCAAAACGGCAATGGTACGCGTCAACTAGATCCACCATCATAACTAGAGGTTGCCCGCGACGTCAATGAAAAAACGTTCTAACGACACTCAAACCAACTGGATATGTATAACAATTGCAGTAATTGGGTGAAAAAACAATCTTTCTCTCAGTATCGTTCAGAAAGTCAAACAGAAAAAGAAAACTTTATTCTCTAGGAAGAGGGTATGCAGCAGCGCCTCCTTCTGCAAGTCACAAACAACAAAGGGCAGGAATAAAGTTCCTTAACGGTTTCCCCTAATAGAGATTCCTTTAGATTCATTCATCTAAGACGTGCACTGGGGACCCGAAGGTGGTCCCTTTAAATAACACTGCACCCAAGCAGCATTCTTGGTCACCATGGTATTCCTTCACTCCATGACCAACAGCTTGTCAACGAGTTATCTTCAACTATCTTAAACATTTTTTTGTGTTTAAAACTTTTTATATATCTTGTTATATAATATAAAATAAGTATTAAAATGTGACTTAAAAAATCTGTCACTTTTAGCACAAATATTGCGGCATCCTCTTTTCTTTTCAATACTTATTTTGCAATCGGATATTGCGTTCTTTCTAATGGATTACTAAAAGTTTTTCAAGTGAAGTAGAAGGTAATTCATAGTCATAGAATTCATATCTACGCAGGTATTTAATTACGAAAAGTCATTTGAATACGTACAATTAGGTGTGTTTTAGATGTTCACATTTTTTCTCTTATTTTTAAGTAAATGTTTTCTTTTCCTCTTTTCAGAATTTATGATTCATACTCGCGTCTCAACTCTGAATTGAAATAATATAAAAGGTTACAAAAGATAATAGTGACATATATAGTTTTCAAGTTTCTAGAAAGTGCGTTATTCGATTATTGGTTGCTTGCAGTTACCATTCGCAAATTGTTCAACAAAAAAGAAAGAAAACCGAAAGAGACTGTACAATATGTAATTTTGAATTCAATAAAAGACTGGTTTGAATTATTCGAAATAAAACAAATGTTATTTACATTTAAATTCGAGAACATTTCATTTTAAAATCGCATTTTCAATCCCTTTGTTCTCGAACAAAATTGTTAAACTTTTCTTCAAATCCGGTGTTTGAATGGTAAGGATTATTGTGTATGCCTGCTGAAAATTGATTTCCCTAAAACATTTTATGCAAGCACTATTCCTGGGAATTTCATTCAGATTTTCGAGTTGTTTACTTCTCTTTCGATATTTTTACTATGGCAAAACCGAAACAGACTACAGAATTTGTTGAAAATTCTGTCCATGTTTTGTGTTCCATTGGCATGCTTTTCAATTATTTTTCGGTGTGTTTCTATTTATTCCAAAACATTTCCTCTGATAAAACAAGTTGTGTTGTTTTCAGTAGTTTGACATTGAAGCAAATGGTTTCATACAATGTATTACATTTAATTCATAAAATACTGAAATGCAAAAAAGAATGATTTATGTATTTAAAAAGATACTGACCTCTTAAAATACATTTTGCCTTGGTGAATTGCCGAGAAAATAATATAATATTTTTCTCTTATTTTAATAACTTCTTATGTGAGGAAACCACTCAAAAACTATGAAAGTAAAATACTACATTAGTGTAATTAAATATTCTAATAATGTAAATAATGCTAATAAATATCATTCATTTAAATTGATGTACATGAAATGTAATATATATACCTGCTGGAAAAATAAGGAGGGCATTATCTTTAAAATAACTTCTTTATTGTTCTTAAAACACATAAAACATAAAATCCAACATGACGGCCCTTTGGCGCGCAACCAGGTGGAACAATAGACAACATTTCGGCGAGGAGTCATCAGCTAATCTTTTTGGAGTATGCTCTTTCCTTCATGAAAGTCGCTGGTCATCGTTGGGCGCTGGGACGCGAAGCGTCCCTCCGTCCCATACTTGGAGTATTGGGCTCTGGATGTTGAGTGGCCTGTATAAACTGTGTGAGCTCCCATTGGTACTTTCCTTCATGAGTGCTCGCTCTACCTTTAATAGGCTTATTTACCCACAAATCCCTACGCGATAGTAAAGAGCTCGCTCTATTTTTACTTATTACTTACTTAATTTTGAAGCTAAACTTTCCAAATATATATATATATATATATATATTTCTGCAATTTTAATTTATTGTAGCAAGCCAATATGCTTAAAAACTGATTTCTTAATTGACCATAAAATTGAAGAATGTTTTTATAAATATTTGTTTTAACAAAATCTATTTTGTTAGTTAAAAGGGGTTTATGGCCAAACCCGTGTTTTTGGGATAAAGGGAATTTTTTCATGGGTCACTTTGTTTTATTTTAAGGATTTTGGAAAAAACTTTTTTAAATAAATTTTTGGAAAAAATTAACCTAGAATTTTTTCAAAGTTTTCCCTTTAGAAAATGTTTTATTTATAATTTTTTTTCCCGTCTATAGCTCGACCCTTTTACAGTGGCTCAACTATGATTTTTAAAAATTCCCCATTATTTTGATTACAACCAATTTAAATAATTATGGACGTGTTTTTTTTTAAAAATTTCCCCCCCTGTTGTCGCAAAAAGGATAAACCCCCTTTTTGTTTTATATTTTAAAAATTTTTTTTGAACCTCTGTAGATAGGTCTGACATATACAGGCAAAGTATTATTATAATAGAAGCAGCCCCAAAAAAAGGGGAACATTTGAAAAAAAAGGGTTATTTGTTTAAATTTTTTCCAAAATATTGTATTTAAATAATTTTTATCAAAATGTCCTTAAAACAATTGTATATATTTATTCTAATCTAAGTGACACTAAAAATCATGAAAATTATCCATTTATGCGCCTTTTTAAAATCCCGGTTCCGAACGTAGTCGCATACCTTAATATTTAGTAATTAGTATTTATAAAAACATGCACACAATAAATAATTCTCCTATGTAAAAATATAATAATTTGAAAAAACTTTATACTTATTCGAGGTGTGACAGACACACAAAAAAAACGAGACTAGGCCAATACATCATTGTACTTACAGAATTAGTTTCACTGGACGTATCACACGTATCACACCTTCAAAGAAGTTCCCTTGAGCATTCACGCACTTCTGCATTCGGTGTTACCGATGCTGGTATCAATTCTAGAAAGGGGTTTGTGGAAGTTTACGTTTTTGTTCAAACCTTTTCGACAAAGATAAAATGGGTTCTCTTTCACCAAGATTTAACGGCAGGATATTAAAAAAAAAGTTTCATGGTGGAAAATCAGGTGAATAAGCAGGATGCACCATCAGAGTAATGTTTTATAAACATTAAACTCCTTGACAGATAAGGCCACTTGGGCGGATGCGTTGTCTTGGTGCAATAACCATTCATCACACCCTAATTTTGGTCATTTTCCCCAATTTTTTCGCAAACTCTTTTTAGTAATTCAATTTAGTAGTGTTGATTAAAAGTCTAAGCACTGATGTGAGTTGAAACACGCTCATATTGCAAATTTTGGCTATGTTTTGATCTGTAATCGCTGACCTGGATCGCAAAGCACGTACATCATCTTCCACATTGTCCCTCCTCCCTGAAAACCACTTATGCCATTCAAATATGTGCACTAGACAAAGTTTATCTTCATAAGCCTAAGTTACTATTTGAAATGCTTTTATGGCTGATTTCTTAAGTTTTACAGGAAACTTGATGTTGATTTGACATTTTTCAAGCAGAATGCAGTTGAAAGTGTTCACACAATTATACAGAGCTCCCAACTGGCGTGATCGACTAAGACGAAACTGGCCACATGGATAGAGGATGTGTGTGAGATGGCGTCACGAAAAGTGTTGTTGCCAACTCTACTCTTTTGACAAACTACACAATTAGTGTCGCGTTTCTTTGTGTAACACCTCTCATATAACAACACTATTATTGGTTAATGGGAAATTCAATCTTACACTCTTAATTTCTTTTGCTGATATTGTTTGTTGTACAAAACAATTGTAAATGAATATTTAAAACTACTTTTTCGTAGCATGGGAATACGGGGAAATTTGGTTACCATGCAATTGAAAGTGATCCGAAATTTCTTTAATTTATCCACATTGAGCATTCTTACAATGTAAGATGTGGTAGGTTTTAAAAAATCAGGTTGGTTTTATGCAAAGCCTCATGGTCCTAAAAGATATGTTGATAATATATCTTCCTCCTTGATTTTTTTATCAGAAAAAAATATAGCGATATGCTTTTTCCCTCACTATCATTTCTCTGATAATTCTCTGATTTCTCCACCTGTCTAACGGTGTCAGATTCAGAAATTCATCGCGGTAAGGGGCTAGAGATGTAAGCTTGTAGTTAGCCGTACCTTTGAGCACTGGACAGACGACAGTATGATACGGCTCTGTTTCATCCCAAATATTGATCAAGGAGGATGTGTCTGGGGTACCCACCTCTTTTCCCATTCCACCAATCTCAAGACAGAAATTGCGGCTCAATTGCTACATAGACTTTTACTTTTCATTGCTGTAAATGTATAGTGCTATGCCACAAAGGCACTATACATATACACACATCCATGCCTTTTGGATTCGTACCCAGGCTCTATAGCAAATAAGTCAGCCTCGCTAACCCCTATGATGGAAGGGTGATTCATTATTGATTCTATATAATGTAGACAACAAACGCTCTCTTTAACTGTTTTTCAATTCAACTCCTTCTATTAGCTCGCACTCTCTATATATTTATTTATTTATTTAACTTGGTGGAATTTTCAATCGTTAATAAAATACATTTTAAAGCTCTCAATTGAGCTGAAATTTTATATACATGATTATTTTGGATGACAATAGAGTAACTAAATTATAATTAATAAAAATTAATTGATTAAAACTAAACATTCAAATAATTACAAATACAGCCACGTTGTCATCAATTTTTGTGATTTAGCTACCCTTTTGGCTCCTTGTGTCCAAAATTGAAAAGGTTTTTTCTCACATTTTAAAGCACTCATTTGAACTGAAATTTTATATACACGACTGTTTTGGATGACACAATCCGATACTTTAATGATAATTAATAAAAACTAATTACCACTTAATGTTGTGATTCTGCCATATGTATGTACATATTTATATTAATTGTAACAATGTAATAAAAAGTAGCTAAAATAAAAATTTTCTTTGTTGATCTAAGTAGGAATTGACTTAAAAAAATTTTTTTTTATGCTACTTGTTTAAAACTTATTACGAAATTTAAGTGCTTATTACATCTTCTAGTTTTCTTATGCATGATCCCTTTCATATTCCAGCAAAGGTAGGTTTAAAAAAAATAATGCTTCACTTTAGGTCATAAAAAAAAGAGAAATAATATTTCACTTAATTTTGTAATCGCTGACTACGTGCATAACTTAAGTTGAAGAACTATATTTAAATATATTAGTAACGTGTAACGTATTTTTATCACATTTTGTTGCTTTCTGTTTCTCTTGTTAATGATTTTAAATCGAATTTTTTTAATAATAGAAATTTTCAGTTCTTGATTTTTAAATACTCGGAATTTAACTAAATAAACACTGCAAATAATATATAATAAACGTGCTGTGTTTATAATAGCACTGTAGATAGAATGTTAGTTAGAACACCCTTTGAACAGGAGGGTGCTGTTAGTGGTGGACTAAATGATGAGCACCGGTGAAGTGTGTGACAAGGACTTTATACGTAACAGATCTCCAAATTTCCGCTGAACTCTACCGTGTAAACTTTGAGCAATTGAAAGCATACTGGATGCATTATGTGATGAATTTTTCATTGCATCAGGATTTGACTTTAGATTCGACTGCACCCACGTCGGTTACAAGTTAACGACTGTGACTACTCCACTACTCTGACCACAAGTACTTTAAAAAACGAAGCACAAGTTTTGTGATTAAGACAATTTGATTTGAGTGGCACTTATCCAAAGAACAGAACCTAGGACCTATGGATCCGAAGCCAAGTAACATGACCACTAGACAAAAGGGATCACCAATGTCTGGAGGCTGTTACGGGCTTATGTAGATATCTGCTACAGTACTCCCCACCAGTGAGTCGGTGGATAAGCAAACGAACGAGATATTTGTTATGGCAAGAGTGTGTGGTGTTCCTGTTAATTGGTGGTATTGCTTCAAGTGAGTCTGGCGAATTTGGTTGCTGCGTTAAGTGAGTCTGATGACTTTGATTGCTTTTTAAAGTGAATCTGACGTCTATGGTTGCTGCGTCAAGTGAGTCTGACGACTTCTGATTGCTCTTATAGCGGGTAGATGGCGCCATGACAGATTAGACGGTTTCGAGTTTTCTTTGTTCATTCAAGGTCACCCATGTAGTAGCGCTTTTCCTAGGTAACCCGCTACCTAAGGATTCGAAGCCAAGCAACAGGGCCACTATACAAAATGAGATCACCACTGTCCGGAGGCTGTTATTTGCTTATGTAGATATCCGCTACAGATTTATTATTATAAAATCGCAATTACGAGATTTACAAGGGCTATTGGTTGATGGAGTTCTTAAGGTTAGTCCGTACCCCCTATACCGACAATGTTAAATTGAGCCATTTAAGGAACCCGGTTCTCAGAAACTGTTAAATATTAAAAAAATGCTGTATGTATATTAATTAAGCTTTTTTATTTAAATAATGGTAAAATATTTAAAATATAATGTTTACTTTTTACAAAATAATTCATCGTAAAAGTATCGCTTTGAAATTTTTGAAAATTGTCTTTTTTTACGATAACTGCTTTTCAGCAAAATATTTTTGGAAAATCTCCAAAAAAGTAGCTCTATTATATATAGTTATTTATTATTTATGTGCAGTAAAAATTGCAAGTACATTCATTTTTTTAGATTCTTTGAAAAAGGTACACGCAGTTTGAAAAGAATCATTTTGAGAAAATTGCATTTTTTGTGTAAAAAGGCACTGCATCACAAAAATAATGAATTACAACATGCATTTGCCGTATTTTATTAAACATTAGTATCTTCTTAATTTTGTAAGCATAAAATAGGAAACAAAAAAGTCTTAAAATTTCAGAAAATATACATATAGTATTTTTCAGTTTTTGTTCAACGAGATTTTTTTTTAACATTTTGCATCAATTTTTGCAAATTATATAACAATCTGTGAAGAATTTTTATCTTCGATGCATTACAAATATCAAATTTGACCTTATAACATCATAAATATTATGTAAACATGTATCAATATGTAAAAGTAATGATTTGGAAATATGTGATTTTACATTATTGCGAAAGCTTTTTATATGGATTTGTATGTTCACATGCAAACACAATTTCTAAGTTTCAAAATTCAAAGTTTTCTCTAAACTGTACAAAAGATTTCAAAAAAAGTCAAAACTAAAACTGTTTTTATGTTTTTAATTATGAAATTTATGTACAAAATGTATTAAATGTAATTTATGTATTAAAAATCATTACACATCTGAATTATAATAAATTACCATTTATTGTAATACTTTTGTATATTAAAGCTTAAAAAAAAACTTGTCTAAACAATAAAAAAACATCAATATTTGCAACGAATTGAAATATTTCGTATATATTGTTTAGTTTTCTCAAAAACATGTAACATAAAAATATCACTATGAATTTTAAAAAAATGGACATTTTTTGTCACGATATATGGATATCAGTGGAATAATTTGGGAAAACCCCAAAAACTCACATGAATATATATAGTTACATATCAGTAACATGAGGGAAAAAATTTCATATTCAAACATGCATTATATTTTCTGAGAAAAAGATGTATTCAGTTTTAAAAACATCATTTTTGAGAAAATTGCATTTTTAGAGTAAAAAGGCACTTCATCAGAAAAATAATGAATTATAACATGTATTTGTCCCATTTTACTAAATATTAGCATATTTGTAATTTATTTTGCATAAAATAGTAAACAAAAAAAGTCTTAAATTGCCCAGAATAGCATTTTACAGTTTTTTTTTAACGAGATAATTTCTAGTATTACATCAATTTTCGAAATTCTGTATCAATTTTTGATGAATTAGTAGCTTTCATGCTTTACAGATATCACATTTCAACATAAAGCATCATAAACATAATGTGAAAATGTGTCAATATGGTTTTGGTACGAATTTGAGATGGTATTTAAAAATACCTGATTATATGACATTTAAAAAGTTTTCGCTGGGTTTTGTAAAGTTATCATTAGGTTTTGTTTTTGCAGACAGTTTTTGTTTTAAACTTCAAAAATTACTCTAAACTGGACAAATGATTTCTAAAACAGCCAAAATAAAACTGTTTTTATGTTTTTAAACATAAAACAAACATCACATTTGATGTATCATCTTATACCTTGGTCTTAGAAACTATTAAATATAAAGACTTAAACTTTTGACTATATGTATTAATATTATACATTTATATTTATACTGAAATGAAATTTTTTAAGTATATTAATTAGTTTTTTCAAAAACAAACTTTTAGTTGAGCGAGCAAATATGATTATTATGAATTTATTGAAAATTGTCATTTTTTGTTATGATATCTGCATAAAATATTTCAAAAATGTCACTTCAGTATACACAATTGCATTTAAGAAACAGAGTACATGCATACATTAAATTTACATAATTTAAAAAAAAAACATTTCGAAAACAATTTTTATAAAAAAAATCTTACCTTGTAAAAGTGTCATCCAATTTATTTCCCATCACATATTATCTTCATTATGCTTTATGCAGTTATTAAATTAAAATTCATCATGTATATATTTCTCACCTGATCACAATCATATATCCTATTTTTTTCTTTTAACACTTTACTTAAACTCACGAAGATTTAGTAATCAGTAATAATAACTAATTAAAAATGAATTTAAGGTATCCGACTGGATTTGGAGACAATTTTCTAAAATATAACTTAAACAATTATTTAATTGTTATTTTTTAATTAAGCATGTTGCGAAACTATAAAAATAGAGCAAGAAGAATTTTTTGAAACCTTATTTTTCAAAATACTGAGAAATTTATTCCAAAATATTACAAAAAAAAAATTGCTCTTTTGCTAACAACTTTAAAAATATATATATATTTCACAATAATAAATAAAATGTTTACAGGAATACAATTTTTTATTTTTTAACTATGCTGTCTTCTAAAAAAAAACTCAAGGTTTGCAATAAAATTATGAAATACTGGTGTTCGAAATAAAAAACACAGAATATTTCTGAAAAATAAATTTTTCATATAAAATTACATTAAAAAATAACTTAATTGAAAAATTACCCTTAGATTTTAGCAGAAAGCATACATTATAATACAAAGAACAAACTAAAAAAATTTCATAGATATTTCGTTTACTTTCAAAAATATCACTCTTACGTTAACCATTTTATGTTAAAAAATGCATTTTTTTCAGAAAATGCAAAATAAAGTTTATATTTGTAATAAAACTTTTTAAAAAGTTTTGGGAAGGATTTAAAACTTTCCTTCCTGAACCTTATACTTTAAACTTTTTTCATTTTGAAGGGTTTTTACGAGGCAGTTTCTTTTCTGGTTTAAAATGCCTTTTCAATCAACAACCGTTTGTGAGGGGACCAAAAATATCCTTTTATTTCAGAACAAATTTTTTCTAACTTTTTGAAGTAGAGGTAATGACAGCAATCACAGAATTTAAAAGTATTATTGCGGGTATATTTCCTTAAACAGTGTTTTTTAGTCAACAAAGTTGTCTTTCGGCTTATACCCACATGACATTGTTAAGACTTTCATTGCAGTTCTGAGCTTCCCGTATGACATTTTCTTAGAAGATTTTGATTGCAATGTTCCTTATAAGCCCCTTTTTAAAAGAATTAAAACTGAATTTGGAAGATTCGTTTATTTTTCTTTTAACGTTTCTCCAACAAATTTTGCTTTCTGGGAAAACTCTTCTTTTGGCCTCATTGGTCTTGTTTTCGCATGTCAACTTTAATTTAATTAAAATAACTATAACTCTATATAAAAGTCTAATAATAAAGTTTTAAAGAGATCTAATTTTGAACCAAAATAAAAAGATAAAACAAAATCGTTTAAATCAAAAAAAAACATTCAATCAGTTAACTGTTGCCTATTTTAAAGCAAAATATATCTATTAAAACATTTTAAATGAAATAAAGTTAACTAAACATTAAAAAAATTCGTTAAATTATTTTAAATGAATAAAATCTCTTTTTCCGGGAAAATCAACCAAAAACTCGCATTTCCCGGGTTTTCCCGATTTGGGCTTCTGCCCAAACAGAAACAGTTATAATTTTTTTCTAATTGACTAAATTATAAGTACTATTTTTTGATAGCGTATTAAACAGGACAAAAATGGACTACAAAATAAATTTCGAGTTTTTTGATGAAAAGGATGATTTTAAACCAATCGGATATCTTAAACTAAAGGAAAGACCTAAATTTCAGTAAAAAATAACTACATTTTAAGTATAAAATTTACTAAAACCCACATGAAAATCTGAAATTACCTCCAAAAGTTTTTAGCAAATCTAACAGAGAGAGAGAGAGAGAGAGAGAGTTGCAGTTATACAATTACCTTAAGTTAATTTGGGTATTAAAACCTAAAATTTAAAGGAGGGTTTGCAACTTTTTTCCAAATTTTAAAAAAACAATTTTACATTTCATCTTAAAATGGGGTGGTAAATCAGCTGATTATTTTTTTAAAAAATCATTTTAAAATACTTTTAATTCATGTAATGACTTGTATCTTATATCACTGGAAAGGTCTAGATTTGGAGATTTTAGAAATATCAAAAACTCAAAATCGATTTATACGAAAGGTTTTTACCCGACTGACTGCCCTTAATTTTGAGTTTCTATGAAATGAGGAGGACGACTTACACCCAAAAAAATTTGGGAAAAAAAGAAGAATATTTTGGTTATGTTTTACTTTGATATACAATTTTGCGTATAACAGACATTCTTGAACAAACAAGAAAATCTCACTCAATGTTAATAGTAATTTTGAAAAAAGGATATGAGGGGACAAAGCCAATTCAATTTACTTGTTCGTAAAATAATTTTTAAATTGAGCAGCTAATATGTTGACTATCGCCAAATAATTCTTTTGGCATATAACGAGGATTTTCGCTGTAATAAAATGAATACGTAAGCATACTGGCCAAGGAATTATAAATGTTCGAGATTTACACTTGAATGCGAGCTAGGAATAAAGTGTGCAATTAGTTTTTATGAGGCAGATTATATATATGTATACACGTGATTAGAATGCTGGTATAAGTAAGGTGTAAGAACGAGATTTTGACGATGAATGCAGTAAAATGAGGGGAAGGGTGGGAGAAACTACAAATCTTTCACCAGTTGAAAAAGGTTTATTAATCGGGCTCGTTCTGCAGGGGCTTCTATTTCTAAGACAACAAATCTCACTGGATTCTCAAAAGCAGATATGTCAAATTCGTCTTTCAAAGTTGGAATCCGAACCCCCGGCGCTTCTATAGATTATGCCACCCTGTTCGAGTACAGTTTTTCCTGTAGCGTGATTGGTATCTTCTCCGATGAATTGTACGGCAAAAAAAGAACTCTACTTTACTTCATAACTGACACAATTTCTCAACCAAAGCTTTAGTTAGTCTGAACAAATTTCTGCTTGAACCATGCGCAGAGAATTGCAGTTGATAGAATTGCATAGAGGTGTGCCTGTAGGAAAGCCACTTTGTTCTTCTTGAAATGCAGGGGCATAGCTAACGCCATATCAGCCGTATCAATTATACGGGGCCCCCAAGCTACAGGGGCCTTAACATGTGTAAGAAAAATGTAAAATGTAGAGGTGCCTCTAAAAAGGGCCTCCAAGGAATTTTGATACAGGGCCCACTCACAGAACTAGCTACGCCAGTGCTGAAATGCAAAATTTTGTTTGCAGTAGAGTCGAGAAAGAAGACATTGGATATCTCAGAATTAGTAACGAATAATGAGGTGGGATGAATCAAGATACACAATATTTTACACTGCCGGAGGACATCGAATTTTTCGTGAATTCCACGAAGCCATGAATCTTTCTAGCCTTACTCGCCCTTTGCAAGGGTCTGGTATCATGGTATGGGGATGTTCTGTTTGCATGGATTTGGTGCCTTGGGTTTCCTCGAAAAAAATCAAACAACCATGAGACACCTAGATATACTGGCAGATCAAGTGCATCCTGGAATGTTGCATTTTTATCTTGATGGTGACGGATACTTCACGGACGATAATGCAACTATACGTTGTACCAGAAATGTACAAAATTGGTTCATTGAACATTAGTCTGACCTCTAAGAGCTTTCCTGGAAACCACAATGACAGGAACTTAACCCCCATAGAAAATTTGTGGGATATGGTAGAAAGATGCATCCGATAGCACTCTCCGTTTCCATTTAGTTTACAAGATCTAAAAACCTGCATCCCCGATGCAGGCTATTGGTTCTCTGCACTCCTGAAGCATGCAGACTCAATGCTGAGTCCGAGAAGTTATCTGTGTAAAAGGTGGTCCAAGAAAATATTGATCTTTGTTTTTAATTCATTGGCCTATGAATGTAAATCGTGTTCAGTTTCCGAATGAACTGTACGCACTTTTCCATTTGCGCTTTTTATATAGCATATTCCTGAGCATATTAGCAAATGTTTTAAATATGATAAGTTAATATATAAAGTCCTATTGCTACTTTATTGAATTTCGAGCTGTATTTTGGTACATCACCGTTTCTCAAACTGTGAGGCGCGCCTGATAAGTGGGCGGGATACACCTAAGGCTTGCAAGCATATCAAAAAGTCGAAAAAATAAAAAAAAATATTTAAAAAATTATTAATTTACTGAAAGGGAGCAAAACAAAATGTATTCTGACATAATAAGAAATAAATTGCACAGTTATGCTGATGCCATACTTATATATGTACAATTTATTGATAATTAATTTATCAATAATAAGTTAAGAACAAGTTTAATAATTACTGGTGGACTTGTATACAAAATTGTGCACAAAATTTAATTCTTATTTTGTTAAATTGTACGGTTTATAATTAAGGATGCATTGTATCTTTAGCGTTATTGCATTGGACACATTGTTCTTGCATTCAACGCATTGTTAATGTATGGGAGTGATGAAAATTATGATTAAAAATTGGATCTCAAATGTTAAAAGTTTGAGAAGCAATGTGGTACATGATTGTAAAGATTTTGTGTGAGTTTGTGTTTATGTTGCATTTTTGGTACACTTTTCTTTAATTTTAGAGGTTCTATTTTCTCCTCATAAGACACCGCAATAATTATAAATAATATGCAAATGTAGTATAAGTGTAATGTAAACACATTTTGAAGAGAAGTATGTTAAAGAAGAATCAAATTCCAAGCCCATTTGGACAAAAAATGTTTTTAAAAAATTAGATTTAGTTTCAATGATATAAAATATTCCATCACACTCGAAGAAAACAATAAAGTACGATTTGCTTTAGGCAAAACGAAATTACCGAATGAAAAAAAAATTATGTCTTTTTTATTCTTTAGGAAGCTAATAACAATGAAACCTTTTATGCACATATCTTTCTTTGTGTTTTGTTTGTAGTCATTGAGCAAACAGAATTAAGAAAGATAACAGTCTGCTCTGAGTTTTCTTAGACTAACGAGTTTACATAGTTATAGTTAGCTTAAAGATTAGTTATAAGTAAAACAACACCTATATATCGATAGGAAGGGGCTGTTGAATAAACTTAAATCATATTTATGCTCTTAGAAGGTACTTATAGTAATTGAATCATACGTAAATATTTCTATAATTTTTATTTTAATTTTAGTGCAGCGTTTCTCAAACTATGGGGCGTGATCCTAAGGGGGGCATGATAACTCTCTGATGGGGGCGCAAGCATACTAAAATCGTCGAAAACAAAAGATTATTTTTAAAAAAAAATTATAAATTTACCCAAAGTAAACAAACAGAAACCGATCTGACATAATAAAAAATAAAATTAACATGTACACTGATATAATACACTTATGAATGTATCAGTACTGCACAATGTATTTTATAACTAATTTAAGAATAAAATGTTAAGAACAAATTTAATAATTACAAGTGACCCCATGGGCGTGTCATATATAAAATTATACAGAAAAATTAACATTTATCTTTAAAATTTGCCCCCCACCCTTTTTTAATCCTCGATAAATAATCCCTTGACTGCCAATTAAAAGTTTTGCGATTCACTCCTCACTGCCTCCATTTTACACGTATGCGCACATATGTGATATATTGGGGGTGAAGGAGAAAAGAAATAAATAAGGAAATCCTCTGATATAAGTAAATCTTTCGCAAAAACTATCAAGGTCATTTTATAGCATTCCAAAATCTTTGGAATCATTTTATGGATAGCAGTGAACGGAAAAGATCGTACTTAAAAACGTATATATACGTACGAGTCATTTAACGTACCGTTTGAGCGAGACATATATATACGACGGTGGCAATTAAGAGGTTAAAATCGTATTGAAGCCTTAACGTCAAATAATAGCATTATTGAATTTAATGCACGGTTATTTGTATGGAGGGGGAAAGGGGGCGCGACGAAAATTATGATGGAGTATTGGGTTGCAAATATTAAAAATTTGAGAAGCACTGAGTGGAAACAATAAACATTTTTTTTTTTACTCAGAAAGTTAAATGAGATTCTATTTTCCTGATATTTAAAAAAGAAGTATTTTATTAAGTTTCCCAAATTATATCAAAGTTTGGATATTTTTCATGTGTCTGTTTTTCAAATATTACGTTTCACAATTTAGAAATTATCTAAGCATCAAATGATCATGGAGACAGACTCGAGGCCGGAAAGTCGGGAATATGTCTCCTGGTGTCATTGAAACCCACAGTGCAGAATAGCTAGTACACATTCAGGATGTCTTAAGGCAGGGGTGGGCATTAAGTCGATCGCTATTGACCGGTAGACCATCAAGACCCTTTTGAGGTGACTTCTTGAATAAGTGAGTGAAGATTATCGTCGTACTGTTTAGCTACTCGAGGGCTTTTGGCGACCAACCTGGTAATTTCTTATCCGAATGAAGTTTAGCAGTTAGTAATTATATACCGGAATATCCAAGATTAGTTGACAGTAGACAGACTTATTTTTCAACCGGCAGTAAATGCAAAATCACCTTTAGATGAAAATGTTGTTTTTTAAAATTTATTTTTAATTGCTTGATAATAAATGCATCATTAGATATTATTCTAATAGTAACTATTGTTATTATGTTTGCATCTTCCGTTTTGCTTTAAACGCAGTTTCAAAAGTGTAATTATTTTATTGTAGTTTTGGTGGTATAAGTACATATTCCATAATTATCGTTACGTTAAATATAGATACTGCACACCTTTTTCTTATCTCACCTCATCTACTCCACTATGTGGACCACACCCCTTTGAAAAAATTAGAAGTAGCCTGTGAACCCTGGACAAATCAACCCACCCCTGTCTCAAGACATGGGCCAATTGGAGCCTCGAACACAATGGGAGCATGTCTACCTGTAATAACCGTCGTTCATGTGCACCATCATTACTCATTCTGTCAAAAGGCTGTCGGTCAAACCGGCTCGGATCATTGTAAGTAATGCACATTTATTTGTTTCGGGTTATTGTTTGTACGAGTATTTGAAAACGCACGCAATGTACTGCATACTTTTAAGGGTCATGGGTGGGGCCTAAATTTGCGTAGGGTTCCATGTCCTCAAGGAGTCTTAAGACGACCCTGCGCACGTTAAACCCATCGCGACTCAAAGTTGTTACGTTCATGTCTGTGTATAGGGGGCTGATGCAAGTTATATCTGTCAGAGCGCAAATGTCCTCCCATTGGTGCAGTGTGGAAATCAGGGGACAGAAGAAGGTGCCAGATCAGGTGTCATCCTCGTCACTTGAACATGGTTCAAAATTTAGGGGTCCATCGTCAATAGCCCTAATGTAGCTTTATAGTGCGGCGAAATTATAACTCTCACTCCCTGAGTCAAGTTCGCGTCTTGAGGGAGTACAGAGAATAATGTGTCTGCCCAGGTGTCATCCTCGTCACTTGATCGTGGTCAGAAATTATGAGGTCCATCACCGTTAACCCTGGTGTTGCTTTAAAGTGCAACTTTAATGAACATTCACTCATTCACTCCTACAGTACCGGATGCTAGCAAGAGAATGTACTCGGGACTTGTGACATTGGATGACTACCAAATGTTTCTTAGATATTTGGTAATATACATAAGTATGCGCGCTTTGCCGCAACATCTGGCAGAGAAAAATGACGTCCATTGACGTGTCTGACATAGAGATGGGCTAGTCTAAACGTCTAAGAAATCTTCCACCGAAATGGCGCTTTGTTTTGACTCTCGCTTTGTTTCGAATGGAAAACATTTAGACGCGGGTTTCTTAAATTAGCAATTTCATGTGCACTTTTTGTCGTGATGATTATGTGTAACGTCTTTCCTCTCGGTTCTAGTTTTTTGTGGGAGTGATTTCGTGAAAAGGGACGGATATGTGTAACAGGATGTGACGTAAGCCTCGCGCTACTTGATTTGATCAATGAGAGTGCATGGCTGTGTCTTTTCGCTACCCTCGCATGAGGGTCCAACTCTAGTAGCCACAAGCACTCGAGCGCTTGACTCTAAATCCATTAGTTATGATTTTGGAGGACATAAGTGAGGCAGAATGCTTATTTGAAAATGGACATACAGTGATTTTGGTGGTCGTATACATATCTTTGAATCAAACAATTAAAAAAATAAATAAATAAAGATTTCCTGCATTTTGTACTTTTACCATATAACGAAGGTGGTTCTGCTCTTTTAAAAAAATTATCACTCGCTTCCCCTGATTTTGAGGGGTGATATAAACTTTAACTTCAGTTTACCAAGAGCTGAGCGGCTCATAGCTTTTGTGAAAGATGAACTCAAGCTCCAAATGAACACAAATTGGAATGTTTCGACTGCTAACAGTGGTACTGTTATTGATGCTGTTTTACCACGGTTTTTAAATACTTTGAAATCACAAGTATATGTGTCCTATTTCAGTTATCATAAGTCTATTGTCTCCGCTCTTCTCCAAATTGAACAAGAATAATTAATTTTGATAAAATATTGCACACACACTCACACACATTACTCCTGTTGTTAATTAAATACAATTTTCATTAAGGACATAATTATTCGGTAGAAAATTATTTCCAATCATACCCGAGAGATTTTTATATTTTGTTCAGTAAAAAAGTTAATATTGCGTATTTACCACGGTAACACATCATATGCGACTACTGTAAGACTCAATCGTTTAATTTTTATTTATTCATATATTATTGTCATGCAGCCCACTTCTACTCAACTCCATTGAGTGAACGATATAAAAAGGAACGCAACCGAAAAAAAATTTAAAAAAAAAGATTGTTATTATTGTAATTGATCTATCAGCGAACTTCTCACTAATCCTCTTCGAGAAATTTACTTCTCTCAAATGTTGTTCTCTCTCTCTGATGAAAACTGTCTAGTGAAGAAGAAGACGTGGTTATGTATATGAAGGCTTATATTTAAGCAGAATGAAGTTTGTGATTAATGTAAAATAGAGTATAAAGCTAGTCGAGGGTAACTCGACAATTAATTACTTAATATTTAAGATCGTTAATTGTTGATTTAGTCAATAAGAATAATTGAATAATAACGACCAGATGTCGAATAGTTGAGGAAAGAATACGATAATTCGAACCATAGATAACCAAAGATTGCTAAACGTAAGTTAATTAAATCTTTATAAATTATTAAATATCCTTTCTTCTGCGAAGTTGCTCCTATAATTTATGGCAGTGTGCATTTCCTAATCTGGGTTGTTGAAGTTTAGTAAGGATTCATAAATTATATAAAGTTCTGTGACTTTACTGATCATCATTCTAAATCCAAAACATTAATGAATGGGGTGACCCGTTCTTTCACACTTATGTAGGAGATTATAGATAAGAGAAAGGAAAAATATATATATACCCGTAAAATCCAGCGTATAACGCGCACTTTGAACACAAAAAATAAGATCGAAACTTAAGGGTGCGCGTTATACGCCGGGTATAAAAACGATAGCTTTAAAAATAACAAAAGAGATGTGAGCATAAAAAAAATTACTTCTACATGCATCGAATCACTGTTATTTAAAAGAAACGACTTGCCTTGTGAACCAAAAGAGTTTATGGTGATTAAAATATATTAAAAATGAAATAAGTTCACATCCATTTTTCAGAAGGTAAAAATATTGAACATCTTTATTCCGCTCACTCCGTTATTATATTTTTATTTCCCTAGCTGGTTCTACAGTTCTAATGCAAATAATTAAATCCATCATATTATTTTTTTTTCATTGCCAGATAAAACAAGATAAAAGACTACTAATTTGAACTTAAAAATATAGACATAGATTATTTCTCTGATAAATAGAACTAAATACACTACTCCCAACGAAGTTCTCGTTGAAAGAGTAATAATATATCCTAGCTCATCTGCCTTCCTTCATCCATCAACATATGTTACTACAAGTTGTAGTTCTAGAAGTATACTATTTTTTCAAAAGTCTGGGAAAATAAATACCTCGAATAAATGACTAAAACATAAAAGCAATGTATACAAATATTTCGGGTTTCTTCGTAAGAAAGGGGGTGCGCGTTATACGGCGAATATACCTAAAAATTAAAAAATTCAGCTTGAAAGTATAGGTGCGCGTTATACGCCGGATTATACCGTATATATATATTATATATATATATATATATATAAGATATGCAGACAGTACTTACGTATTATCGCAACGGTATTGGGGAAATTTTGTAAAAGGAAGCACTTGGTTGCCAATTCAGCTCATGCGATATTTTTAAATATTTAGACTAATGACATTTATATGGTATGGACTCATATTCGGACAATTGTATTCTCTTAGCCAGACTTTCACTTCTATCGTGTGTTCATAAGCACACACGCATTTTTTCAAGTCTAATATTATTTTTATTATTATATTTACACGTGTTAAACAATTTGTAATTAAAGAAATTTTTGTCAAGGGAAACTTAAGAAAAAATAATAAGGCTTATCAAAAATATTTTTTCATTGCTAAGATAATAAGAGGTGTGATGTATTCAATTCTTTGATTAACTCTTCTTTTTCTTAACCTCGGGAGGATCTTTATCTTTTAAAAGAGGTAAAAATACATTCAAAGGTATTAATCTTTCTGATAATAAGCGTTTTCTTAGAAGTAATAAATACAACTTAAAAAAAAAACATAGACGCCCTTTGTTCACCACATTCAAGGAAAAAAAAACATTAACTAAAGATTTAAATTCCAGATAAAAAAATCGCCATTTGGATTTTTTTTTTTTGTTACTAGAATGAGAACCATAATGCTAGTTGAAGAAAATTTGCAACGGAACGATAACATGAAAATTAATCAATATTTAATTGGGTACATTAAACGGTAATTTTCTGTGTAATTATGAATATTAAATGAGTGTAGGGACTTTAATTTAAAGCATTATTCAACGCAAATGGCATAATTATGGACTATTTTTTTTTTTTTGCAGCTTGAAGAAATGAAAACAATTTGCCAAAGAAAAAAAAAAAATTATTATTCTAACCAAGTTGGATTTTAGATTTTTTGTATTATTAGTTTCAAATTTAGAATGCTTCTTTTTGATTTAGTGGTATTTATAACACGTTTGAGTTATTCATCGACGGTTTCGTGTATGTGAAAATATTTTTCAATAAATGAGAAGGTGAAGCAGAATAAAGTGTGGCAATGATTGTCAGTCATACAGGGTGTTCGGTCTTAAAGTATCCAAAAGTAATGGCTTATTTTAAGGAACTAACCATCTAAATTTAATAAACCATTCATCTGTGGATTGGAAATATCTCGGATATTGTTTGGGTCTTGTCCGATTGGCCGCACGCGTGCGCATTACTTAGCAATCACAGACGATAAAACTTTTGCACTGAATTCATTAGTACAGTTGTAGACGACACAGAATAAAAGGTGAAGTCCGTACTTTGTTTGACGGAAAGTAAATCAGTTACGCGTGTACAGCAACGTGTTCGAATATAAAGAAGTGTCGTCCCTGGCTTGCCTAATAGACTTATCAAGACTCCTACAAAATGAATAAGACACACGATCTACAGTGTGATCTGTCAGGAAAACTTAACGATACTATATATATTGCGATATCGAAGCTCCAGTTTCCTTTAAAGTACTGTCCCATTGGTGCATAGATTTTGATGTCCGAGGGTCGACATTTCATTGTTTTTGAGCACATCCATGTACGCGCGTGACTGATTTAAATAAATTCCGCCAACCAAGCTAAGCACGGCCCCTTTAACTGTGGCGTCCACATTTGTACTAATGAAGTTAGTGTAAAAAGTTTATTTCTGCGATTGCTGAATAATGCACGCACGTGCGGCCAATCGGACCCAAAAGTATCGGAGTGCTTTCCAATCCACAGGTGAACAGTTTATTACATTCTGATGGGTAATTCCGTAATAATAAGTCATTAATTTTGGATACTGTAAGCCTGGATACCCTATACTTAGATAAGGCATGCAGGCAAATGAGAATAAAAATTCTTCTACCTTGGACATTGCCCAGGGGGCTCCAGTCTTTTTGACCAACAGAAGCTTATTACTTATTCTTCCTTATGATTTTGTTGACTACAGCAGATGATGCTGCATCATCCGTTACGAAGAAAAATCAGGGATGTGTTCGGGATGTAGGTAGAGGGCCCCGTTCTAGAAAAAATATATTGTCTCCTTTTTTAAAAGCCAAAAATATATCTCATGATTTTTAAGATTGAAAGTAAGATATGCCTTTAGGTATCGGTTGCCTGGGCACTTACAGTATCTTAAAATGTAAGGAGATAAGCTTATTTCTCTAAGAAATGATAACCTATAGTGCTTGTTTATAAAAGTTAAGCAGAATTTCATCAAATATTTGTTGCGATAGCAATTAGTTGAGCTGGCATTAACCCTTAACTGTAAAGTTATTTTGATGATTTAGGTACATAAATTACCAAATTTTTATTGTTAAATTCAAATGCTTAGTGCATTATAAAAAATACTTGGAAATTAAAAATTTATATTTTGAAATACATGCATAAAATTTTTCAAGATTTGGTAGCATATATATATTTCTCTGAGGTGGCTGTCACATAGTAAGGTTAATTTCTAGTGAAGCATTATTTTCTAAAAAATGAATATATAGATATTAATACCTCTTAGCAGTTTAGTAATTCAGTTTTATGAGGTATAACTGGAAAATATTTTACACACAAAACAAAAAAGCAACTCCTCTATCACAACACCAGAATTATTCTTATATCTTTTTCATTTGCATCCCTTTTTTTAACAACAAACTTTGCACTGTTTCTTAGGCTCATGTTTCGCAGGAGTAGGAGGAATATGGGATATAAAATGTTCTCTATGGTAGGGTTATCTACTGTAGGTGGTATATTTGCATTCTTTTCTCCAGAAGCTGCTTCATGATATTTATGTAAAAGCTCTTCTACAACTAGAATTAGAAATTCCAAAAATGTAATACGTTTTTATAAAGCAAAAAGGAGTTTCAGAGTTCTTTGTCTAGTTAATGTAAAAATTTCTTATTATAACCTTTTTCTGAGTTTCTGGAATGTCGGATAGATGGTATAATATCCTAATCATAGCAATGTAAACCACTTATAGTTAGATTGAAGTCAAAAAGAATATTGAAACTGAGTATAAATCTTCATTTTTTTTTTTTCTTTTTTTTTTTGAGGTTGATCCTGGAAGTAGCATGAATGCTGCTCATTAAATACCATCTATTGGTTTAAACCCACATTATAACATTTCCCGATATAGATTTGAGTTTGACAAAGAGATGAAGCCGAAATAAACCTCTCTCGATATCTATTCAGGTATAACAATAAAATCAGAAGGCGCAGTGATCGAGTAGTGGCGTTTCGCTCTTCCAAACCACAGGTCCGGATTTTATTCCCTCGCTGGGCAGTCTTCCATCCCCACTGCAGTGTGTCGATAAATGAGTACCAAGCTTGCTTGGGGACTTAAACTGGAAGTTCTCACCTCAGACGGACTACCTGATCAGAACATCTGCTTTAAAACCCCAGTGCCCAATTTAATTGGGCCACCCTGGTGGGGGAAAAGTAGGCCCCGGCCCCCATGGGCTCTGGCCACTTTTAGTTTGGGGTTATAACTAAGATAAATAAAAAAAAAACCCCGTATTACGAGGTGGGGGATTTTGAAGCGGTTTTCGCCCGGGGATAGTCTCGGGAGGATGTTTCTTTTCTTTAAAACCATTCCCAGATAACCCCCGGGGGGGCAGTTTAAAAAGTTATATGTACATATGTATATATAACATATGTTTGTACATCTGAAAGTAAAGTTGAGCATTATAAACACTGATGTAGAGGTGAGCCTGAAAATAGCTCTGTGATTAACCAATTTATTTCCCTGTATATATACATGGTGTTCGGGCTTAAAGTATCCAAAAGTAATGGCTTATTATTACAGAACTACTCATCAGAATGTAATAAACTATTAATCCATGGATTGGAAAACTCTCCTAAACTTTTTTGGATCTAGTCCGATGGGCCCCAAAGCGGCTTTTTCGGGTATCAAAAAAAAGGATAATTTTTAAAAAATGTAGCCCAAAAAAAAATCAGTGGTACTTTGGTTACGATTTTAAATCAGTCACGCTTGTCCCAACGACGTTTTTGAACAGAATGGAATGTCGATCCCCCGACACAAAATCTATCACCAAGGGGAAAGAATTTTTAAAAGAAGGAAACTTTGGTATCTCAAACTGGCAAGTATCCTTAAGTTTTCGTAATAGAAGACACTGTTGATCGCGAGCTTGATTCATTTTCTGGGAGCCCTGATAAGTCTATTAGGCAAGCCAGTAAAAGTGATTCGAGGCTTCGAGGCAGTAACGCAATTTCATTCTATTCGAACATGTCTCTGTACATGCGTGACTCATTTAAATTCCGGGAACCCAAAGGGACGCCACTGTGGCGTTCACATCTTAAAACAGGGGAAAGTTTATAGTCTGGTTGAAATAATTCCCCCTTTTACCCGATCAAAAAACCCAAAAAAACTCGGAAATTTCCCTAGGATGGGATTACATTCTGATTAATTCCGTAAAAATATGGGAAACACCCTTATTTTATGGTTTTTTTTTTTTTTTTTTTTTGCACACATATTTTCCTCCACGAAACGTTTGCATTTTTCTGTGAAGAAACACTCTTCCATACTTGTCCCGGGATTTATGATTTCCAACTTTTATAATAGGTTCAAATTTTCTTTTGGCTTATTAAGAAATCTGTTTTTTTTAAACCCCGGGGGGGAAAATTATATAAGGGTTCAAAGAAAATAAATTTGAGCCCTGTATCCAGGATACGTTGGGACAGACATGAGACAGATGCATAGATGGAAACAGCACTATTTTATGAGTGAAATGCATACAATGTTTATTAACGGAAATCACTTATGGGCTTTAGGTAGGCTTCAAATTCCTTAGGAAGGTTACGAATTCCGTCCCCAAGAACGATATCGGTTGATCTCGAAAACAGTTCAGAACAGAACAAATGAAAACGTTGAACTCATTTGTGACGTCACGAATGTTTCAATGTCAATCTTTGATTGCAGTTTCAATGTCCATAATCCGCTTTTCTGACACAACTTTGTGCGCCCGATGTGGCTGCGGAAAATCGCCGACCGGTAATATTCTCGTCAACCTTGTCACCGTAGACTTCGACACATATGTGTCACCGTACACGGCCAGCATTTTACGATAATATCCACCGGCTTGCATCCTTTCAGTGTTGAATCTTTATTACAGTTTGCTGGTCCGTTTTTTACGCAGTTGCATCTCCGCCAATCATTTTTAAATAAATACCACGTCCTTACGAATGCAGTTATAATAAATATGCTTGGGAACCCCCCTGCGTCATATATACACTTTCACTAACGTGTTGGTTTCACGAAAATGCAATGAATATTTTTCATTGTATCGCATGCGACGCTTCGAATCGCTTTCATTAGAAACCGCCTCATGGAAAATTTTGATCACCAGAAAAATTACTAAGCCTTATACAGCAGCGTTTCTCAAACTGTAGGGTGCATCCCCCAAAGAGGGCGTGATAACAGAACAAGCGAGCATATCGAAAAAAATACTCACAAAAAATTACAATTTAACTGAAAGAAAGCGAAACAAAATATCAATTCAGACAAAAAAATAAAAAATAAAATACACATTTATACCTATACAATATGCTTATAAGTGAACCAGTACTGCATAATGTATTACATCAATTATCTCGAAATACTAAGTTAAGAAAAAGTTTAAAAATAACTAGTGATCCACATAGGCTTGTAGTAAACAAAATTTAATACTAATATTGATAATTTGTACATTATATGATGCCGCTATCCCGTCAATGTGCATTATTATTGCATTGTTATTTCGTGAACGAGGGGCACGATGAAAATTAGGATTGAAAATTGGGTCGCAAATGTTGAATGTTTGAGAAGCACTGCCTTATAAAGTAAGTTTTACCCTCAATCTAAATATATTGACGGTGCATTAAGTATTTCTTGAAACATTTTCTGTGTGAGCAGTGTTTTGAATTAAATCTGCTGCCTCATATAAGGGAAGTAAGTAAATTCTAAGATATTTTTGTTCTCTATTTCTACATTTATACTTGGAGGAAATCTGCATTTTTTATCATTTTTCTGAATTCAGTATGATTAATTTCTACCAGATTCATAAAACACTCGCTCACTAGTCTTGCATAAATGCTTTAGAAATAAAAAAAAAAAACCCTATTTTCTGAAAATTATGTAAAATATTAAATAAACACACATTAAAGGGTCACATTACTCTTTTTTAACACATATTCGTTGCACTCGAAAAAACATCCTTTTTCAAACCAATGTAACTTAGCAATAAAACAAAACAATAATTTGAAATTTTTACCACATGATAATCATGCATATATATTTACATTATTTCTCAAATTTTCAGAAAATTTGAGAAAAAATTTAAAAAGTTGTAAGGAAATAAAATTTGGACAATTTTTTAAAAATATAAAAATTAGCATTTTACACCACGCAGAACTCTTAAGTACAAAATTGATAAAAATGTACAAAATTAATTTTATTTGATATAAAAATGTTCCCTTTTGAACTTATTAACACTTTTAAAGCATTTAGAGAAAAAAAAAATATTTTTAAAATACAATTATGAAGAAAATTTTAAAATTTTATGAAAAAATTCAATTAAAACACAAAAAAAAAAAATTATATAAAAATTTGTTTAAAAATTTATGTACAAGTTATAAAAAGCCTTATTTTGAACATGTGTATGAAACTTCATATTGATATGATAAATAGTTTTTGAAAAATTCTGCGCAGGAGGCAAAATTTTTCATTTTGAGAAAAAAAAATGAAGTTAAAGATAAAAAACAACAAAAAAGAAAATTAAACATACCAGTATGCATTAAAAAGCCCCAGCAGCATAAATATTGCCCTCTGCAAGTTTACATTGCTCAACTTCTTTGAGTATTTTAAGTTTTTTAGCTTTACAAGCTTCAAGGAAGGTTTTAGAAACTTGTCTCTTAGCCGTTAACTTGCGCACTTTGTCAATATTTACACAATTCAAAATATTTGTTTTATTTATTTTTAAATTCAAAGCCCACATCAGATCAATTCTGTTCTTTCTTCCATCATTGTATTCACAAGCAGCTACAAATGCAGCTATTTTTGTGACATTAATTCCTGATCCAATCACAATTTTGGGCTATACTTCCAAATCAGTGAATTCAATGACTCATTAGTATTTTGAGTTCTCCCCCCTAAACACCTTCTTAACAATTTCAAGTGTTATAAATCTTTAAAAACAGGTTTAATCACTTCAGAAACTGCTTTTGGTAACGTGTTTTTGGGAGAAAATTCATTCATTGTATTGCTGTGAACCAAGACATTGTTTTTGTTCTGATCGAAAAAGAATTTTTTGCATTCCGCAAACTTCCATTCCTCCAGCAGATCCGGTATGGTTTTTTTCTGCAGAAAGTTTGGTATTCAGCCAAAAATGCACTATATTTTGGTCCAAACTTTGGCCCTTTATAGGAGTCACATCCTTTGAAATAAGAGGACATGACTTCCATGTCGAGAACTTCCGAGTCATGCTCCAATCAACGTACACACTCAATAAAGAGATGTAGCCCACAGGTCTTCCAGGTCCAATTACCGCTAACTACAACAGAATTTACGGTGCCATAAATAATTTTTCCTCAAAAATGGCTTTCGGATGCATTTCGGCCCACTTACATCAGCTATTTTCTTTTTTATTTTGTCGAACTTTCTACCAGGGATTTTTCAAAACAAAAAGAGAACAAAACGTCTCGAGCGAAGGCAACCCCCTTTATATATCCGCGGGAAAAAAAACTTTTTTTTTTTTCTTTTTTATCCCAAAAATTTCAGGGAATTAAGTTTTTTTTAATGCTACTTTTTGTGCTTGAACGAAATTGGAAAACAACCTACAGGGATCTTTCACTCATTTCTATTTTCCATAACACAAGCAACATGAATTTTTTCTTTTAAAACAAAAAACTAGTCGATTAGTCTAAAACCCTTGAAACTCAAGCCAAACATCATTTTCGTAATTTTGGGAAATCTTTGTAATTGGTAATTTTTCCAAAAAACTTATGTTGGGCGAAACATTTTCAAAAAAGAAATTTTCCCTTTCTGCCCAAAAATTTCTAATATAATGTTTCCTAGAAATTTTTTTTTTTTTCCGTTTTTCTAATGAAGTTTTCGGGGAAACTCCTTTAAAAAGCAAAACAAAAAAAAATTTAAAAAAACAAAAAAATAAACCCCCGCAGAAAAACAGTTAAAGGTGAGCCCTTTTACCCCAAAAAATTGATATTGGGGGGCCTTTTTTAAAAAAACAACGGCGAAATAAAAAATTTTTGGGAATGTGATCTGACACCCGGAAAAAGTGGGCGTGGCGACAAAATTTTGCTTTCGATTTCCCCAATAACTTTAAGCCACAACAAAATTTTGGTAGCAAAATTCGCGTTTCGCTTTAAATATTTTTCAAAACATGGGAAAAAAAGAAAATTTAAGGGGCCTGTGAGGCCTTAAGAAGTTTTGGAGACTTTAAACATTTTTTGAAAAAAATCAAAAAGATAATTTTAACAAACAATTCAAAACAAAAGGTGAATATAAAGTAAAACCTATAAAAAAAAAAAAAAATTTAAGAAAAAAGGGCTTTGGGATCCCTCAAGAAACTTTTATTAGTGAAAAGAAATTTTTTATAGAAAAAGTTGAAGAACAACTGGTAAACAACAGAAAGTTGTTAGTTCTCAAACTTTTGAAAATCTTTTTGTAACACAAAAGAAAGTAGAAAAAAAAATCTGTAATCCACTTTTTAAATTTTATAGTCTAAAACTAATTTAAAACTTTTTCTTTGAAAAATTTAAACAATGATAAATTTTTTGATTAAGGTTTATAATTTATACAAAGTATATTTCAAAAAAAAACATCCCTACCCAAAATATATAAAATGATGTAAAATTTTTTAAAAAAATTATATATTATGTCATCTGTAAATGTCATTTTTATTTTAAAGATTAAATAAGTTTTTTTTACAAATTTAATGGGGCTGCGGATTGGTGTTTAACGTTGCAGATCTAGTGCATTCCCCGAGAGCTGGTATTTCTTTTTAGTGCGCAAATTGAAATGCCAGTCGCCGGGGGTTATTTTTGAAGAATTTCCCCCCCCAGGGGGGGTTTGAAGTCTAATACCCGCTTTTGGGAATTTTAGTTTTGTCAAACCCCGCAAACAGGCACTCATAGTATATTTTTTTCCCCGCCGCATTTTTCGTCAGGGGAGCGGGATTTTGCATTTTGAAAATACACCAACTTATGCCGGGATCGAGACTGAAACCAACCAGAGTTCCTTGTTAAAAATTATGAAAACATAATAATAAATAAATAAAATAAATTTAAAGATAATAAATAAAAATAAATTGAGAAAAATATAGAAATTTAATTAAAATGGAACTAATTTCATAGAACCACCAACAGCGCTTGTTGTCAGGGGAAGAACCGAGGGGTAAGCTGCCCAAAATCGCGGGAAAAAAATTTTTAAAGAACTGCGTTTTGCTTGACAGATGTTTTGGAAATTCTCAAAAAGCCTGAAATTCAAATGAAATAAAAAAGGGAAATAAAATTAAATATTTAATTACTTTTTTGTAGAGAACAGCATGGAAAAGATGAATACAAAGAATTTTTTTTAAAAAGAATATGAGGAATTTAGAAATGCCGGTGAAAGAAGTAAATATACGCAAGGTATTAAAAATGCATTGTTTCAAAACAAGAAATTGAAGAAAAAATTAAACTGAAAAAGAAAGTAGAAAAAGGGAAAAATTGTAAGGCATAAATACTCCATACAGTATGGTATATATTCTCTCTACATATTACAAGTGAAAATCCTTCTTATACAAGTTATCAGAATATCCTTTTAGAGTAAGATTTTATTAGGAATTAATATATTATGGATTTATAGATAGTTCAAAAATATATTAAGTAGCAATTTACACATTTTATTCTATTTTCATACAACAACTTCTTATCTGATTAACTCGAGACAAATTTGAAAACTTTTTTTAAGAAGCAAAAATAATTTAAAAATTTATTTCAACTTTTATTCGGATTTATCCAAATGTACTTATACAGATTAACAAAAAAAAAAAGTACAGCTATTATTGTACCTTTCTCCATTTTCTTAAAAGTTTGAATTAGCCTTTTCCCATTACGAAATTTTTTCCTTTTTCTGAATTTTTTTTTCTTAAATTTTAGGGGTTCTCCCCCAGCAAAGGTGTTTCCCCTTTCATTTATCAATTCTCAACGGCGCTTCTAAGTGGAAACAATTTGCGGGTCGGATTTTCGTGTTTGCTTCTCCTTTCCGTTAACTCTTTTGGCGAGTGTTAAAAGTCTTCGCGAAAGAAAGAACGGTGAATATTAAATCCAAAAGTTAAGATTTTCAGAGATGTGATGAAGTGTGTGAAAACTATTTATGCTATAGGAAAGGGGAGGAGAGTTAAATTTAAATGTTGTTTGCTTTCTTTCTCTCTTCTAAAACTATTGTTGAGGCTTTGTGGGGGTATTTATCAAAACTCAAGTGTCATAACTTTTGTTTTTCTTTTTAGACAGTTATGGGTTTTTTTTTCAAAAAAGGGAAAGGGTTTGCTTCGATGAAGAGTCACTGGTGAAATCCTCCGGAAACTTACTTTCTATATATACCCAAATATTTTTTCAATTTCTACTATCGGTTCACTCAATCCCTATATATCCTTACTAATATTATAAACGCGAAAGTTTGTATGGATGTATGTTTGTTACTCTTTCATGCAAAATCATCTGAATGAATTTTAATGAAACTTAAACATAATATAGCCTTATATATCAGAATAACGCATAGGCTATAATTTATAAAGATATTGTCTGGAGTGTGCAAATTATAACGAAATTGTCAAGTAAGAGGGAATAAATTCTGCCATCGGCAAGCTATTCTGGCGTGCACTGCAAAAATCGTTAAAGTTACACGTCAACGTATATCTGTATTGAATATGTGAAGCAAAACTTAACTTTTTGTTTTGTCGACTCCAGGCGTCAGTGCACGCTCACTTCTAACTTATTGCTTTGATCAGTGTAATCACTATTTTTTTCTTTTTTCAGAATAAAACTTTCTTTTATCGCTTCTGGTATTTAAAGTAGATAAACTTTTGTCTTTCATACTATATCATTAATTAAATAGACAGGTATTGCAATATTTAAATATAAAAATAATAATAACTACAATACTGTATTTTTTGGAAGTGTAGAAAAAGTACCTACTGTGTATTGTGCCACGAAAAAGCAAGTCTAATCTTTCCCAAAGCTCTAATAAAGCTCGAGCTAGAAAGTAGCTAGACTTAAGCACACCACAAACTTTCCACAAACCGAACTACTAAGGTTTGAACAGGCGGCGTTGCTTGGGAATATTACAATTTTAACATAAAAAAAATATATATATAACATAAAGTAATATTAATGTATTACACTTCGATATATATAAATTATTTACAATATTTTAAGTGTTTATTACACAAAATTTGTAACAATGTGTTACTTTCACTTAGCAGAGATCAGCTAAAGAAGATGTTTTCAAAAATCAACCCACAACAGAGTCACGGAAGTTATAAATAAAAAATAAAAAAAATCTTTTTAGTAGCTATTTGATCTACAGACTTAAATTTTAACAAACAAGTTTTTTTTTTTGTTCACCTGATATATGCAAAAAGCTTATTTTTTGTTTAATTTGCAATTCACGTAAAATTACCTCATTAAAAAATTCTTTATCCTTCAATCTGTATTGTTTGTTTTTTCAATTCATCCGTGCGAATACATTTTTTAAATCTTGTAGTGAATGACACTCTTTGACACTTGACATTAATACATTTTTTCAAATACTATAACTCATTAATTAAATTAAAAATGATTAAATAGTAACAAACAAAAATAATCCAACAACATATATGAAAATTAAAAGTGTTCTTTATGTCCCTGTAGCGCAATGGATAGCGCTTTGGACTTCTAATCTAAAGGTCTTGGGTTCGAATCCCATCTGGGATAACCTAATTTCGGAGAATGCGGTTTATTTTTTATTATCATATTTTATTAGAATAATTAAATTTAATGAATGAATAAATAGTAACACACAACACAAACAAACAAAAATAATCTAACACCCTATATAGAAAGGAAAATGAAAAATTGCAACGAAAATCGTTTTCTATTTTGTCATTTAATACTGGGATTGTGTCATATAAATATACATATTTATATATCAATTGTAACTATTTCATTAAAAGTAACTAAAATAATATTTTTCTTTGTTGACCTAAGTAGAAATTTACTTTTTTTAGGTATATATATATATATATTACTTGCTTAGATGGTAAATACGTTCTCTTTAAAAAACAGTGTAAAATAAATTGTGTAAAAAAATATGTGCGATGTATGGTATAAATTTAGGGATAAGTTCCATATATAACTTTAAAAAATCATTAAGATAAAAATTCTTTAAATATATTCCCCAAAATCCATGCAAAATGTAACTATAAAATCCTGTTGTATATTTATAAAACAAAAACAATTAATTTTTATTTAAAAAAAATTAAATTAGCGTACAGTGAAAATTTAATCCATAAGGACATACAACATAAAAAAAATAAAATTTGAGTTAGGAATAAAACTAGTATTCTTCGCTACTTGGTAACAAGCGTGCACAGTGATTACGGATGCATTAAAATTGTTATCATTAGTAGATGTGGCAGATATGTCGCGCACAACTATCGGTTTTGATTCAAATGAAGAAATTCATTCATTATTAACGGCCTATGCTTTTTTTAGAAAGTCTTATTAAGGGCTGTCTTTTTCGTTTCTTAAGTTGATTATATAATTCTTGATATCCTACTACAAAAGATTACGTAGAAATTTTAAGGTAAGTTATATGTCAGTATCATGAGTAATAAAATGTTGTTTCGAACAGGTATCAAATGTCAAGCCCTCATGAATCAAATCAGCAGGCAATAGCTGAACTTCAACTCCATTATTATCGACTTCTTTATTATCATAAACTATGATAAATTCGATCAAATCGTCCTTATCCAAAGTGCACTAACTTTCAACTTTTTTTCTTCTAATTCGTGCAGGAACAAAAAATTTGCACACACACACACACACACACACAAATAACTCATTAACTTTGTGTACCGTGTTATTTCAAAATCGTGTGAAAAAGAGTTGGGTGTAGTAAACAATTTGTATGATCGTCTTCCTTATTACAATAAATTTACTATTTTAAATTATTAAAAATAGTTCATCTTATCGAAAGTATTTATAAAAACTAAAGAAATAAATTTATTTTGTCCACAAGGACTAAAGAATCGCAGTATCTTTGAATATAAAATGATTACATAACTCTTACATTTTATGACAGGATTTACAGAATTCCGTTCATCAATAATAAGTACAAACAATTATATATATTTTTGTGCGCGTCTTTCAGTTAGTTAATACTACCTTTATAGTTGGGATTATTTTTATTTGTACAAATACAATGGAACTATTTCCGAAAAACCAAATGCTTCAGAGAATATTTCTTTGAGATAAAAAAAAAAATGTAAGAATTGTCTGATAATTGCATTGCTTTCATTGTCTTGTTTATTGTCATATAGGCGTCATTTAAGAAATGTTATTGTACGTTTTAAATATTATATAATTACAAAAGCGGTCAGTAGGAACACTTTTTAACTTAAATCAGTGGCACGACAGCCCTTGAGGGCCAAGACCTACTGAGCCCAACTTAGTACACGAGAACTTTGGCTTGAGGTTCATGAGCAGATGTTCCGGTCAGGTAGTCAGCCTGCCACGAAACCCCCAATGTTAAGTTCCCAAGCAAGCTTGGTACTCATTTTATTGACCCACTGAAGGAATGAAAGGCAAAATCACCCTTGCCCAGTCCAGGGTTTGAACCTCGGACGTGGAATCGTGATGCAGTAACCATTCAGCCACTGGGCTTCAGGAACCATTTTTGGTAAAATAAAATCAATAGTGTTGTGTTTCAAATTTAATATATTTTAAGTTTTTGTATATATGGATTAACTATCTCTCTCTCTCTCTTCATAATTTTAATTTCCTGTAAGTATTTATAATCTGAAACTGAGCGACGATTGTGAACAGATATTTTAATTTTTACCCATGGTTTGGCTAAGATTGTTATACCTGCAAGCTGCACCTTATTCTTCATATATCCATACCATGCCAACATAGGGAAAATTGAGCATTGTCAGATTTAAGGTGCCGCATCAGGTTTACACTGTGTGTCTTCAGTAAAAAAAGGACTTGAACCCATGACTATAACCGATAGCCACGAATTCGTGATCGGGACCACTCGTATTTTGATTTTTAAAAGAATCCATAAGTAAAATTTGTGTTTGATTGAGAGATGTTTTTAATTGCTTGTAGTTAATTTCATGAATGTTTCTTGCAGATGTACACTGCTGTTTGTTAAAAATGCAACACCATGAAGGAATCATTAGAATTGAAGGAACTTGGTAGCAAATATCAGTGATAGGATGTTACGTGTTTTTGTTTTGGTTTTTGCCCAGGCCTGGCGTGTGCAGTGCACTCTGAACTAATGCTGAAAGCGTATAAGTAGAGAGCTGTAGCTGGGCGTTGAAAACAGTTAATGATTATTTGTTAGTGATGAACATTATGGATAATCCAATTGGCTGTGAATTGAGGTTAATCTCAATAGCAACAGGTGCTTCCGTGAAGTGCTACAGTCCGAAATGCCCCTTCCTTCAAGAATCCCTGAGCCTTTTGCAGGATAATGCACACTCAAGTTGCAAAGACCGAGACTTTTGTTCAGCCCAACACATGTAATTTTTCTTGGCTTGCTTATTCGCCGGGTATGTCGCCTATTGAGAACGTGGGGGTTTGTTTGGGGGCGTTGCTGTGTGATCAGTGTCCTGCCGCTTTAAAAGACCAACTTTTGCAACGCATACAAAAAAGGGAATTCTGTTCCACGGGGACATTCAAAATCTGACTCCATGCCACATCGAAGCCACTTTGCAGGGGTGGGGCAATACCAAATACGATTTACAAAAA
>BMAV01025059.1:0-16311 GCA_019973955.1 Trichonephila inaurata madagascariensis | reverse complement strand
AGAAAGTTTGGTGTTTAGCCAAAAATGCACTATATTTTGGTCCAAACTTTGGGCCTTTATAGGAGTCACATCCTTTGTAATAAGAGGACATGACATCCATGTCGAGAACTTTCCTGCAGTCAGCTCCAATCAACGTACACACTCCAATAAGAGATGTATATGCCCACTGGTCTTCCAGGTCCCATCACCGCTAACTACAACAGAATTTACGGTGCCATCAATAATTTTTTCCTCAGCAGCGGCTTTCTTCATCGATGCATTTGCTAGCGCTTCACTTACATAAGCTATCTTAGCATTTATTCTGTCGTAAGCTTTCTGACACACTGGATTTGGCAAACACATAAGAGAACAAAACGTCTCGAGCGAAGACAATTCTTGGCCTATATATCGCATGGCCAAAACAGACCGTCTGTTGTGATTTCAGGTATATTTTTTTATACTAATCAATTCACAGGAATTAAGTTTTTTTCAATGCTATTTTTTCTGCATGTGAACTGAAATGTGAAAAACAATCCTACAGTGGATTTTTCACTTATTTCTATTTTTCCATAACACTCAGAACAACAAAGTAATTTTTCAATTTGGGAAAACAATAAACTAAAGTAGATTAGTCTATAACCTTGAAAAACAAGGCAAACATCATTTTCGTAAGTTTCTGAAATCTTGTGTACACTTGGTTGATTGATTTATTGAATATTAACGTCGCACTGTTCAGCTACACGAGGGCTTTTGGCAATGGACCACGTAATTTTGAACCATGGTCAAGTGACGTGGACGACACCTGAGCTGGCACCCCCTCTCCTAACTACCACACCACACCAACGAGAGGACGTTTCAGCTCTCGACAGATTTAACGTGCATCGCTGCTCTAAACGGCTCGTGACAAGGCAAGCCACGATCCGATACCTATACCACTTGGGCACCACGGCCCCATGTGTGCACTTGGTAATTTTTTCGCAGATGAATTTAAGTTTGGCGAAACATTTTCGAAAGAAATATAACCTTTTTTTGACACAGATTTCTTCCGATACATGTTTCCTAGAAATCTTATTTTTGGTCTCTTTCCAAATGAAGTTTTTTTCAATGAAACATCCATGTTCAAAAGCTTTCAATTACAAATGAAAAAGAATGCTAATCCAAAATCGAAATGTAAATAAACAATCCCGCTTATGTAAAACGAAGTTAAAAGTTGAGTTGCAGTTATGCTACTAACGAAATCAATTTGATATTAGGTGTGGATCTTTTAATAAAACTAATCGGTGAAATATTAAAATGTTTAGAATGTGATCTGACAGCTGTTAAAAGTGGGCGTGGCAGGTGCAAGTTTACGTGTTATTAGTTATTTCTCAATAACTTCGGAAGTTTTTACAGTATCAACAAAATTTTGGTAGCAAAATCCTCAGAAGCGTTGAGGCTTTAACATATATTTTTTTCAAAAAATTGAAAAATATGAAATTTAAGGGCCCTGTGAGGTCTTAACATAACTGTATTTAAAGTTTATCTGTGTTATATTTACGATTTTTAATTGTTATTTAACATGGCTAGTTCAGCAAAAGAACAAAAAGAGCTAGATAGTAAGTGTAACAGAGAACTTCAAATTTGGTGGACCAAGAAACATGGCATTAGCAGTAAAAGCGATAAAGCGGTGTGTGTTTTATATTCTAGAACAGTGGTATTCAGAACGTCGTCTGTAAAACGGTAATTTGAAATAAATCACAAACCCTCTTGTCAAAAAAGGTGAACCACAGCAAAAATCGTTAGGCTTAGGTCGCTTAGAAATCATTTGGCTGATGACTCAAATTCAGCATGTATTCTACAAAAAGTAACATCTTACAATCCTAATATAAGTTATTTGTTATCCAATCAGCAGCAACAGAAGTCACACTAATGTTACTTTAATTTGAATTACACCTATAACTAACACATTTATAACTAAACAGTACAAAAGGTATATTTTCGTAGTAAGTAGAGTTTTGTGTTGTTAGTATATTTTATTATTTTACCAATAATCACAAGTCAAAATTATTTGACGGCACGTGTTTACCTCATTAAACAATTTTTTGGAAAAAATGGCACGTTGATCCATAAAGGTTCACTAACCATGGTATAGTGGATATGTTATGTGCTTACGAAGGTACCAAGTTCTAATCTCCTTCAGTATTGTACGAAAATTAAGCGCAAACCAGCATCGCACTTCCACGTCAATGGTCCGGGGATCAAATCCCGGGCTGGGGATCAATCAGAGTTTCATCCTTTCAGTGGGTCGATAAATGAATACTAAGCTTGCTTGGGAACTGGACACTGGGGGGTTTCGCGCCAGACTGAACACTTGACCGAAACATCTGCACACATGCGCCTAAGCTTTAGTAGGCACAGATAGATATGCACAGTAGGCCTTGTGTGGTCCTCATGGGCTTTTGCGCCACTGAGTTCAGTTCAAAATTATATGAAAATATATAAGCATGACTTTTTTCTAAACGAAAATTGTTTTTTGGAGACTTTGACAATTCTGAAATGTTAGTGAAGAATACAATTATCTCTGTTTTTTTATTAAATGAACGTACGATAATAATCAATTTATCAATTTCAAAACTATATAAATCAAATATATACAGTGGCGCACACAAGGGAGGGGTCCTGGGGATCCGGACCCCCCCCCCAAAGCCTTTGATTTTTTTTCCAATTGATTATAATTTTAAGTATATAGTACGTAAAATTTAACTAAGTATTTGTTATTAATGATTAATTTTATTAATTAATGCTAATTATTTATTCAATAATTAGTTTTTTACTGTGTTTTGTTCCAGAAAATCGACAAAATCAAAAGGAACATGATACAAGATTGGTGAACTTTCAACCCCAGACCCCCTTGAAAAATTCCTGTGTGCGCTACTGAATATATATATATATATATATATATATATATATATATATATATATAAAGAAACAACTCTTCAGAAATTCAATGGAGAATACCTCAAGTTTTTATAAAATTAAATCTCAAGTATGTAAAAATATTAACGTATTTAAAGACAAAAATTAATGAGAAAGAGTCCTTATAATGAACGTATTAACAGTACGACAGATTTAATACAGTTTAAGTATATCCGTGGTTGTTTAGTGGTCACGGTTACGAATTTGCAGACGATGTTGTCGAATCGGAGGTTCAGAGACCTCAGAGGACTGGACAAACACAACATCCGCCACGAGTTCACTATTACAATCACTCGGCTACTACCGGCGCTCTTTGCTTAGTATTGGCTAATATTGGCGATACTATTCATTTGGTTCAAACTTACGGGATTTGGGGCCAATACAGGTACTTTTATTCTAGTGTGGCATCAATTCAAAATTTACTAATTTCAAAGTTACGAAGTTTATTTGACAAAAGCATGTTGCACAAATATAGTGTAATATGCTTTAAATAATGGATTCTTTGGTGTGCCATGGATGTTGAAAGCAGAGCACCAATTCAAGTACTTATTTCTTCATATGAATGAATGAGTGAATATTAACGTCGCCTTATTCAGCTACACGAGTGGCCGCGGTAGCCGAGTGGTATAGGTATCGGATCGTGGCTTGCCTTGTCACGAGTTCAAACCCAATACCACTAAAGATCCGCCGTGTAGGGCAGCGATGCCCGTTAAATCTGTCGAGAGCTGAAACGCCCTCCCTTTGGTGTGGTGTGGTAGTTATTAGAGGGGAGGGTGCCAGCTCAGGTGTCGTCCACGTCACTTGACCATGGTTCAAAATTACGTGGTCCGTCGCCAAAAGCCCTCGAGTAGCTGAACAGTGCGACGTTAATATTCAATCAATCAATCAATCAATTCAGCTACACGAAGGCTTTTGGAGACGGACCTCGTAATTTTGAACCATGGTCAAGTGACGAGGACGACGCCTGAGCTGGCACCCTCTCCTAACTTCCACACCATACCAATGAGAGGATGTTTGAGCTCCGACAGATTTAACGTGCATGAGCCCCTCTACACGGTGGGTCTTCAGCGGTACTAGGCTCAAACTCATGACACGCAGGACACGTTCGTTACCTTCACTACTAGGCTACCGTGGTCACTACCTCTTTGTATGACAGTGGTTCATAACTGCGAGGCTCTTCGCCAATATTTCTAAGTGTGGCATTAAAGAATAGTTATTGACTTTCAGTTTTTGGTGTTTGCGGATCGTAATTTTAAATCACAATCAGATTACGAAAATGGCATTTAAGCGAGCACCTTACTCCAATTTTTCTGGGACTGCGGTGGCCCAGTGGGTAAGGTATCGGATCATGGCAGGCATGTCATGAGTTTGAGCCCAGTACCACTAAAGACCCGCCGTGTAGGGGAGCGATGCACGTTAAATCTGTCGAGCGCTCAAACGTCCTCACGTTAGTGTGATGTGGTAGTTAGGAGAGGGGTGCCAGCTCAGGTGTCGTCCTCGTCACTTGACCCTGGTTCAAAATTACGAGGTCCGTCGCCAAAAGTTCTCGTGTTGCTAAACAGTGCGACGTTAATATTCACTCACTCACTCACTACTCCAATTTTCCACGCCTTACTAATGTGAGGACCTTGATAAATTTGATCTATACTAGTTGAATGTGGCCATGGTAGCCTAGTGGTTATGATCACGAACTCGAAGCCGTCTTGTCACGGGTTCGACACCGCCATGTAGAGGAAGCCGAAGTTCGTTAAATCCGTAGAAGCTCAAAGTCCTTCCGTTGGCGTGCGAGGGTACTTAGAAGGAGGAGGGCCAGTTCAGGTATCGTTCTCCTCACTTGACCGATGCCCAAAATTACGATGTCTGTTGCCAATTGTCCTGTTATTGATTTCAGTGCGAGGTTAATATACATTCATTCAGAATCAATTACTATTCAGGATTTTATTTTTTGTTAATCACTTCAATGTGAAGTATTCAATTTTTTTCTATATACAGATCGACCACCACAAGGGCTTCTACTCCATCTGTGTCACGTGGCTTAAGACTTTTCTATTACCTGATGAGTTAACTTGGAATAATTCTCAGATTTAATAGTATGGAACATTCCATTAGTGGACTTACTACTAAACATTCTACTCCTTCATACTTGTTGTTGACCGTGGTAGACTAGTCGTCAAGGTAACGGACTAGGGCCGCATGAGTTCGAGCCCAGTACCGCTGAAGACCCGCCGTGCAGAAGAGAGCCGATGCATGTTAATAGGTCGTTCTCGCATTGGTGTGGTGTGGAAGTTAGGAGAGGGGGTACCAGCTCACGTTTCGTCCTCATCACTTGACCATGGTTCAAAATTACGAGATTAGTTGCCAAAACCCCTCGTGCAGCTGAATGAAGGAATGAGTGAATATTAACGCCACATTGTTCAGCTACTCGAAGGCTTTTGGAGACGGACTTTATAAATTTGAATTCTGGTCAAGTGACGAGGACGACACCTGAGTTGGGACCCTCTCCTATTTTCCCCACCATACCAACGGGAGGACGTTTGAGTTTTCGACAGATTTAAAGTGCATCGCTCCCCTACACGATGGGTCTTCAGCAGTACTAGGCCGGTCACGAGTCCGTTAACTTGACCACTATGTTACCGCGGCCACTCGTGTAGCTGAATAATGCGACGTTAATATTTTCACTTACTCATACTGCTTGAGTGTTGAGTAACAGCTAAGTCTACGGATTCTAAAAAAGGATTGGCCAGTTTAGATGCTTTTCGTAAAAATATTCCAACCAGCTTAAGCTGATCTAATGTGCAGTGAAACTTTCCCTCCAATGCTGAAGAACATCATTAAAAAGGCATGGGCATCAGCTTAGGCACAATTCCAACCCTCTCGCCAAGTTTATGCCATCCTAACACGATATTCCAGCCTCTCTGTGGCTTTTCAAAATGCATAAGGACTTCATTTCGGTTTCCTGCGGCATTCTGCTTTCACAGGAGCGGATTCCAGCGAAGCCCTGATCAGGGCATTGATTATTCTCTCCGTGGCCGGAATATTTGATAGGGCGCAGCGGACGGTTCTTCCTCCGGAGTCTACTTAATTCCGGTCGGATAACAGATGGATCTGGTTGCTGGGATTGGGGTTAATAGGGGGACGTGGTGTGTTCAGGAAATGCACACAGAGGATAGGGGTGTTTTTGATTGAATTCTTCAACATGGGAATGCACAAGGATGTTAAAATAGATTGAGTATAACCTATAAGGGATAGATATAAAATCACTTATGTGTGGTGTGTGTTTAATTATATTTATCATATATATATATTTTAATTTCCTACTATTAGTTATAACACTCTCCATATATATATAATACTAATAATAATTCCCTCTAGTTTCCTTTTTATTAACTCTTTGTATTAATATTTAAAATAACTAATTCTTTAGTTTATAAATAACATTGTAATCTTAATCGTAATCGGCTAGTCCGAAATCTCTGTCCCGCCCATTCTATCCAATCAGAACTACTATTACGTAATAGTCACGCGCTTGCACTGCTGGTATAAAAGCAAAAATCCTGTGTAGTCGCTCTCTGTCTGCTTTCCATCATCATGTAAGAATGTAAATAACTGCAGCTCTTTCGTGTTTGTGTTGTGTCCGTCAAGATGTCGCTTCTGTTATATGTGTCTGCTTACGTGTTTTTAACAAATAGATGTAAAATATAAAGTGATTGACCAATTACGCTATGTGTGCTTCAAAATAAAAGATAAAACTCAATTCTCAAGACAACCCCGGCCGATGCTACTACAATACTTCTCATATATGTATATATATATATATCTTCAAAATTTCAATCATTAATAAAATACATTTATTCATCCCCTCAAGTTCAGATACATTTTTTTAAATTTGTAGTGGATATACTTGATGTTAATACAGTTTTTTCACATATTAATTCATTAATTATATTTTTTTCTTAATTTTCATTTTATTCTGAGTTATTTCTGACGAAATTAGAACTATCTGTAACGATCGCACCAATTGGGTTTCTACGAATTTTTTCTTGGTTTCTAATTCTACTATTCATCCTCTCAAGTTCAAAAACATTTTTTTGAACTTGTAGTGGATGACACTTAATGTAAAAACAGTTTTTAAATATATTTATTCATTAATTAAATTTAATTAACTAAAATAAATTTTTCTTCATTGAACTAAGGCTAAGAATTGACTTAAAAATTTTTTACGTTACTTGTTTTATATAAAAACAAGTGACGGAATTAATGATGTTCAATAGTTATGATTTTCAACTGCACGGAAATGTTCAGAAAAGTTATTAAAAATGAAAAATGGCTTGCTTTTACTCTCGGAACGAGTTAAAAGTGCAGTAAGTATACAAAATAAAAGTCAAAAATTGCTTTGTTGAACACATTAGTATAATGTCGTTACAGTTAAATATTAGTTAATTTCTAAAGAAGGATATATATTTATATATACAAGCATTACACAAAACTTAAACTGTAGATTCCGCAATATAAGATAAAAATTTTCCAGTTTTCATATTCTGTTTTCTCTCTCTCTCTCCTTGTTTTGATTAAAAATAACACTTCTGCAGTAAATTTCTTTCTTTAAAAATTAATTGGAGTGGAATATTATTTATAAAATACTCTTTCAATTTTTTTTCATTTTAAATATTTTGAGAGTATCGTGAAACACAGGCTACCATGGTCCCAAAGATTTAGGAAATGATTTATGAACTTAAAAAAAAGCCTACAAATGTTTTATTGATTAGGGTTTATGCTAAATTAATTTTATCCAGATATTCATAAGGCAATAAGACCGCAAGCGTCAAAGTTGTGACCAACTAGAAGCTTTGGCCCGAAGCAGTTGAGCGGTGAAGATCTCGATTGTGTCTTTTTGGAGACAAAGGTTTTAAGCTGTCTTTTTCTACTGTTTGAGGAATACATTTAGTAAAGTGTGTCGCATCAGTCATCGATGAAATTTAAGGAGCCTCACAAAACGCGGAACTTTTATCTCTACGGAGGAGAACAGGATCACGAAAAAATTAAACCTTTTTTGATCTTGATGCTTTTTGATTTGGTAAGACTGAATCTTAAGGGTTCATCAATTACAGGATACGCCGCTTATAATACTAATAATATGAACAAAGATTTATTCAAAGACGTCAAATAAAGGAAATAGAATATTTTTTTTCCCTATTTGAAATTAAATATATGGACGAAAGTGGTACAAGATATGCGTCACAAGTATTTATTTATTCACACCTGGAAGAAGAGCACTTTCTGAAAGGCTTGACTTAAATATGCGAGACAATATATGTTCAATGCCTGTTAAAAAAACAAGATTTCTTTCAAAGTGGGGGAGGTTTTTATAACTCTACAGTTTTCAAAATTGAATTTTGAATCGGACAGAAATAGGAAAGTTGGAGACATTTAACAAAATTTTTTCCTTTTACAGTAGCGTCGTCTGAGAAAAAAAATAAACAAATCTTGGAATTAATTAAAGTTCCAACGAACCAGTAAATTTGTATTTTGGATTTAATATTAATTCTATAATATTTTTGATTTTATTTTGAAATGTAGACACAATTGAGCTTATTGAATACTAATAAAGGATCTAGAAATAATGAAATTACAATTTTTAATTAGATTATGGTTTTTATTCCAAATTTAAAAAGTATTTTTTTAAAAATTAAAACCCACAATCGCATTAAATGATCTACATACAAAAATACTTTTTCAAGCGGGAAAAACTAAGAAATTCAAGAAACTTTTAAGTTAACTTATTTTCCATGCCTTTTATTGCATTCCAATAGTTTGGAGACATCAGATGTTCATTAGAAATTCTACAGGATTAAAATTATGTTCAAGAATTCCCACACACAAAATGGTTAGTAGATGGAAGACTTAAATAGAATTATATAAATTTAATTTAAAATTATATATATATTATGTGTAATGGAATCCTGTTATTCACAGATTTTCATTTGATTAGTTAAAATTCTGATTGTGGCTCATTTACACAGTTAAAAGTTTTAAGCGGATATTGCAAAAATTAATTTCGATATATTCAAATAAGACTTAAGGTGATTTATTAAGTAGTCTGAAGAACTACCGAGGCTTTTCAAAATTTATCTCTTCCTGCATATTTTTTTCCCTCCTAGACCTGAAAAATCTCCAAAAATCCCTGAAAAAATTTCCCCTTTTCAACTATCCATTCAATAAACGCAACTGTACGACTCGGTGAATTATAAGTCGCATTTGAAAAGCCCTCTCAATATATTTTTTCCCTTTTCCTCTATTGAAACAACGACTTCTTTTTGGCGAGGGAAAAAATTGCGAGTTTTAAAGGATTGCCAGTCGAACAAAGCTCTGGGTATAAGTTGCCCCAAATCCCCCGAAGCTTCCATTCCTTTTAGTTTTTTCTCCTGCCATGCGTTGGTTTTCTTACATTCTTTCCCTCTTTTTTTCCTCCTTATTTCTTCTTCATCTTAGCTCCCGTACATTTTTATCTTCTTGGCTCAGATTCTGCAGAGTGACTCGCAAGGCGATTTTTCATCCGGCCTGGATTCGGAGTCAGGACACAGAGGGCGCCACCGGTGTCCGGAATGGATAGCACTTTATGAAACTTAATTTCGCTATTTCGAGCCGAAAGGGGATTTTTTCCTCATTGCAGGAGGGTGTTAGTGACTCGATAACATAACATGATTTCACTCGAAAAATTAAAAATAATTCTTTGGGGTCTTTAAGGTATCCAACTACGTTCGGAATCATGATTTTAAAAAAGCGCATAAATGGATAATATTCATGATATTTATTGTCACTTAGGTTTGTATACATGTATAAAATTGTTTTAAGAATAGTATTACAATAAAAAATTATTTAAGTACAATATTTCGGCAAAAAATTAAAAGAAAAACCCTTTTTTTAAAAATTTTCTCCTTTTCTGAAAGATGTTTCTATTATAATAATATTTTCTGTATATAGCTCAGCCCTGTACAAGGCTCAACTATAATGTTTAAAAAATTCACATTATTTAAGAGTTACAACCTTTTTGAAATAATTATCGGCGTTTTTTTTTTCTTAAAATTTCTCCCCTTTTGTTGTGTAAAAAATGGATAAAAAACACTTCTAAGTTTATATTTCAAAAATTCTAATTGAGACTCTATACAAGGTCTGAGTATTACAAAAACTATTATTCTATAATAAAACATTTTTCCAAAAAAGGAGAATATTTTAAAAAGGGTCATTTCGTTTTCATGTTCATTTATGTTCATTTTTTTTAAAGTATTGTCTTAAATAATTTTTATTGTAAATATCTTAAAAACAATTTTATATACCCTTAAGTGACACTAAATATCATAAAATTTTCCATTTAAACCCCTTTTTCAAAAACCCCGTTCCAAGTAGTCCATACCCTTAATATTTACAATGTACGATATTCTTGTTTTATTATTATTTAATATTTATTAAAGCTTCTTGTATTTTTTTATAGATCATGAGAGTCGATTAAAGCAAATCAAGGCGTTTACTTTCAGGAATGTAAATACTTTTAGTTCTAGTAGATCTCGAAGTAAATATACCCCCCAGGTGGACAACTGAAAAAGCTGTCCACCTTAAACTCATTTAACTGAGTATTCCATAAATAAATCAAATTTTTAATTTGTATATAGAGCTGAATTCATATAAATTAAACTACATTAAAATTTAATTATATAATATCCACATATATTTGATTTACCTACATAAGTTGAAAATGGCGGAATGCAAAACAAAAATTTTATGAGATTTAAGCATTTTTTTTAGTTATACCTACATCACATATAAAATCGAATATATATATATATATATATACACACACAACATAACTGTGTCTTCAAATGTGAACACATTCTTTTTATCTTAAAATTTTTTTCCTCTGAATAAGTTCAAAAATTTCCATTCAATATTGTTAGAAGCATTGTTAAGAAATAATATTTTAAGCCCTTATGAGGAAAGTTTGCAAATAAAATTCATATATTCAGAAAGTAATTTAAATGATATCTGAAATGGAATAATAACAAAATAAATATAACTCTTTGTAAATACAAACAAGAACTTAACCTTCTATTTTAAACTCTATTTCGAGGAAAATTAAAAATATTTATACTGAAGCAACTGTTCTATTTAAGCTATTTGCACCGCATTACCTCTTTTTACTATGAAAATCATTAAATTATTTCTTCTAAACGATATTTTCTAACTCATTCTCTTCGTATGAAAATGAAATTTAAATCATGAAGGAAATAATTCAGTAATTTTACACGCACACGCAAGTGATACTTCTTTTGATGAGGCTAAAACGTTTCAGAGATATCAAAACAAGTTTCCGAAAATAAATATTTCTATAAACTGTTTCCCCTTAACATGAAGTACGATATAACAAACGATTAAATCTTTGTGTTTTTCTGATCTACGTTTTAGCCACATATTCAATGAAGGGTGTGAGAATTCTAATTTGAAAAGAGAACAAGTATTATAAAAAATAGTTTTTAAGTCAATTCCTACTCAGATCAACAATGAAAAATTTTATTTTAGCTACTTTTTATTAAATAGTTACAATTAATATAAATATGTATATACATAGGAAAGAATCAGAACATTAAGTGGTAATTAGTTTTTTTTAATTATCATTAAAGTATCGTATTGTCCTTTTAATTTCAGTCCAAATGAATGCTTTAACACGTGAGAAAAAAAAACCTTTTCAAGTTTTGACACAAGTCGCCAAAAGGGTCGCTAATTCGCCAACCTGGCTGTATTTGTAATTCTTTAAATAATTAGTTTTAATTAATTAATTTTTATTAGTTATAAATAAATTATTGTATTGTCATCCAAAATGATCCTGTATATTAAATTTCAGCTCAATTCATCGCTTTAAAATGTATTTTATGAACGATTGAAAATTTCACCAAGATAAATAAATAAATATACAGATATATAAATAAATATATATATAGACAGTGCTAGCTAACAGTAGGAATTGAAAAACACCCCATCTTGAAGAACGTAAATATCGGGATATCAAGCTCACGACGATTGAGGAACGCGAAAGAATAAGAAAACGAAGAAAGAAAAACGACAAAAAGAGATCTTCCATCTTATATCGTATCTCCATCTGTCAGAAAGTTACAACGAATAAACTCTTTTTATGTGCAACAAATTATTTTTCCCAGTTTTTGTGTTCATGAATTAGTGACGCCTTTTTTTAAATCGTTTTCAAAGGATAATTTACTTTGTGAATGATACTTGTACAATCTTTTTTTTTTTAATTCTTAATAGCAGATTATAAACAGTTATTAACGGAGTTCATCTCTAATCTTCCTAGTACATTCACCGAAAGCTGGTATCTCTTTTTAGTGCGGCGCCATATTGGTAGATACCACAATCACCACAGGTAATTTTGACGCCCAGTTTCCTCCCTAGAGAGAGGCACCTGAACTCTAAGGATTCAAACCTGTACTAGGATTTAATTGTGCCGAAAGTACCCAAGCCAAACAGACACTCTTTGGATCTTTTACATGCCGTATAATCATACGATATGGGTGCTGTCGATTTTCTGCATCATAAAAATACATCAACTTGGGCCGGGGTCGAACCCGCAACCTTGGGTACAGAAGGCCAGAGACAAACCAACCACGCCACCCAGCCGACTACCCGTACAATCTTGATGAAATAAAATGTTTATGATCCTAATATGAACGTCACATGTTTGGGTTCAAATCTCGTGCTGGCAAGGTCGACTCAGCCTTTCATCCCTTCAGTGTGTCGATAAAAGAGTACCAAGCTTGCTTGGGAACTAAACACTGAGGGATTTCGCGTCAGACTGACTACTTGACTGGGACATTCTCATGCATCTCAGCCGCCCAAGATCATGATAACTGGGACTGGCATGGTAGGTTTTGGCTCTCATGGGCTGTTGCTCCTCTGTGTGTGATCGTAATATGAAAACTTTATCGTATTATTTTCGCTTATTTTTTTTAGGACTTAAGCCAATCTTTTCTATTTTTCAAGGAATGCATATTATTTTTCACCCATATTCTTCAGGAATCTATGTATCGTTAAAAACATAATGAGGTGTAGGTTCATATTATTCAGGTAACATTGACACGTTACCTTCTTCTCATATTGGGTGAGGTGAAGATCACGCTTATTAGTTTGATTTCTGGAGGATTCGAATGTGCTAGGAGGAGTGAAGTCATTGAATTGAACTTTAAATGATTACTACATGATTTGAATAAATGCCGGCTGAGTGGCGTGGTTGGTTTGTCGCTGGCCTTCTGCACCCAAGGTTGCGGGTTCGACCCCGGCCCAAGTCGGTGGATTTTCATTATGCAAAAAATCGACAGCGGCCTTGTCGTATGATTACATGGCATGTAAAAGATCCCTAGAGTGTCTGTTTGGCTTGGGTGGTCTCGGCAAAATTAAATCCTAGTACAGCTTCACATCGTCAGAGCTCAGGTGCGTCCCTCTGCTGCAAGCCCTCTCATGAGGTTAGTGAAAGGGGAAGAGAAGTGGGAGATCCTGGACACACCCTCAGGGTTTTCTCCCTCTAAATTGGGCTGGAATCGAGCAAAATCCTACTATCACCTGCATGGTGCTCAAAGCTAAGGCTAACGACAGGCGTAAAAATCTAGCCCTTGGCTGCGATGAATTTCGCGGGCTTCGATATGACTTCGTCAGGCAGATTGCATTAGTCACAACAACAACTTTTTAGCATATATTATTTTTTTTTTACTGAGACAGGGGAAAAAAGCTTTTAGGTGAGAAAACAAACTTATGTGGTTAAACAAACAGAAGATGCCATGTAGATGTCTGACTTCTATGCTTTTTTTAAAATCCTTTTCCAAAGGCTGATATTAAGTTTGATTAAATGTTTTTCGTATCTAAATTAACAATTTTTTCGTTTAATTTCCGGAAGGGCGATTTACTTAGTGTCAAAGAAGTAGTATTATCGAAAATACTTCCGCGCTGTCTTACAAAAAAAAAAAAAAAGATTTTTGTTTTGGTGGAATTTGATTTGAATACTTTTATTATCTTTTCTTTTCTAGTTAAACTCTTTCCTGTAGCTATAGAAGAAAACGTTCTTCCCTGATATGTAAACAAATATTGAAGAAACAAAGACAAATATAAAGTTTTCAAAATGATTCTCGTCGCACTCTATCTATATATTTATAGTGCCAGCATATTGATGATTAAAATGTGGGAAAATGACTGCTAAAAACACTTTATTTTAAATTTATAGGTTTACAAAATTTCCAAACTTATTTATATTTCATTGGTTAATTATAAATATTGGTTTCATAACTTTATAGAAGTTGACTATCCAATATTTCGACTTATGTTTAATAACTAATAACATCGAAAAGGAGTTCTAATAATAATAAACTACAATTAGTTAAATTTTGAACAGACCACAGGCTAGAATCTATTAAACATTGATTAGACCCTAATAATAATGAACTAGTCTATTAAATATTAAGAATGTTTAAACATTTATAATAGTTCGAACATTAAACAGCCTCGAATAATATTAAGCTAGGATGTATCGCATGTTATAACGTGGATCGGTAGCCGAATAGCTGTCGTGATTTCGAGATTTGATACCACTGATTACCTGCCGAGTAAAGGTCTGATGCTTGTTAAATTTGACGAGGCTGAAAATCCTCCCGTTGGTACGGTGTGGAAGTTTGGAGAAATGAAAGGAAGCTCATTGATTACGGTTCAGAATCACGAGGGGCGTCACCAATAGTTTTCAAATTGTCTTAGAGTGTGACGTTAATAAGAGTCGGTACTTTTCCGTTTCGCCGGCGCAAGTGATAATATCGCCAAAAATGACGCCAAATGGAATTTCCCTCTGGTAACCTTTTACCACCACATTTTCAAAACAAGCGCGGTCCTTTCTTATCACAGTAACGTCTTTTTCATAATACATAAAAAATAGATGAAAAACCAACGAGAACTAACACTTGTAACATTTTTTTATGTGTATATTGTGTGTTTTCGCCAGTAAAGCCTATTTGGGGAGATTTGCGCCGGCGAAACGGAAAAATATCGAAAATCAAATCTAAGTTTAATATTAAAAAGTCTAATAATAGCTTATAGATCTTAGTAGATTCTAAAACAGACTTTAAAGTCTATAAAATTGGTATATTTTCGTACGATCTTCGTTCAAAGTAATCAGCAGCAATAAACTAAATATAAACCTGTATATAAGTAAGTTTAAGTACTTCAGCAATAATTCAATCTTCAGTTTCGTTTTTGAAAATAGAATTTTATGAGCAAATATCGCAAACAAATTTAACAACTCTTCACCATACTATTTTTAAATTTCAAATGAACCTTTTATTTGTTGAAGTTAATTTGTCCTAGTTCTTAGCAAATATCATTTTGATAACTTTATTTCACATTATGCTCTTCTTCTGCTCGTTGTTTTAGTTTGCCCACAACTCTTCCAGCCTAGCTTTTTTAACCAATCAGAATAAAAGTTACCGCCTTTCAAAAACAAGACAAAAAAGCAAACAGCCAATAGACTTCGCGTTTGCTTCCGATTCCAGTCACGTAGTTGTTTATCTTGTATCTGGCGGTAGAATTTGAGTTTGTCATTCTTATTTTTGATTATATGTCATAATCCTTTTAAAATGCGTCACAGTTCTCACGTTTTGGGTAAGAGTAATTTAATTATCATTTATTCTTCTAAAGCATAATGAGTATATGGTAGCAAGCAATTTTTATTTATTTTAGATTTATGTGTGAATATTCTTCTCAACAATATTTCTGAGAAAATATTCCGCTGTTTTACGCTGTGTTTATCCCCATTTTTCAGCACATGTTCTGTTGAAAATTGGGTTATAACAAAATTCACAGTCATTAGACGTAATAATTTATCTATAACGTCGATTTGCAATATTTTCTTTCTTATTTCCATCACTTTCATGGAAATATTTTTTAATTAAAAATTTAAAAAAGGGAGAAAATAACAAAGTTTTCCGTAACCTAATTCCACCTAAAATTTGAAAGAATTGAACACATTTATCGGAATAACAATAACAATAGTAGCACATTTTTTGTTGAAACAATAAGAAACACAAAACGACTGCATTAAAGGATTAACACAAAACTACAGACTAAAACGTACACACCTGCACAAATACGAGGATTGAAAACCTTTTACGAGTAAAAAATTATATTTGTGTTGTATGCAATTTAATAAGGCTTATTCGTCACAAGTACGCATGTTGCAGTTGAGATCTAGGAATATCAAAACACAGGCGACGTAAGAAAAGTGCTTCCAAAGATATCACACACACGGTATACACGATCTATTTCCGAAAGACCAACCCCCGA
>BMAV01025058.1:13133-44595 GCA_019973955.1 Trichonephila inaurata madagascariensis | reverse complement strand
AAATTTTTACACATTCCATATGAAAATTTAGTTGTTGAATTTACATTGTACTGCCCTGGAACTAATAGTTGAATGAGTTTTTTCAATTAGTAATGATTATTAGACATGTGACAAATTAACATTGAATGTTCATACTTTATAGCTGTAGCACTTACCGTAAAATTCAATATGAAAGCTTCTTGATCCGAAATTTCCGGTTTATTAGAAAATGATATATTGAAAAAAAAAATCATTCAATGGAAAAATACTTGCTTAAGTAAATAATTAAAAGGGGTGTAATGTTAAATGAGTTTACTCTTGTTTGAATTAACAAAATGTTTCACATATTTAGTCGCAATTTTTCTTAAATTTTTCGTCCTCTTTTTCATTGTTAAAAAACTGGTTACCTCCAATATACATAATACCTTTTAATTAAACCATTTTTCAACACATTACATTCATCGGTTCTTGCAGAGAAAAGGATACTAAATAACTATGGTAATCAATTATCTTTTCAAATTTTACACATCGAAATTTACAAAATTAAAAAAAGTTGAGTTTCTATTTATTCTTAAAAACACACACACACACACACAGCTCTATACAGAGAACTGGTGCTAAAAACGGATTCTGGCTCCCTTTCAAACGGGTTTTGACACCGCAATTGTCATTCAAAGCATCTGAAGGCCATTTTTGTATGCTTAACGTGAATTCGACTCACGCTGGTCCGCAGAAAGTGTGTTTATATTAAGAAATCGATGTTCAAGTTCGCAGGTGTGGTAATCGATTGAGTGTGCTTACCTAGGGTATGGGCGTCTCTTTCAAGAACACGATTCCAAGTTAGTTCGAAACGAACGAATGTCACGCATTCTTTCTATGTGTGCATATTTTATTTTTCCTTAATGGAAATGTTAAGTTGTCTCTTTCCAGCTGTTCACAGCAAGAGATATTTTGAGGATCTGTTTGTGTTTCGAGTCATCTTAGCTGAAATTTTTTATTGTTACTTTTAAATATTCTTTGTCTCTCTCTCTCTCTAATTTAAGTTCTTATTTCCATGAACCCCCCATGTCTTTGTAATCCTTGTGTTCCCACAAAATAACATAAAAAAGTAACTTGTTTATTTTTTTTAAATGTAGTATGAAGGGAAAATTTAAACATTAAGAAGACATGGTACGATTTACACAGAATTTTTTAAGGTATCCGACTACGTTCGGAACCGTGATTTTAAAAAAGCACATAAATGGATAATTTTCATGATATTTAGTGTCACTTAGAATACATATATACTATTGTTTTAAGGACATTTTGACAAAAAAAATTATTTAAATACAATATTTTGCCAAAAAATTAACTTAGAATAATAATCTTTTCCCAAAATGTTCTCCTTTTGTGAAAAATGCTTCTATTATAATAATATTCTGCCTGTATATAGCTCAGACCTCTTTACAGAGGCTCAACTATGATTTTTGAAAAATTCACATTATTTTCAGACTTACAACCCATTGAATTATAATTATCGGCGTTTTTTTCTTAAAATTGCTCCCCTCTGTTGTCGTAAAATATGGATAAACCCACTTCTAAGTTATATATTTCAAAAATTCTAGTTGAGCCTCTGTATATGTCTGTCTGAGCTATATACAGGAAAAATATTATTATAATAGAAGCATTTTTCATAAAAGGAGAACATTTTGAAAAAAAAATTATTCTAAGTTAACTTTTTGGCAAAATACTGTATTTAAATATTTTTTTGTCAAAATGTCCTTAAAATAATTGTTTATATGTATTCTAATCTAAGTGACACTAAATATCATGAAAATTATTCATTTATGCGCTTTTGTAAAATCACGGTTCCGAACGTAGTCGGATACCTTAATTTAATTATTTTCATATTTTTTTGGTTGCCTCTTATGTGTATATATGATGTAAAACAGATTTTGTGTTCAAAGTTTCATAAAAATCTAACCATTTATTTTTTTAAGGTAAAATATCGGAATTTATGAAATGATTTTAAAATGCTGCTTCTCCTACAAAAAATGACGCACTTATATCAAACTTGATTTAGAAGTACGTTAAACTATGTATAACAAAAGTTGGTATGGGTTTTATGATAACATGATTTGTATTCGCACAATACTTCTTTTTATGAATGTTTATTGAAAATTCCTTAAAAAATGTATACATTCTAACTTTAATTATTTTTTCAAAAAAAAGTATTAATTTAATAAAAAGACGCATACCAACTTTTGTTCCATGTACTATTAGCAACAAGTGAAAAACATATCCAAGTATTAGGCACAATAGAAAAAAAAACCTTAGCATTTTAAATGAAGACAAACTAGTTATTTTATCTTTCTGAGATAAGTCAGTTTAAAGTCTTGATTTGTGCCATTGGAATGTGAACAAAAACAAACATAAAGTTATCATAGCTCTGCGTTTTTTAAACTTAGAATTTTCAAATTTTGTGAGTTTGTAGAAAAATATATAAATATAATTTAAACTACAAAAAATTAGATTTGATTTTTTGACCGAATTTTGTCAATTGAATCGTATTGTGTCCCCTTGAATGAATTTCTTAAAGGCTAAGGTATGTGACTACCCAAAATTCACCGTTTTGTGAAAATTTTCTAATTTTTTTTAATGCTTTTATTTTATAGCCCTACATTTAAGAATCCAAAAACACTCTATTTTTATTTATACGATATTTAGAAGTAAAGTTATAGCATAATTAGTAAACAGGAAATGGAGTTAACAAAACCGGAAGTAGATTACACAAAATATTTTTAAGATATTGAATTAAGATTTTCAGAACATGTTTTATTTAGTTCTATCTGTGTTATGAATGAAAATTTAATCTCTGTGTATATATTTATGTACTTTATTACTTTTTCATGAAAAAAATCATAAATTCTTTAAAAAATCGTGCTTTTGCATAAAATTTAGTATATTTAAAAAACTTTCAAAAGTATTAAAAATCTTTTAATTCCTAACACATATAAAGGTATTATTCACGTACTGCATAAATACTATTAGAATTTTGTGTAACGGCAATTTTTCTTTAAAATTTCACTAAAAACGACAGTTGTTGTAGTCTATAAAACTCCAGAAAACAGCAACAGGTTAAAAAAAATCCGAATTAGTTGAACATGAAGTTAAAGAGATCTTGACTTATAAATATGGTGAGTTTAAAAAAATGCATAATTAGTGAAAAATTTTTAAAATTGTATTAAAATCTTTAAACGCATTTTCTGAGAAACTATATTTTTCAATTTTTTGCTTCACGTTAAAGTTCACTACAGAATTTCTCTTTAAGATATGGAATTGAAATTTTCAGAGAATGTTTTGTTTAGTTTTATCTCCAGTCTGAACTACAATATCTGTGTATACTATCTGTATATATATTTCTACTCTGTGTATATATTTATGTGTTTTATTGCACTTCTTGTAAGAAAATAACATTAGGTTTTTGTAAAAAATTGAGTTTTTGCATAAAAAATGACATATTTCATAAGGTTACAGAAGTATTACAAATTTTATAGCACTGAGTATAAATAAGGATGTTATTTATGTACTGTAAAAATATTATACGAATATATTAATTAGAACTTTCAATACAAGGCTTACCGTAACTGCAATTTTTCACTAAAATTTCAATCAAAATCCCTAATATATCCAAAATTATTTTTAATTTTGTGGAAATGTAGACTTATTTTAGTCATTTGATTTTTTTTGTGTGTCTCTACACGCAGAAAATATTAAAAATATCCTCACTTGACACATCATGTTATCTTTTTCTGCAATCTTTAATTAATATTATAAATGCCTTAAAACAAAACAAAAAATTAATCAATAAATAACACGGATACACTTTTCAATTTTATTTGATTATAAATTAATTATGATTTATCCCCACTTTATTATCGAATATTTTCCAGAAATAAGTAGATGCTTACCTTAAAATCTAACATCTTACAGATATATTTATTTTACATGAAATTTATGAATTATATATTCCATGAGTTTAATATGTTATAGAAACAATTCTGTCATTTATGTATGTTTTTAATGCGTTTTCATCATTACATTTATTATTATTATATCATGATTTAAGACTTATTATATATATTTATCTGTTAATTACGATTCTCAGGTTTTGTTAGTATTTTAAAGTTGTTTCTTTTAAGAACTTCTCAATCAGAGTTTTTTTTAAAAAACTTTCACATTATTTATAGTATTTTCTCAACTCTTGAAATTGAAGTTAAATTAAATTTTTCAAATATACATTTTTTTTTTCATCAAAATTGGCTATGGGATTATTAGAAATTCTTAGAGCTTGACTGTAGTTATCTATATACTTTTCTTTCAAGAACAATAGTGATGTACCTTCTTCTATTAAACCCATATGCGTATATTAATTATTTTGTAGTTTCAAAATATTGTAAACTTTACATTTAATATAGATATAATTTATATATTTATATGGGGGAGGAGTCAATGAAAATAAGATATTTAAACCCCCCTTTTTATATTTATAAACTATGTTTACATGGATGATACATGCTCTGATCTTCATTTTGTAATATAAAACCAAAAACAGCAAACAAACGTAAAACAAATATGAAGTTTCTTGCAATAAACATTGTTGAAAGACTTCCTTAAAAATCCAAGCATATGCCCATATTATTTACTCCACGTCACCATTATTTACTCAAAACAAAAGCTGAAATTTTTGTGTATTGAAAAACAAAATTAATAATCTTTATTAATTTTGCAAATTCAAAACATTACGATTTTTCTAAAATGATAAGATATTTCACCTAGGTATAAATCGTAATATTTACGTTTCTTCTTATGATTCGGAAAGCTCTGTAATTAATAATAAAAAAATATTAAAAAAAAGCTTTTTTAAGTTTGCATTTTAAAGAAATTTTTTTCGAAGCATATCTTGATAATCTGGGATTTATTGACATTCTTCAAACATGAAAGATTAATTAAATTAAATAGTATACCCTAAGCGTTTTGAGAAAACTTAAATAACTAGTCGGTTTTTAATATGGTAAAAAATATGTTCTGCCTCAAAAGTACGATATAACATTTACTATTTCACAACTGCATAGCAAACATATTGTGGCACAGTTGTCACAATTTGTAAACAAAAATATCGAATTTAAGAAATTTTGATTCTATAACATGAAGATCTAATGCTCTTAGTGAATAAGAGCTATTATTTGTAAAAAAAAAAGTAAAGTTTTTAAAAATGGGTAGAAAAGTTTTAAGTGAGTAACAATGGTAACATTATAGCAATATATTCTTCCACAGCGAAATAATAAAAAACTTAAATTGAATCAGTCCGAAAAATCGTTTTTCTTCACTTTAACTAAATGAAATCAAGACGCGGATTAGGACCTTATAAAGCAAGTATCTCTTCGAATGAAGGGGAAAATAACCATTAAATTAAATTCTTGCGGGACAACGTGTGTATGATATTGAAAAGTAAAATGAGTGCTAAAATTCAATGAGAATAATTTAGTTTAGAAGTATTTCCGCTCTTAAACACATGATATTAAATATTCACAAAGGCATTTTATTAACTTTTAAGAACAGCAAGACCTTGATTCAGTTAATCTAATGAGATTATTTTACGAGCATATCTGGCATCCATTTCCTTTTTGCTTTTATGTTTGAAAATATCATTTAATTAACGAAGATTTTACTACGGATAAAACCAAAGTTATGTATGTATTATCTAGAATAAATATTAAAGAGACAGATTTTTTCTCACTTGGTTCTAAATATAAACAAAGTGAATGACTGCCATATGTCACTTTCTAGAGATAAAGATGTCCTAGAAAAAAGGTTTGATGCATGCATGTTTCTGTATGGAAAGTATTAATGTTAAGTATAAGGAAAAAAAATAGAAAAGTATAGATGAAAGATGAGTAAATATTAGAATTTTTTACTACTAGTATTTATTTTATTAAAGATTTATTCTAGAAATATAAATAAAGCTCCAGAAATTATTTTGATTGGAAGTGTATAAAAAATAAAATTAATCATAGCAAAATATCAAAAAACAAAGTTGTTCCTAATTGTTATGTTTTTAATTAAACTCTATGTGTTTCTTTCCCCTGTTAAATAACAAAAAAATTGGTTCATTATTATTTGTGTTTTTATTTACTTGACTGAAGAGTTGTTTTAATAATAAAAATATCTGATACATTTATTTATAATGCAATTAGTATTAAAAATATTAAGATTTTATATTTTGAAATAAAACCTACTATATAATTAAATAATTAAAAAAACTAAATTTAAAATTCGAATTAATTTCTACTGTTAAATATAAAAAGCTCTCATCCTTCTCTCTCTCTCTTTTTCGATTCCTACTATTATACCGTACTTTCTATATATTTATTTATCTTCACGGAATTTTCAATCGTTAATAAAATACATTTTAAAGTGCTCAATTCAGTTGAAATTTTATATACACGATTGTTTTGGATAAAAATACGATACTTTAATGATAATTAATAAAAATTAATTACCACTTAATGTTGTGATTCTATCCTATGTATATACATATTTATATTAATTGTAACTATTTAATAATAAAAAGTAGCTAAAATAAAACTTTTCTTTGTTGATCGAAGTAGGAATTGACTTAAAAAGAAAAAATTTATATTACTTGTTTTTTGCAAGATAACAAATTTTATGGTGGCGAACATGAAATAATTCTTTAGTAATAAATGAATTGAAAATAACAGTAAACAAATAAAAAGCAAAAAGAAAACAAACTTACTATGCTGTAATTATGATAAATGCAATGCTTAAATGACATGTGGCGTCTCCTGTGAGTACTCTATCTTGGAAAATTTCCGGTCCCAAACGGGTTTTTATTTATTTAATTTTGTAACTCAAGGCGACACAGTTGATATTACTGTATTAAAATGATAATGCTACAGGAAGTACATTTTTTTTAAATCTTTTTTTTTAAATATTGAGTTCTACTTTGGAAGATTTACGTCATAGGATGCTATAGCGTTTTGTTTATTGCTGTCTTGGAAAATTCTCAGAATTATTTAAATGAATAAAGATGATATGTTGATACTGAAAAAATATTCTATTCTGGGATGGGGTATAATTCATATTGATTCGTCATTGAACTCCTTAAAAATTCTGTATTTTTTTATATAATGAGTAGCTATTTGCACTTAAATAATTTATATTGATGATGTAATAAATTCATTTGGGCAATATAACAACTATGATTAATTTTAGGTTGTTGTGGATAAACTGTATAGAACAGTTAGCCCTGTCAGGCTCCAATCTCCCATCGGATATTTTTAGATGACTGTACTGAATTTTCTAATTTCCCAGCGAAAGTTAATATATATTTGAGATGAAAAAAATTTTACTATTAAAATTAGTAAACATAATTTGTTTTCAGGTGAGGAAGTCAAAATTAAGTTGATAAAAGTTTTTTTAAAAACTACAAAAAGTGAAAATTTGGAGTTCAGGAAAGCGGGCGGGGGCGCAAGCCAAAAGATATCATTACTTAAGCACACATATAATTTTTTAGTTAAAAGGAAAACACCTACCTTAAACCGTGTAATTACTATTCAACAAAGATAAATTTGAAAAGAAAAAACATAAATTAAATCAATAGAATATTAATATAAGAATTTCATTTGAATCAGATACTTCTTTCAATTGATAAGTTTGTACATCCTTCATACCGATGATAAACTTGACCATTTGAGTGAAGAGTGTAGGTAAATGTAAATGTTTTATGCTAAATTATTAATATTTATAAGGAATTTCTACATTTTGTTTGCAGAACATAATTGTCTCGTCTTTCGTAAGCATTAAGTAATCTATCCAAGTTAGCAAATAATCTTTAAAAAGAAATCTAAAAGATTGCAAAATTTGTTAATAATTACTGTAATGGGTCTATTCGCGTACTTCCTACTAATCCTCTTGGGAAAAAACGGTTTCTTTAAATATTATTCTATTGAAAACTTTCTCCCGAAGAAGAAGACGTGACTTATGTAAATCAAGGCTTATATTTAAACATTAACTGTCAGGTTCGAGAGAGAGAGAGAGAGAGGTTAGGAGCTAAATGATAGCAGTCAGTGATTAACGTAAAATAATAGAAAGCTAAGCGAGAGCGCTCCGTAGATTATTTGCTTAATATTTGAGATTGACGATTTGTCAATTAGATATTTAAATTGGATCAGTGTTGGCTTTAAGTAGATTAACTTTTAGAACGTAACTTTGATTATTTGGAATGCGTACGGCTAAGGCGTTCCAAGAGTAAGTGTCAATTTGCAATTAAAATATTAATTATATCATCTTCCTAGCTTTTGCTCCCATATTTATCTAAAGATGCATTTCTTAACTTGGGTTGTTGAGAATTGTTAATAAATTGTAATTGTTTTGACTATAGCTAATCTTCCTTCTAACTCTCGTACACATTATAACAAATATATAATTTCTGTTAACCTTACCTTTCTCTCTAAAAATTCGTGGACCTGCTTTACTGCATTACTTTTCCATCAAATGTTCATACTGAATTACATTTTTAAATATTTAAATATAATTAGTATTCACTAATGTATTCGAAGAGCTTGTTCATTTTTTGTTCATTAATACTTAGCAATACTTATTTTATTTCATAACAAAATAAAAATAACCGATAACTGATCTGCTGATGACATTGCCATAAAGGAGGGCTTGTACCGAGTTCTTAGAAACTTTTTATCATGTCCCTTTTTTGTTTTTAAAATTTTACTTATTTGTAATCTAAGAAGTAATTTCTTTTTATCAAGAAATCATATATCGAGATGTAAAATATGTACAGTTTATTAAGCAAAAATATGAAAGAACCTAATCGTTTCTTGAACAGTCGTATCACTAGGTTTCTTTTAAGTCAATTTTGATTTTCAAACCAATATTTTTCACTGAGCATAGTATCATTTTCTTTGAAAAATGGCGAATCTTATAATAAATTATTCTAAATAAATTTAAAGTACACTAGTTGTACTTTAAATAGCTGAAAATAATAGGCACTATAACTGAAAAATATTAGGAATTCTTACCTGTGCATTTTATTTAGAATACTTTCTTGCTTCTATTTTTGTAATTGAAAAGGGCATTGCAATTACTTAAACTTCCAAGCACATCGCATTATGAGGCTTTCGAAGAATGTTTAGATTTTAAAGTAAAAAAAAATGAGACAGTCTTTAAAGAATTTTCAACATTAGACAATAAACTTGTAAATCTTGCCATAATCTGTATAGCAATGTTGTGTGTTTCGGAATTCCTTAGAAGTCATGTTAACATAATTGAGAAATGAGTATTAGAACATTTCTTTTTTTTTTTTTTACTAAAAAATTAAGATCTCAACAAAAATAACTTAAATAAACTGTCATTAATTTTACTAAATTTTATTGTAAATTAGATTTAAAATTTAATTTATTGGAAAAATTACCCAGAAATTAAAAATAAAACTGATTATTAAATTTCATTTTAAATTAAATTTAAAATTATATTACTTGAATAAAAAAAATCATATAAATTGTGTTCGAATTCTAAATTGATGTACTCTAAGTTAAATTGGTATAATAACCGAGTCAATGCTTGGTGATAATCGTTGTTAAAAAGTAGGGCAATTCAAAACATAAATCTAATTCTAGAACATTTCTAAGAACACTTTTTGTTCTTCAAAAAAAAAAGTGATATGCTACACTTCTATGTGCATTTACATAAGCAAATTAGGAAATGCGTGTGGATGTAAAGCAAGAAGTAGAATTAACGGAACGTAATAAACATATTTACAAAATTGAGTAACTAACAATCAAAGCCAATCTCAGAAATTCAACAGTAAATGTTATTATCAAATGGCACAACACTTTGACATTAAAACTAAAGATTTTATCATACATTCATTAAATAATGATTTCATTATGTTTACGAGATTGCAGTGTTAAAAAAATCAAAAGATTCATAAAATTTACATATGTTTGAAAACAATACAAATTTCACAATTTTAAAATAAAACGAGTGAACGAGATAAAAACCGAGTTTTTTTTTTGAAATTATAGCAACGAAGAAAATGTATTTAGATCAAAGGTAGAATTCATATTCAGTACTTTTATTTCTTTCTTTTGAAATTTTGGAAAAATAATATACATTATGAAACGAAATTATGAACTCTAGAATGGATGTATTGAACAACAATAAAAGTATCATTACATAATGATGTACATTTACAAAATATTAGAATTAATATTGAAAAGTTACAATTTATATAAAAACTATAAAAAATATTAAACGCTAATTTTTCAGCCTGATTCAAACAAAATCTGAATCAAAACAAAATTGAGAATAAGATCAAAAGATTGTTAAATTAATGTTACGTAACTTCACATATAGTTTTATTTTCGAACAGAATTGGTAATTCTTTCCTCATTTCTCAGACGGAAGAATCTTCCAAGAATTATTACATGAGAGATACTTAGCAACTAGAAGTTGATAGACAGCATTTTTTTGCAACATATGATTGGAAATTCTATGAATATTCTTATTTTGTTGTTTTTACCGAATTTGTCAGAAAAGATTCAGGTATTATAGTTACGAAATATTTTTTATAATTTTAGTACCATTTAAATGCTTGCAACAAAGGGTTTTCTGAATTGTGCTAAGACATATTAATATTTGTCTGCAAGAATTCATTGTTGTCTTTGTAACCTTTGTCCATTTAATTTTTTTGTTGCTTGAGAATTATTCAATGCTTCATTCAGTTACGGGATTTTACATGTAATAATATCAACAAAAAAGAAAAAAAAGAACTATATCTGTAGGGAAAACAAATTCTTTGAATGCAAATGTTGCTGTTTTTTTCTCTTTGTATTCGAGAATTAAAAGCAAAGAAAATTGACATCTAATTAAAAATATAAAAAATTGTCACTAAAATGTGCTCATTTTCTTTTTTGCAAACTAACTGCAAATTGATTTAATTTTTTTTGTCCCGTGAACAAACTGCTGGTTTTGTTGATTTCTTTTTTCACATTAACTCCTTAAAATATTTCACTACCATTCAATGCGTGTAACAAAACCCTAATAGTCTGGCTAGCTATCTCTGAGGATTCCACACTTACAACGTTTTCTCCTGTCGTATGAATAAACGAGCAGAGATCATTATAAAAAACCAATAAGGATCACAAACACAAATAAATAACTAAATTATTTATTTATTGACTAGCTCAATGTATGAGGAGAAGATTTACTCTGGTACTAAAATCTAAATAATTTAACTTGTATTTACCTTTTATTCGTAGAACGAGATACAGGATTCGGACACGATCCTCCAGTGATGAACGATGAAGAAACTCAGAACGATTCTCCTGTTGGTCAAGACTCCGACCCAAACCTAATCAAAATTCTTTTCTATAATTTATAAGGTCAATAAGTAATCGATTAGTTATATAGTCTAGCCATACACACACACACAACTCTCTTTTAACTGTACTTCACATCATTTTATATACTACAACACATTTGCACATCACTTGTTCTCTCTAAAAAGCTAAAAGCTAGAAACTCTTTATAAGCGTGAAAAAAAAAAAACAAGGTAGTTTTAAAAAGGAAATATTGAGGGATAGTCCATTAACAAAGATGGTTTGTAAACATAATGTCTTAGAATATGAAGAATAAGAATTTTTGAACGCTTTAATAATCTTTTAATTTTAATAAGAACATTTGCTTTTCCTAATAATATAAGGAATAAAATTTACACCTTCAAAGGAAGTATTCCCAAGAAATCAGTTTTTGAATGCTGCTTATTCGTAATTTTTTTTAAAACTGTAGAGAAATATATACAGTATATACAGTAAAATCCGGCGTATAATGTGCACTTTTAGCACAAAAAATTAGATCGAAATTTAGAGGTGCGCGTTATACGCCGGATATAAAAATGATAGCTTTAAAAATAAAAAAGAGATGGGCATAAAAAAAGTTAGACTTTTATTATAACGAAATATTGTTGATTTAAAAAAGATATACTTTATAAACTCTTGGAGAAGGGGTGTAATTCTAGAAGTATACTATTTTTTCAAAAGCTTGGAATAGTACCTCCAATAAATGACTTCAAAACATAAGAGCATTGCGCACGTATATTTCAAGTTTCTTCGTAAAAAAGGGGGGTGCGCGTTATACGGCGAATATATTTTAAAATAAAAAAAATGCTGCTTGAAAGTATAAGTGCACGTAACACACCGGTTTTTACGGGAAGTTAATTTCAAACATTTATAATACTTTTCAGCTACATATGCAGTATTTACGAAAGGAGTAAAATAATTAACTATATTTTATATCATAATTTTTTGAAAAAAGAAAACTAATCAGATGCTGGAAAAACTTAATATTAACAAACTTTTTTCTTTTTTTGTATCATTTCCAGAAATTTTTTTTTCACATCACATTTGCTGTCCAGGTAAGATTATATTTCGTTGCATCTTTTAAAACTTAAAATTAACAAGAAACATGTTTTTTACCAATTTTTTAATCAAATTATTTATTTCTACCCTGGGCGATAAAAAAAACGAGAACTAGCCAAAGTTTTTGGAAAAAAAAAATGTATTTTCTCAAGATTTACTAAAGCAATTTATCGTTGGAAGCAAAAATAATTACTCAAATCAGACAATTTTTCTGTTTCTAAATATCATTTTTGAGCGTTGGGACTTTCTAACAGATTGTATTGTTGATTTTTTTTCTTTTCCCAAGATAAAAATTTTTGTACTGAACAAATGAGCTTCATTCTTTGTGTATGTTTGAAAGCTAAAATACTTTAAAAAATTTAATTATTTTGTGTAATGAAACAATTCATGGGTGTTTTTCAATATTTTTTATAATTAGTTTAAAATATCATTATTTGCATAACTTAAAAAGTTTCACAAAAGTATTTCCGATGCTATGAATATATATAAGAATTCTTTATATTAAATTTTGAAAAAATATCGACTTAAAAAACAGTGTTTCCTTAATCAGTGAAAGATAATTTTGTCCAAACCACATATTCATATTTTCCAAATTTAACGCAGAAATAAGAAATGTATAGATCCTCGATGCCCATTGTATAAAAATACGCATCTATAATTTTATTAATTACATTTTTAAATAACAAGATAACAAGAAACAAGATAATTTAATTTTATAACTGTGAGATCTTTAAAGTTCATATTTCGCAATTTAATTCTGAAATTAAAAGTAATTTTTGTTTACAATTAACTCATTTTTAAAATTCTTAATTTTACTATTTTCAATTCCTCTAGAGTATTAGCAAACACTTTCTATATATTTATTTATCTTAGTGGAATTTTCAATCGTTAACAGAATACATTTTAAAGCGCTCAATTGAGCTGAAATTTTATGTACATTATTTTGGATGACAATACAGTAATTTAATTATAATTAATAAAAATTAATTGATTAAAACTAATTATTCAAATAATTATAAATACAGCTACGTTGGCATCATTTTTGGCGACTTAGCGACCCTTTGGGCGACGTGTCAAAACATGAAAAGGTTTTTTTCTCACATTTTAAAGCACTCGTTTGAGTTGAAATTTTATATACACTATTGTTTTGAGCTAAAATACGATAATTTAATTATAATTAATTAAAATGCATTGACTGAAACTAATTATTTAAAGAATTACAGATACAGCCACTTTGGTTTCATTTTTAGCGACTTGGGTCAAAACTTTTAAAGATATTTTGTCTCACGTTTTAAAGCATTCAGTTAAACTGAAATTTTATATACACGATGGTTTTGGCTGACAATACGATACTTTAAAGATAATTAATAAAAATTAATTACCACTTAATGTTGTGATTCTGTCCTATGTATATACATGTTTATATTAATTGTAACTATTTAATAAAAAGTAGCTAAAATAAAAATTGTTGATCTAAGTAGGAATTGACTGAAAAAAATTTTTTTTTATATTATTTGTTTATAATGACTTTCGTATACTTTTAACCATCGGATATCTCAAAAGAATAATGATAATACTTTTTCCTCTGTTGTTTTAAAATAGCGAATTGTTTGTTGGGCTCTATTTACATTGTTGACCAAGATATTTAAAGCACATAAAACTCATTTGCAGTTCCACAAAGAAAATAAAGTACTATAGTAACTTTACTTTTAAATCATTTATTGTTTCAAACGTTATATTTGATGCTTTATTTAGTGTTTTACTAACTGTTTTCTTCTGAGAAATTTGTAAAATTCAACCAACTATTTTTGAAATGATCATCCCTATGATCTTGAATGTATTTTTATAACTCTTTCAATGTGCTTTGACATTGATTTAAAAAATGATCTCCCCTTTTTCTGGAGATCATGATTTTTGAATTGATGTTGGAGCTTATCGAACATTGCTCCCCGATTCAATCCTTTAATGGAGTCGTACCTCACACTACTCTTGATGCTCAACTTGTAGCTATTGTAAATGAACTCATTCCTATCGTTCACTGTTTCACTGTCTGGAAGATATGCGAGGCCAAGTTTGTTCAACTACCAGGAACAACAGCCTTTCCTCGAACTCACACATAGGTGTAGATCAAACGACTGTTGTCCCTGTCGTAGGATCATTCTATGTGTGGAATATATGTCAGGCTCTGGATCTTCCCGCAACTTGCGACCCACATCTATTAGAACAACCGTTTTTCGGAAGCCGCACAAACCGATACCAGTGGTACAGTCAACTGCTGTTTATGAACTGTGCAAGGCGTTGAACATAACAGTTAAGCCGGTTTCTCAGTAAAATCTTCGTTTACCACAAAACAATATTTTACAATATTCATCTATACGATGGCTTTAATTTTCTTGCACCTTTAAAACATCAATATCTATTATCACTTCTGGACTCACTTACACATTTATGTACTAGAATGTATTCAATATTTGTCAACTGGCTTAGCTGCTTCTGGAAAACTTCAATGATTTTCAAGTACTATTCGGAACAGGCGAATTCTTGGAACTGTTTCGTGGAAAAAGTTTCTTTTCGATCAGGATACCTGCATATTGCTACTAACGAATTTTGAAAGCTGCGTAGTAATATTATCAGCAAAAAGTTTTCTTATAAAATATAATGTTGCTAAGAAGAGAATAACATATATTTTGGACTTTTGGCTTGGATACACTAACCCATTTTCAAGGAGATTTAGAACAAATTTTGAAGCTTTTCTAACAGCTTTTAGCACAGGTTTTTCTAAAATATATGTATGTTATTCTTACCTTAATTTGAATTGTTACTGATGTTTCTATTCCCTGTAAATAAATTTCCTCGCATATGGTGAATTTGTTTGCCTTGGCGTCTCCTCTCTGCGTGCTTTTTTTCTTTTTTGAATGAGACTTTAAAAACATAATTGCATTAGGTATCAAAAGTTATATATTAATGAAACTAATAAATTATCGTCTGATTTCATATTTTAATGCTATTTTCTGTAACATCCCTTAAAGCATTGTAAATGGTGAAAGCTTCGGTAGGGAGGAGCATAAAGAGTTGCATGGTCTCTGAAAAATCAAATTATTGTCAAATAAGATTTTTCCTTCAAAAACTATTTTTTGTATTATTACGAATTTTGTGTAAATAGAGTAAATAATTTGTATTTGAATGTGTAATGCATTTGTATTACTCTAAATTATATTTATTTTATGTTAAAATTGTAATATTCACAAGCTATGCCGTCCCTTACGTTATAATGGCAATTCAATGGGAACTTGGCGATATCTTGGAGATAAAGCCAAGTTGGCATCGTATTTGGTGACCAAGTTGGCTGACAATTTGGTGACCATGTCGGCGAGTTCGGGACTCTCTGGATTACTCTAGAAATTTGTAGAGAAATTCACTAATATCACGCTCTATGACACGAGCGGCTACCTTTCTGAAAGTTACCACCGCGACTATAAATAAAGCGGTGCTCACCGAAACAATCAGTCTTGCTTCAACCAGCAATTAGTAAACTTGCCTTGGCCGTGATTACTGCTTAGCTCGGCTATGCTTGTGAATAATCTTTTACATACGTGTATTTTAAACATTGATAATTGTGTTTGAATATTTTTGAAGGAGTGAAAACCTTCTGAAATTTATTCAGCGAATACTGCTGTTTAATACTGTATTTAAAGGATTGTATTTCCGATAGTAAATTATCATAGCTCTTAAAGATCTATCTTGTATTTTTTGTGACTAATTTGCACAAAATACTCCAACCCCGATCAACGGAACAGTATTTATTCAAGATAATTTGGCATTTACATATTAGAAGGTATTTAGGAAAAATTGAAATGATCAGTGAAATTTCTTTGATGATGCTATTAGAATAGTGATTGCATGCGCAGTCTATACTTTGATTTACTTGCATTTAAAGAATAACAGCATGAGAAAATGAACAAAATGAAATAATAACAATTTATAAACAACTACCTTAATACAGGCGTATAACGCGCACTTTTAGCATAAAAAATAAGATTAAAATTTACGGGTGCGTGTTATACGCAGGGTATGAAAAATGATAGTTAAAAAAAAAAGAAATGAGGATAAGAAAAAATAGTTTTCTACATAATTCGAGTACTGTTTATTTGAAAGAAATGACATACCTAATGAAATTAAAGAATTCTGATTCCAAAAGTATACTATTTTTTTTTTCAAAATCCTAGGATAATACTTCGAATATATCGCTTAAAAGCATACCAGCATTGTACATGGACACTTCCATCTATTTCGTAAAAAAGGAGGTGCGCGTTATAAGGGGAAATATACGAGGGTTGGAGCATAATACATGGCAACTATTTTTTTTTCTTGCAGATATGTGAACGGATCACAAACGTATATGTGTCGTGTGGAAGTTCTATAGCCATAGTGTGTATGCAGAACAACAGATGTGTGATAACTGGTAGTAGCGCAGCGAGGGCTGTGAAATCAGTCCGTTGGTGAGTGTCGTGTGAGATGGAAGTAACCCGTTTTGAGCAGCCCGCTTACATCAAAATAGCCGTTCTCCGAGGGAGAAATGTGATGGAATGTCACAGTGAATTTGATCTGACCCTGTGACTTTGATCTCATTCCCAAGATTAAGGAACCTATACGTGATAGGCGGTTTGCAACACGAGAAGACATTGCTCATTCTGTGCGCCAACAGGTGACTCAATTCCCACATGGTGCGGTAAATTCTGAGGCTGGTGGTATTCAGCGCCTCCCACATCGTTGGTACCGTGCGGTGGTAATAGCAGTGAACTACATTGAGTCTTTAGGCCCAGGTTTGTCGTGTCAAAAGGTGTGTACTGTATTGTCATTTTTTTGCACCGTGAAGGCCACATTGCCCTGTATACTACCGTAATGAATTAGTGTATTACGATATTTCACATTTTCCGATGTCACATTTTCCTACCGGACTGGTATTTTCAAGGAAAAAATAGTTGCCATGACTTTTGCTCCAACCTAAAAATTAAAAAATGCAGCTTAGAAGTATGGGTGCGCGCTATTCGCAGAATTTTACGGTATGTGTATGCGTGTGTCTAGGTATAATATGTTCATCACTTTAAAAATTAAGTAAATTTCAAAACACTCTTCGGCTTAGAAAATTTTGTAGCATTTTATGCAAAGAACTAAATGTCGCTTTAAATTAAAATTGCTTTGCTGAGGTGAAAAAAACACTATGAAACATTCTGATATCTAAAATACAAATTTCATGGTTTGGCTTTTCCTTTCCTAACTTTTAGTTATAAATGAATGTTATCACATGAAACAGAAAGTCTCGTATTGCATATGAATAATTTTCATCATTACAATTATTTTTAATAGGAACTCTAAAAAGTGTTTTCATATCACGTAAGCTTGTTTGTCTATAATTTTATTTAATTCAGTATTAAAGTTTTAGTTCTCTAAAGCAGACTTCTAATAAAACTTCTATATTTATTTATTTTTTCAAGAATTCTTATACCCAAACAGAACATTGAGGCACAATACACACAAAAACATTGAGTCACTTTGAATGGATGAATAGAAAGTATTTTATAAACGATTGAAAAATTCAACAAGATATATATATAGTTTAATTCTCTACAAACAAGAGATAAACATCCAATCACATTCGAAAAACACATAGACAGTAGGAAATCACACAATGAAGGACACATGAGCAACCGAGATTAAAAATTATAAAAAGGATGCTGCAGTATTAAAAACATTGCTGACTTAGGACACAGCTAATATATGAAATAATTTATATAAAAGTGGGGTTGAGCATGTTTTTTGGTCAGCCAACTTTCCGCCTTTATGTAAATAATACTGAGCAAAAACCTATTGAAAGTAATGGATAGGAATATCTAAATCCATTAGAAGATAGTGGTAACTTACCTAAAAATTGCACATAAATGCAGAGCCCGCACTAAATTTGAGAGCAATAAATAAGTTATTGCCAGATTCTGGACCCTAATGCAGATTCATAGCATGTGAATGACTGAAATGTAGCACTTAACAAAAGTATAAAAAGAATAGAAATAAAAATTAAAAAGAGAATTTACAAATTACCATAACTTTAGTGACACTAAATTATATATGAATTAAATAATAATAAGTAATTTTATCTAATATTAGAATATGGAGGTAACTATAATTAGGAAATATGTAAATTTATAGTAATAAACTATTAATAATCTAAGAATTTTTAACCCTTACTATTTCGAATAGCTTTATTCATATAACTATCAATAAAATTAATTGGGTATTTCTGATTTAAGCAATATTTAGTAAAATGTTTATAGTTATTTATTATTTCTGATTTTTTTGACACTAATACTTTGTCTGGATTGTTGTAACAAATCACGTCTGGTTTGGCTAGTGTGGTTGAAAAACTTTTGTCATTGTTTTAACAGTTACATTGTTCCAACAGTGGAGATGAATCTAAGTCGGCGTCGAAAACCGGGAAATAATTTAATGAATGACTTAATATTTGAAAAACCAGTATTAACATCAAGTGTCATCCACTACAAGTTTAAAAAAATGTATTTGAACTTGAATGGATGAATGGAAAATATTTTATTAACGATTAAAAATTCAAACAAGATTTTAATATATAAATAAATAAATATAGGAACAGAGTGAGAGCTAATAGAGGGAATTAAAAAACATTGTGTTGACAAAAACAATTCAGAATTTTTTTTAATCTTTCAGTTGATAACTTGTTAAAATACAATTCTCCCACGCATTAATTTTTTTTATCTATTTATCGTCATTAATTGTCTGCCACTTCTAATTACTGGAACTAAAAATAAAAGTATCAGCGCTGCTTTACACCATTATTCCCCAGAAGCCCATTGAGCTTTAATCACCATTTATGTAAGCCCCGACCGCCGACTTATCATCCTCGCAATCCATCTTAATTGGCTTCCTCTAGCGTAAGAGAATTAAAAATGGTCTTTGTAATTACGTGTACGTATTGGTAGACATTAAGAATTCTAGTTCTGTGAAGGGTGGTAATTGGTAATTATGCAGAAAGCCTGAAAGGAGCGATAACTGCGCATAATGGGGAATGGGAGCAGGATTTGAAAAGTAATCAAATAGCGAACGAAGTTTCTAAACAAATGAAAGTTTTATATGAGAAAGAGTCATTTAATTTACTTGCTTTCTATTATTTTAGTATTTTATTTTAGTTATTATTTGCTCTTTCTCTATAGTTTTTTTAACAGAAAAAAGTAATAGAAATATATATATATATACAGTCGAACGTCCATATAACGAACTTCTATATTGCGAATTTTTTCCTGGAACCTTGAACATTTTCACGATTTTCTTCATAAAATAACCTCTCTATAGCGAAGTGCATTTTCTATGTAACGAACTTTTTCTTTTGTGATTCAACTTTTGTTCTCCATTTTTTAAAAGTATTTCTGAAAAAATTTCAAGTTATTCTCTCTTTTTTATGGTGGTCATAAATCTTGAACAGGTTTTATTAGATCCTAACTCGCCGAACGCAATAGAGTTCTGGCCGGTTCATCCAAGAAGTGCAACCCTTAACCCCCATTGCCCAGTTAAATAGAAACATCTTCGATATCCTCTTTCACTCTCAATAGAGTTATCCCGTGTCCCCGTGTTCTAGTTATAGAATAATGTATAATTAATATTACTTGTATGTTTTAAATTATATATAAAATGTCTTTAAAATTTATTAATTTTAGTATAAAATTATTTTCTTTATATTGAAAATACAGTGAATTCTTCGACATTCTTTTTTCTTGTTTTCCTTGCAGTTTTTCTTTTTTGATGGGTAAGATATATAAAATAAACATATAGTAATTTTAAAAAAAACGTTTGAATAATTACTTTTTTTTTAATATATAGTGCTTATGAGTTTAAAATTTGTTTTATGTGGTTTATAAAGTATATTAAAAGATGAACCTCTATAAAACGAATTTTGCATATAACTAACTTTTTTCCGGGATTTAGCGACTTCGTTATATACAGGATCGAGAGTATGTCTAAAATAAAACACTCGTAAATTCCTACACTTATATGCAAGAATTACAAACGAGACTGTTTTTTCAATATTACGTTCTTCGAAGAAAATTATACAGCATGGTCCCCAGAACGTAAGAACATGAGGAAAGTAAATAAAACGTCCCAGAAAAAGAAATCGAAAGGCTAAATAGAAACTACTGAAAAAAATTAACTTCAAACAAAATTGGAAAGAAGACCGGAACGTCATAGTGACAAGAAAACTCCGGCTTTAGCAGAAAATATGATCAGTTCTGCTGAGTATAGGATTTACGTCGTATGTCGAAGCCAAATTCTAGGTTTTCAAAGAGCAATTGAGATATTGCTTCCCATTCCTCTTGAGATTTGATCCGAACAAGATTGTTGCTTTAGAGAACAGCCTCTTTTCTTTAAAGAATATTCAACGTATTCGATTGGAGTTAGATTTAAAACCCTTTTCCATGCATGCTTCCTTTCATTCATGCTTCAATATCTTCCTCTCTCAACAATTCTTCGACAGCCATTATACGAGGATGTGCCACGTAATCGTTCATGAAGAGGAATATCGGACGGTTGATTGATTGATTGATTATTAACGTCGCACTGTTTAGCTACACGAGGCTTTTGGCGACGGACCACGTAATTTTGAACCATGGTCAAGTGACGTGGACGACAACTGAGCTGGAAATCCCTCTCCTAACTACCACACCACACCAACCGGAGGACGTTTCAGCTCTCGACAGATTTAACGTGCATCGCTGCCCTACACGGCGGGTCTTTGGTGGTATTGGGCTCGAAGTCGTGACAAGGTAAGCCACGGTCCGATACCTATACCACTCGGCTACCGCGGCCACAAAGAATATTGGACGGACAGAACCTCTAAAATGACGTCCTAACTTTCCTTCTTGTAAAACGTGAAATCCAGTACAAGTACCAGGAAGGATATTTTTCCAAATAAGAGCTCCACTCCTCCAAGACAGTCCCTTTCAATGATGTTAGAAACTTTATTGCGGGTTTTTAGGCTTTCTCTAGAGGTGTATGCTTCCAAAATCAGTTTAAACACGCTCTCCTCCCTAAAGGATATCCGACCCCATTTCTGATCTCTGTCTAGTTTTTGTTTTACCAGCACGAGAAACTGACATTTCTGATGAGCAGGCATGTCGTAATAGTCTTTGTGCAAAGAAGACCACCATTATGTAATTTCCTAGCTATAATAAAACACGATATTTGTCATCCAGTAACTAGTAGCAAGTGTATTTAATTTTTCCCACAGTCTGCCGTCTGTCATTGTTAACAGTTGTTAAAATGTAAGAAACTTACATAATTTACATATATATATATATACATACATACTATACCGAGTGTTTCAAAAGTCACGCACATCCATATGGTAATCATTGTTGTTTAAAAAACAGAAGGGTTGGTTGAGATTTCTTTCACTAGATGGCAACAGGGACCCTATCATAAGAAGTTTTGAACGTATCAGGCATCAGTTTCAAAATACTTGTCAGTTGTAGTCAGTTGAGCACAACGGGAGGTGCATGATATTTTCCCAAGAACAAATAGCTATCGTGGAATTTTATTTCGCTATAAAATCTCATTGCCGTGTGATAAATGCATTTCAGCAGAAATATCCAGGTGAAATAGCACCAAATGCATCAATGGTAACACTTTTAGTACAACGGTTACGTGACACAGGATCGGTTGCAGACAGGAAGTGATCGGGTAGAGCGTTCATAATGAAAACGAAAGTGGCAGATGTGGAGCCGCTTTACAAAGAAGTTTATTGAAAAAACCTTGCGTCTACATAAACATCATTACAAAATTCATATCCTTGCTGAAAGTGATGAAAGGTACGCTTGGTTGCAGCAAGACGGCGCAATTTATCACACATCACGGGACAGTATGGAAGTATTAGCTGATTTTTTCGATGATTATGTCATTTCCAAAAGAGTTTGATTGTGTGTCCAGGAAAACGGACATCATTTTGAACATTTACTGTTATTTTACCAAGTCTGACACCTGACAATAAAGACAGCCGTTCAACCTTTGTTCGTCCTTTGTTCTGTTTGTTAACATAATTCATCTGTCTTTAAAACTCAACCACAAAAGTTGATGTGCGTGACTTTTGAAACACCCGGTAGTTTATGTTGATAAAGTGCCAGTAAATTTTGCCTTCATATGTAAATACTATTATAGTTTAATGTTCAACAAATATTTTGACAATAATACAGCTTTTATTAAGTCATCTGTTTCTGATAGAGAAATAAATAATCGCATTTTGGCTTTTCACAAACAATTAAGAATACAAATTAATAATAATTTTAAATTTCTACACGTTTCTTACTCCTAAATTTCATAAAGACCGAGTAAAGTTTAGGACAGTTACTAATGAATTTAATACATATATCAGAAAATCAGGCAAAATTCTCCATGAAGTATTCACAAGATACAATAAATAATCTTAAATTCACAGTCATACTTAAAAATAGTAAAGAACTTATTGAAAAAATGAAGGATAAAAAGATTTCTTCAGTCTATAGTTTAGATTTTGAAGATCTTTTTAACTCTATTAATATTGATGATATGATTAATATGCTTGTACAATTACATAAAAATAATTTATTTAAAAATGTTAATTATGATAGATTTAACTTTCTACTTAGGTTTGTACTTAAAGATAACTACAGTTGAACTTGTTTTTGTGCGGTTGATCAAAACCGCATAAAAACAACAGCACAAAAAAATATTCGAAAATTTCATTAATTCTTACATATAGCAAGCCCCCCAATTCGTCGAAATACAGCAGAATTTTTTTTTATGTGGTCGCACAAAAATAAATTCGCATGAAAAAGGACCGCACAAAAACAGGTTCTACTGTATATATATTATAATGGTAACTATTATTAACAGATTAAAGGTTTGCCACAAGGTGGCCCAGCTAGCAACTGTCTTGCCAGTTTATACTTACATTATTCTGAAAATAGTTTCATTAATAATCCTGAATATTACATTTTACGTTTTATAAATGACAATCAATTTTGGCAAGCAAGACAATTTAAAACCTAAAATTAATTTTTATCCACAATTTCTAAATTTAATACAGACAAATAGTGACAACAATGAAGCCAATTTTCTTGACATACATATCAAATTAAAAGCTTAAGTTATAGTTACTAATATTTATGATAAAAGAGAAGAATTTTTAATTTCAATATTGTAGAAGATCCTCATTGGGAGAGTAATGTAAATGTTTCTATATTCAGAAATATTGTTATTAATTATATACAACCCAATCAATTTCTAGTTCCAAAAAAAATCAGAAAAAATAAATAACTATAAACATTTTACTAAATATTGCTTAATTCAGAAATACCCAGTTAATTTTATTAATAGTTATTTGAATAAAGATATTCTAAATAGTAAGGATTAAAATTCCTTAGAATAATAATAGTTTATTACTATAAATTTACATATTTCCTAATATTGTTACCTCCATATTCTAATATTAGATAAAATTACTTATTATTATTTAATTCATATATAACTCTAGTGTCACTAAAGTTATGATAGTTTGTAAGCTCTCTTTTTTATTTTTATTTCTATTATTTTCATACTCTTGTTAAGTGCTACAATTCTTCCATTTCCATGCCTTGAATTTGCATTTTAGTCCAGAATCTGGCAATAACTAATTTATTGTACTCAGATTTGCGGGCTCTGAATTTTTAAGTGTAATTTTATAGGAAAGTTATCTTTATATTGTAATGGATTTAGACATTCTATCCATTATTTTCAATAGGTTTTTGCTCAGTATTATTAATATAAAGGAGGAAGGTTGGCTGGCCACAAAACATGGTCAACCCATCGGCATTCATTGTAGCAAGGTGCTAGGTGTACGCCTGTTGTTAGCCGTAGTTTTGAGCACCATGCATGTGACAGTGCGATTTTTCTCGGTTCTACCCGTTTTGAAGGATAACATCCTCGGGGGCTGTCAGAGGCTTCCCATCTCTCTTCCTCTTCCACCAACCTTACGAGAGAACTTGCGGCTTGATGGCTATTTAGGGTACCCCCATGCCGCGAAGGCACTATACATTTACAAACATCCATGCCTTCTCCGGGATTCGAGCCCAGGCCCTATAGTACCACAGTCAGCATCACTAGCCACTATACCGGATGGGTGGCTTGTTACATTGTTGCTTGTTTATCGGAGTTCGAGAATTTTATGCAAAACAGTCACAAGAACAAGACAGTTCTTCAAGAACAATAAAAAATTTTTATCGGAAATCCAATTCTTTCAATACAGGATGCAGCAGCAATATTCAAAGAATAAATCTCAGAAGGTCTATACACCTTCAACGACACTCGGACAAAGTTAACAGGTCTAAATACACGTATATAAGCGATCATTCACAAGCACAGCCGAGCTAATCACTAGTCAAAACAATACTCACTAATCGCTGATTGAAACAAGACTGACTCGTTTCGGCAAGCATCGTTCAATTTATAGATCCGGTGGAAACTTCCAGAAATATCTATTTGCGTCATAAAGCGTGAAATTAGTGAATTTCTCCAAAAATTTCAAGAGGAATCCAAATGGTCCCGAACTCGTTAACATGGTCGCCAATGTCGCCAAATTGGTGGCCAACATGGTCTCTAAATGTGATGCCAATTTGGCTCTATCGCCAAGATCTTGCCAGGTTCCCATTGAATCACCATTATAACGTAAGGGACGGCGTTGCTTGTAAATATTACAATTTTAACATAAAATATATATAACGTAGAGTATAATATAAATGCTTTACACATTCAAATACAAATTATCTGCACTATTTGCACAAAATTCCTAACAATATCTTACCTTCGTAAGCCGATTTGAAAATAATATTTTTTAAATCTTACCTTGTATATATATAATTTCTTGATAGGTATATGCTTCGTTTCTTTTATATACCTTTGTATTTTAAAACTATGCAAATTTTGCTCAACAAAGACTCGGGGGGGGGGACTATTTGCAGCTCTAAATATTTAGGATGAGTTCAGTCTCCTTGGGCATTCTCCCAAACAGACTTTTCAGTTTCGCAATGGTGGATTCATGTGTGTGAGCTGAAATAAAAATCACATTAAGTCCAAATACTATTTACCTATCGACTGGAAAGTATTGTCTGGTTTTTTGCAATGAAAAATCCTACAGAATATACAACTGAAAATGAAGTCAATTTTTTCTGTATTTTAAGACAATTACTAGGCAACCATTTTTTGTCTCGAAACCTTCAAATTAATTTTTATTACAGTGTTGATGTTTTGATATGGCTATATATGTGAATGACTATTAATTTGAATTTCTTTAAGGTATCCGACTACGTTCGGAACCGTGATTTTGCAAAAGCGTGTAAATGGATAATGTTTATGATATTTAGCATAACTTAGATTAGACAATGTATATCAAATTGTTTTAAGGACATTATAACAAAAAAATTATTTAAATACAATATTTTGGCAAAAAATTAACTTAGAATAATTTTTTTCCAAATGTTCTTTTGTAAAAAATGCTTCTATTGTATTAATATTTTGCCTGTATGTAGCTCAGATCTCTGTACAGAGGCTCAACTAGAATTTTTGAAACGCATAACTTGGAAGTCGGTTTATCCATGTTTTACGAAAACAGAAGGGAGAAATTTTAAGAAAATACGCCGATAATTATTTCAAATGGTTCTAACTCTGAAAATAATGTGAATGTTTCAAAAATCATTGTTGAGCCTCTGAACAGAGGTCTGAGTTATATACAGGCAGAATATTAATACAATAGAAGCATTTCTTACAAAAGGAGAACATTTGGAAAAAAGATTATTCAAAGTTAATTTTTTGTCAAAATATTGTATTTAAATAATTTTTTTTATCATAATGTCCTTAAAACAATTTTATACATGTATTCTAATCTAAGTGACACTAAATATCATGAAAATTATCCATTTATGCGCTTTTTAAAAATCATGGTTCCGAACGTAGTCGGATACCCTAAGTTTTCTAAATTACTATTTCGTCTTAATACAAATTTTTTTCCCTGATATTAAAGCTTTGAGAGATCAGAATATGAATAACAACTTGAAAAATATTGTTATAGTTATTTCATATCTCTCTCGTTACATTTAATCCCTTCATATTTGTTCTTTTATCATATTTTTGATGAGGATTAATGAGTAAAATTTGAGTAAAAAGTTTTAACAACTGGAATTTATATTTTAACAGCGCAACAAAATTCTTGCAGTAAGAACATTCATGTGTCATCCAATGCTAGGTATTTCATCTAATCAGCGATAAATAAAATTTAAATTATATATTAAACTCATTTTATATAAATATCCTAAAACAAATTATAATTTTATTAAAATAATTATGAATTGAAGAGTTTCACAGTGGCTCATAGATATGTTGAAATCACTTCAGGTTTGTAGAGAGTGAGTTTGAAAGTTTTGGACACAAAAAACCTAATATACAGTAAGGCGGGGGGAAAATCTTTCACGCAGCTTAATAGAATAAGACAACGTTTGCTCAAGTACCGCTTTTGTGTTAGGTCCACCCTCTTAAGTATGGGGAAAAAAGCTTAGCATTGACAGTAATGGCTTCCTCATTAAAATGTCGTTCCGTTCGTAAGACAATGAAGGGTAAGTGCTTTTTTGAAAACTCACTACGCCGTAAGATTGACTCGCAGCTTCAGGAAGAACGTAGAATATTTTCCTATGCATTTTAATGTTTTAGATTTTAATTTCCTTGTGTATAATTCTCACGAAGAAATCAGGGGAAAAATATTTCCTGTTAAATTTTCTTGTAGGTGTGTTTGTTTTGTACAATATTCGAGAATTAATTTGTGAGGAAATAGTTTTAAGTAAAGAATAGTTTCTGACTTATAATTTCAATAAGAGTTCAAATACTAAAAATAACGATTAATAATAATCAGGATGGGTAAAAAAACAACAACTATATATTATAAAAAAAAATTAAAAGAAAAAAATCATATAATGATAAATTAAAAATTATTAAATCTTAAAGGACCAATTAATATTTTTTCCACTTGGTTAAAAGTAGTAGTTACCATTTGGTATATGTATATTTTAAATAATAGATATTACAATTACAATAATCTACTAAAATGTATATCATTTTTTAAAACAAAATTGCAAGTACTTTTATAAATTTTCTTCATTATAATTATTTGGATTTGCGTTAAAAACGAGCATTTACACCAAACGTTTATAATAGATTGTGTCTAGTATTTTTCTCAAAATATTTTGTGTTGTGTGTATATTGCATAAATGCTCATTTAGTATTTGAACTCTTGTTGAAATATAAAAAGGGACACAAATAATAGAAATGATAATGAGTAAAATAAATAAACTAAATATGCATAAAAGAGTAAAATTAAAATAAAGAAATTTGTGTAATGATAAGTTAAACATAATTAAATCTATAAAAGCATTAATCATTATTTTTCCGCTCGCATGTAACAATAGAGATCATTTGGTATGTACTATTTTTAAATGTGTGTGATATTGCAACCGTAATATATCTACAACATGCATATCATTTTTTAAAACAAAATCCCATGTATTTTTATGAATTTACTTCGTTATAACCATTTGGATTTGCGTTAAAATCCACTTATTTATTTCCTATTAAAAATAAATCCTAATTGAGTAATTTAACAAAGTTTTTTAAGATTAACCTGTAAGCAAAGAGTGTTAAGATGGAAGATTTATACCTAGTGTCTATGTTCGACTGTCTCTAATATTTTTTGAAATATTTTTATGAGCGTGTAGTACAGAAATGCCCTTAAATTCTCGAATTCAATTCATTTTTGTATGCAATTGTAATCTCAAAATCGAATTCATATTAAAGGGAGTTTTTTTAAAAATGTTTTTATGACAAAATTAATTAATCAGTCAAAATTTCTGAATTTAGGGACAAGCAAAAATGTGCTTATATTAAATTACCACACATTCTTTTTTTTTTTAAAAAAAATGTTCGTTTTATGCTAATTTGTCACAATTGAGAATGTAACAGTAATAATCTCTCTTAAGCAGTTATTTAACTATATTTTTCTTTCGCAGTTATTTGTTAATAGCTAGATGCACAACTATTTGTTTTTTAATATTTTTGGCTAGTTTCTGTGAATATTTTTAAATACAAAAATAACACCAAGAAATGTGTCAGTGAAACAGATACCCTCACTTATCTCTCACTCTCTTTATATATATATATATCACTCCGAATGTAGTAGGCTATAATTTTATCGTTATATTTTAATAGTTTAGCTTATTTTATTTGTAATATTTAAATTTCTCCTAATATTATTCCTGCCTTTCTCTATGGCCCAGAGTATAGGTAAACTACATGTGAAGGTTGGCTAGCCCCAAATCTTTCTTTAAATATACAATCTTGGTTTGCTTTGGAGTTTGCTTTTGTGTTAGTGTGGCTAATATTTCATACTATCTTGAATAGTTATACTTAGGTTTTATAGCTATTTGTATATATTTATGAATTGTATATATATATAATATATAATATACATGCATAAAATTCTAGTAAACCACAATATAAGAAACTTAAAATAGTTACATGAGTAAATAATGCGTAAATTGTTATGAATAAGCGCTTGACAAATTATTACAGAAAATTTAGAGTATGAGTACATATGTGAACTGAAAACGTGATATCTAATGTTTAAACATCTGAAATGTGACGCTGATGCTGCGTTTATGCCCTAACTACAGAAAATTTTAAATGCTGCAGGTGAATAAATTTTACTCTGTAATACTCGAAATAGATATATGAAACCTTGAATCTCTGTATATCATTTACTTACTTTCTAGTGAGTGAGTGAATATTAGCGTCGCATTGTTCAGCTACACGAGGGCTTTTGGCGATGGGCCTTGTAATTTTGAACCATGATCAAGTGACGAGGACGACACCTGAGCTTGCACCTCCTCTCCTAACTACCACACCACAGCAACGGGAGTACCGAGTCTTCAGTAGAACTTACTTTCATAATGTCCCAAAAATAATAGTTCTATTGTTTCTAAAATCAAGTAAAGATTCATCGAGTTTATTAAGTCGTACCAACTGATTTGTTTATTAACTACAATTGGAAAATTATCAAAAGAATATTTATCAACAAATTTAAACTTTGGTTATTAAACAATAATAATAAATCTAATATTTGATTATTATTTGGTTAACATTCGCAGTCAAATTCAAATTCAAAACACTACATAGAATTTTTATATAAGGAAAACATCAATTTTAATGATGTAATTAATTATTTAATCCCACTATTAAAATTCTCGCAGAAACAATCTCATGCAGAATTAACTTTAAAAGTGATATCAAATTCGCCCTTGATAAAATAGATTGGTTGATATTTTTTGAAATTTGAAACAAATATAATATTTATATCTATTTTCAAAGACTCGCTTATTTTTATTTTATAAGTTGTTTTATATTTTTATAAAAGCCCAATTTTATTATTAAACATTTAATCTCTGAAGATTTCCCTAAGGGTTCACTGCTTACCCCAGAATAGTGGAACATCCATGTTGATTCTTTATTGAACAAATACCAAAAATTAAATTTCGGACATTTTACATAAGCCGAAATCCATTATGAGTTATATTATGGTGAAGTGGAAACGACGAGACAGTGAAATTTCAAGAAAATGAAGTGGCAGGTCGAAAAAAATTAGTGAATATAACAATAGAACTGAAAGAGGTGGTGAAGCAAAATTGCAAGTCATTCCGTTTGAAATCATTCAAGAGTTCCAATGTTATTCAAGCTTTATAATTAACAACAAAAAAAAAAAAAAACAATATTGTTTGTCAAGAGATAAAAAATTCTGCAACTTGATGGTCGTGCAGACACTCACAATCCGGACATCATCCCCCAAAATGCGAAGTGTCCTTTGGAATGATGTAAAGGTCACCGTCATGGGACTGCGGAGATGTGGAAGAAAATTCTTCGGAGTGGTGAATCTCGCTTTATAATCTGGCAGTTTGATGGATACTTCTGGGTTTGGAAAATGCCAGCGAGTTCTTAAGTGACTGAATTTAGCCGACAGTAAAGTTTATTGATGGCAGCATCATGGAGTAGGGGTGGTTTTCATATTTTGGCTAGGATTCCTTAGTCCCTCTGTTTGGAAGCATGAGCTCTGAGATGTATGTTGATATTCTGGAGAACGTTGCCCTTCTAATTCTGTGACAAAATGTTCGAAGCAGCAGAATAACTGCTCCAATGACACATCCATGGTTTGACGAAATGGAAGTTCAAAAACTGAACTGACCTCCTCAGAGTCCCGATCTAAAACGCATAGATCACATTCGAGATGAATTAGAAAGCAGATTATGTAGCCATCCAAATCAACCATCCTCACTGCTGGCTCTCACTTCAGCTGTAATGGACGTCTGAAAGTCATTTTTTTTGGCCATCTATCAAAAACCGGTGGAAAGTCTCCAAAGAAGTGTGCAGGCTATTATCGATGAAAAAGGGGGACTAACATCATATCAATATACAAGTATGCCTCAGGAATCCTCAAGTCCACTGGCTGTCCGGATACTTTTGGTTAGATAGTGTAATAGCTTACGTCACAGGAGTCTGGGTGAAAGGTATATGAACCTTTATCAATGAATGCCTTAAAAATAATTGTCATTATACCACAAATATATTGAAAAATAGGAAAAATCTATCTTAAAAAATTAGATCTGGAAATGTAAGGATTTTTGTCTTTCTAATACTATTGAGATTTTCTCTGTTGATAATGATATAATTTTGTGAATAACCCATAATGATATTATGGATTAATCTTATCCATAGAATTACTTTCTTAAGATATTTAACACTGGTGAGTTCCCGGAGTCTGGGGGCGTATCCGGGAGGTCCCTTCTTGGGTACTGCCCGAGTTCCCC